>JBBBDQ010000140.1:1200000-1720000 GCA_037127315.1 Ascarosepion bandense | reverse complement strand
CTTTTTTTATTATTTCTTCAACCAACAATGGAGAAGGAAAGAGAACGCTAGCTAAAATCACAACTGTGAGAAACAGGCATTTAAAAAAAAGAGCTGACAATTAGAAATGATTATTTCTTTTCTTTTTTTTTTCTTTTTTTCTAGTTTTCTATTTTTCCCTTTCTTTCCAACTGGTTAAAAAAAATTGACGGGCATCGTGCGTGATTTTTAAAAAAATGTGGTACTATCTGATCGCTTGCAAAAAAAAAACATACCAAATAGTTTTTTTGTTTACAAAAATATTTGCTTTCTTGCATTTTATAAAAAGGTGTGTGTGTGTGTGTGTGAGAGAGAGAGAGAGAGAGAGAGAGCGTGCGCGCACGTGTTAGTGGGCGGGTGGTAGCAGCATGTATTCATTCATTCTTTCTTTCCTTCACAAAGGATGAATATGTAATATTTTGTCGTAAAGTGCACGTGTGTTCAACATACAAACCGATACTGTCTTATTGCCGAGTTACAAAAAAAAGAAATATTACGTTTTCGCCTAACCACCACCAACAACCAACACCTCCACCTGGAAACAACACGTGTAAAAGCTGATTATTTACAGGAAACACATTCGATTCAAATCCGAATAAAAGGAAGAAAAAAAATCAATGTGTTGTCATTTTATAAACCATCCCCTTAAAAAAACAGTAATTTCTTACTTTTTTTTTTTGTTTGTTTGTTACTTTTATCTAAATTTTTTACTTTAAAATAATTTTAGAAAAACACACAAAATCTGTTTAAAAAGCTTAGTGATTCTTTTACATTTATTCATTTATTTATTTATTTTTAAAGGAGATGTTTCCTTAGCACAACAGATTCAGGGTTTAAAGATATGGGGGTGTTCAATAACAGGAAAATGGTGACAACTTGTAAACGATTATACCTTTTATTTGACTTAGCGTAAGTTTTCTACGAGACATATTGCAGGTAAAATCATTCTGGTAAGAAAATGAAAAAAGTCTTCAGTAAACCGATATTTTTACAACTGACCGTTATGATGAAATTCATGGTTGTCGTTATTTTTACACACACACACACACACACACACACACATATATATATATAATGAAAATATATTGGAAGAATTTACAAATCCATTAGTGATAATTTATTTCAAGAATATTTTAAAGAGATGATGATCCTTTATAAAAAATTTTTTAGAAAACATCATATTTCTTTTAAAAAATATCATTCTCGTCAGACCGAATTTTTTTACAAAACATTTCCCCTACAAATTACAAAGAATACTACTTGATTGTGTGTGTGTGTGTGTGTGTGTGTGTGTGTGTGTGTGTGTGTGTGTGTGATATCTATCACTATATATATTGTGTATTTGGGCAAGAATCTTTTAAGTAGGTTTCATTGAAAATAACAGACAAATTATTATCAGTCAGTTTTTTATATAATTTTTCATGTGTTTCTATGATTTTTTTTTCTCAAAACTCAAATTATATAAGAATTGTCCAAAGGTTTTGTATTTTTGAGGTCTTTTGGTAACACTTTTAGTCATTATCAGAATTAGTTTTGTTTGAATATGTGTAAAGTTTACGTCTATAGAGTCGTGTATGTTAAGTTCCGAACACGGTAAGCACATTGTTTATAATTGATGTTATATAATATGTAATAGTATATATATATATATATATATATATATATATATATATATATATATATATATATATATATCCGAGTGAGTACAGAACGAAGAAAGAATTTTCTCACCGTCCAAAACATTAATTTAAAACAGTGCTCGATATATAATGTATAGAGCTGTGAATATTTATTATAAATTATGTTTTGGAACATGTACATAATTTTTCTATATATGTCCTCTACAATCATATGGCTGTTTCAACGTTGGGCACCCAACGTCTCATCAGGAGGAATGAGCAAGAACAGAAATATATATTTGGTTCACTGTTGTTGTGGGGCTGGTTGGGGTTACTGATAATGAAAGGAATATATCTTTCGTGTTGACAGTTAGACTTTTGAAGAACTTGGTGTGTAAATGCTAAAATGGTTGATTAATGACATTATCTGTTATATATATATAAAAGCTAATTTTGAAAACTTATATTGACATATTTCATTAGGCAATGGTAAGAGAAAAAGGCATTTTATTTAAAATTATTTATTCAAAATCTGCTTTCGCACTGATGTTGTTGACTGATGAAACGTGTGATATATATATATATATATATATATATATATATATATATATATATATATATACGTGTCTTTGCTCTACATTGCTTCCTCTTTGTTATTCCGCTTTGGTTAGTTCTGTATCGAGCACTTTTTCTTTCTTTGTGGTTGGTTCCGTTTGGTTTTTTTTTTCTTTACTACGGGATATTGTATGTATTGTCTGTATTCCGCAGTTTTCTTTTTTTCCCCCTCTTGTCCAACGCCTTATAGCGACGGACAATAACGGAGTTAGATTCTGTCTGTTATTTGTTGTCCTCAAAGTTTATTTTCGTATAATTTTAGGATTTAGATACTTACAGAGTCGGTCTTGTTATTATATATATATATATATATATGATGCGATGAATGCTTGTCGTCTAAACTACGCAAAAATGAAAATAATACTGACATCTCATTTTAACAGACATATTGACCAAAATTGCATATAAGTATTTTTAAATACTAAAGAGTAAATTAATTCAATAACATCACCATTGGCTTCAATCACGGCCTCCAGATGATTTCGGCATCTCCTGCAACTCTTCTGGGTAGTGTACTTGTTTAAGTTGCTGAATGCTACCATGATCCTTGCCTTCAGTTCATCTTTGTTTTTACAACGAGTTTTGTTGTTCTTTAGCTCACATAATAATCAAGGGCGTTGTAGACTGATGAGTTAGTTGGCCAAATATAATGGTTGATGTGGTGGCAGAAATTGTCTTACAGCTATGCATGCGTTCTCCTGCATGTGTGGCATTATCTCCTCAAGTTACTTGATGTAGGCCTCTATGCGAAGACGGATGGAGTCATAACGTTGTCATCACTAGTGATCACTTCAAACACCATCGTAATCACCATTAGATTCATCCAATTATTTTCGTACCCTCCGGACTATCCTCAAATTTATATTTGATATTGTTTCTTATCAAAATAGCCCCATCAAATCTAAACTAGCGATAACTAACATAATGTATGAATTTTAATTCTCTTTACAAGACTTTCTTGTCATAAATCAATTACCTGTATTGGCCATACTACACCTTCTTTGAATAATAGTCTTATATGCCACGTATATAACCACAGTGCAATAAAAAAAAAATTTATTAACCCATAATTTACAAGAACCCTTACAAAAAATTTTGATTGAAAATACAAAAATAATTTTTAAACCACAATATTAAAGACATCTCGCTATAAGAGAGTCACTATATATCAAACAATTTTCTCATGCCATCAACCTTACATTATTTAACAGTGAAAATGGAGTTTTGAAAGTTTGTGAAAAAATAGACAGACGCTCAGGCGATATCCAGTCGCGCACGTCTTTCTTTTAAAGAACTCTCCTTTTCAAAAACAAAGAAGTACGCTACAGTCAAAACACGAAGATAAAATTATAAGACCGGAAAAATAACATCCTTGAAAATGGCCAGTGAGGTGGCTAAAAGCACTTGGAAAGTGAAAAATTATGAAACATTTTTACATTCTTTATCTCCACGAAAAAGGAAACATGTATGAGTACTGCAAAAATTGAATCTAAATTAATATTCCTTTATATATATATATATATATATATATATATATATATATATATATATATAAACATATTTCGTTAAAAACGGCTAACAAGGAAGATATATATATATATATATATATATATATATATATATATATATATATACTGCTTTTTCCATACATTATTGGAAGTTAAAAAACAACAGTAAGAACCCAGTCATTAACTGGAATATCTTAGCTATATATATATATATATATATATATATATAGTGAAGTAAATTAATAAATATACTTAGGAGGGTGTACATATGTATAGTATTATTATTCAGGTGTTAATAAAACAGTGCTCAATGTATGAACAGAGCTGTGTTCATGGGAATTAAATCTTATAATGTAACCGCTTTTTTAATAATAAGATTAAAAATTCAAATATTCTACGGTTACATGTGGATAAAATTAAAAATTAAAAATTTTAATTTAAAATTTAAATTAAAAATAATAAAACGCAGGGAGAAGAAATCAAAGTGGGTGGAAATCATGGGTCTTAAAATTTTAATATTTAAAATTTGGATTCTTTATATCGTTTAATGGATACATTAATGATTAAGAAAAAAGTAAACTCAACACTAATGAATACTCCGTTAAAAACAAGGTAGGCAGAAATAAGCAAAAATCATGTAAGCGTAACATTATTTGGTTTAACCCACCCTTCAGTCGGAACGTCCAAACTAACATTGGTAAACTCTTCTTTATCTTAATTCCTAAACATTTCTACCATTCACCCACACTAAAAAAAATCTTCAGCACAAACAATGTTAAAATCGGTTATAGTTGCGTTGAAAACACATAGAAATATATTTCACAACATAATATCATGATATCAAATAAATATTTGGCCCACATAAACAACATCCGTCACCCTACTAATAGTAAAAATGATCCTTCTAAAAGCAATTGCAACTGCCGAAAAAATAAAACCTGCCCATTGAATGACCATTGTATGACCGAAAGTATTGTTTATAGCGATCGAATTCATTCGGATGATAATGATGTTAAATTTTACTTTGGAAGCACTTCTAACAGGTGGAAGATATGATTTAACAACCACATGTTGTCTTTAAACAACAGTAAATACAGAAAAAGTACTGCTTTATCCATACATTATTGGAAATTAAAAAACAACAGTAAAAACCCAATTATTAACTGGAATATCGTAGCTAAATCCAAGCATTACAATGGAAAAGGAAATAAATGTAATATATATATGCCTTTTAGAAAAACTTGTCATCTTAAACCATTTCATGAATCTAAATAAGTTTAATAAAAAAGGGATTTAATGAGCACATGCTGTCATAGAAAAAAATACTTAAATTCTTAGACCCAGATTGATATAAATTCCTCTTTACGCTAGCTTCTTTCTTTCTTTCTTTCTTTCTTTCTTTCTTTCTTTCTCCCGCAATATTACTTTTAACAATTACAAATTAAACCCCGTTTATTTTTGCTCCTTACATTTTTAATTCTTAATTTTTCTTTTCTTTCCTTTTTATTTAAAATTTTAAATTGTAAATATTTAAATATTTAAATTTTTAAGACTCATAATTTATGCCCCTTTGATTTCTTCTCCTTGCATTTTATTATTTGTAATTTTAATTTTAATAGTAAATTTAATTTTAATTTTTAATTTAAAATTTAAATTTTGAATTTTTATCCACATGTAACCGTAGAATATCTAAATTTTTAATCTTGTTATTAAAAAACTGTAACTTAGCATTATGAGATTTAATTCCCATGAACATCGAGTGAACTTAAATTCAAATCTTTTAGACTGTCAGTTTGAAATATGCACCTGATGATTGCATAACGCATTAAACTCCGAATCGTGTCATAGACGTAGGATAATGTGTATATTTATTAATGTGTGTGTGTGTGTGTGTGTGTGTGTGTGTGTGTGTGTGTGTGTGTGTGTGTGTGTGCTGCATGAAAATAAAAATCAAACAGATAAAAATTTGAAATGTTACACAATATAATTTTAAATTCTTTTTTTTTTAAGCCAGATTTGTTTCTTGGTTTAAAAGAAGGGGGAGGGGTAGTCTACATTTTTATAGAAAATCATTTGCCCAGCTGCGTATGCCACAAGACCAAATGAGGGTAGGTAGAAATCATCTAGCACCAATCTTCCCCTGCTGAGTGAATTCACCCCTAACAAGGCAGTAAATCCACAAAGACACACGGTACAACTGGCCGTGAAAGAATTAGAAAACTGAAACATTATTAAGGAGTTAAAACAATATAAGAGTTTTCAGAAAAACAGTAGATAACGATTGACATTGCATTTAATTTTTTTAATAAGTTAGCTGGAAAATATGGAGCCGGAAGTGTGTTCCATAAGCAAGAAATCCACGAAAAAACACTGGCATAAACATATATCCACCCAATTCAACTTTCAATTGATGATACCTTGTTGTCAATCTAGTCAGTTTCAGTTAAGTGATACACAGTTGGTCAGTTAGTCAATTAAATGATACACATTTGGGCGATCATGTCCAATCTATCCTGCTATTTAACCCATGGCTGGCGGGAGAAGTGACGGGTTAATACCTTTCCTACGGGTATTTGCACGTAAGTGCATGCGAAAAAAAAATCAACTGAAATTTGAACTCGGTTCTCCGATTGTCTCGTTCAGAGCCGAGATCCATTGCACCACAGCCCATTTAGTACAGCGCATGAATTTATAAAGTTTATGTACCATAACGAAGAGCACAGTCGAACAACTATCATTTAAGTATTTATATAAAAGTATTTATATAAAAGGAAGAAACTTTACTGTGGTGGGTAAGTGTTTGAAACCGAGACGCAGTCAGAATCAATAATATTGCTGATTTTTCATTAGATTTTATCAAGAATCTCTAACTATATAGACGAGCACCAAACCATATGTGGCAGCAATGTTCGAAGCACGGGTAAATTATAGACTTATAGATATGTAAGATAGGTTTTGGAGAGAAATTGTATGATACAGAGAACAAGCATTCTTAACAACAGAGCTAGAAATTGATTCAATATAGTCTTTCCACTTCATGTCAGCCGAGAATGTTAGCCCAAGATTTAAATTATTGCACTTGTTTGATTTCGGTATCTCCAATTTGTAATGTCAGGCTGGGGAATTAGAGGAAGTAATTTAATCAAGTTAGCAATTGTATTTGGCATACAAAATATTTCTCTGCAGCAAGTGCTGATATAAAACTTAGGTATTTAATAAGG
The DNA here is from genome assembly GCA_037127315.1 of Ascarosepion bandense. NCBI lineage: Eukaryota > Metazoa > Mollusca > Cephalopoda > Sepiida > Sepiidae > Ascarosepion > Ascarosepion bandense. The sequence goes on along the minus strand of JBBBDQ010000140.1, from coordinate 1,713,019 downwards.
TTATGGGTGTGCAATTGGCGTAATGGGTTGCAGCTCAGAATTAGACATCGGAGAACAGAGTTCGAATTCCAGCTAGGTTACTTACATTTCCAAGTTACTTACATTTCACACCTTTTCCAGGAATATTTGTATATAAGTAAAAGGTGTGAATTCTTCTCTGCTCTAGGGGTTAAATAGCAGAACAGACTGGGTTCTATAAACTTGATTGATAACCATTTTAGATATAGTGTCTCAATAAAATCACGAATCTCCCAGTCAGACTGGGCTACTCGTGGGAATGAAAAGGCACAGTGAGTAAAATTCTACTTTCGTGGGAATTGCACATTCTACCGCAGGCTGCGAAAGTACTTGTACTAAACTTATAGGTATTTACTAAGCTGAACTTAGTCCGGCAAAAATTATTTTTATGCATTTTTTCGCTCAATACAAGTGAATATTATGAAGATATGTAGGATAGATAACAGTTGGCACTAGACTTGAGGATTTTAAAATCATAGTAATCAAGGAAGTGTCTATTCCACAAAGTAAAAGTTCTTGGGAAGAAGCTGTGAGTGGATCTTCCCCCTTACAAATGGAATACAAAAATAACAAGGATGAATCAGCCCTGTATACATCATATGACAGGTCTTTGCTGTAAAGTTCTGAACAGGTAGAACTAAGGAATGAAATTCTGAATATTTACCATAAAAATAGTAATAAAGTGGTTAGAGGCTAGCGCCTGCCGGAAAAATAAACTTTGTATATTGGGAAATTAAAAGTGTCATTTAAAAATTAAGCTTATTATAGTAGAAACTGTTATAACTCGCTACTAACAGTTATAATATTATATCTCGATTGACCCTAACGGTACTCTAGAGAACATTCTATCAGAACTCTCTCGGTACTCTGAATATTTACCCAAAGTCTCCCTACTGAGAAGGGGTGTGACACAAGGTTGGGTTTAATGTGGGGAACCCAAGCGCGCACACTCGAGCCAAGGATTAAAATTTATCCAGACCCCACAACGGCGAGATTATGAACTTAAAATGGTCTGCCTGAAGAGAGACAGCTTGACAATTACAAGCTCTCTCGTAACTATAACCCTGGACTCTCTTTAAGTTTTTAGTTTTTTATTTTATTTTATTATTTCAGGTGTTTTTTCTAGTTCATTTATGTTACAGATGGCGTCTTATTTACTACACAACATCCCCACTTTTAGATTTTTTATTTTCTTAAAGTATTCATTCCCTCCTCTTTCTGGAGAGTTCGTCATGTACTGAACTTATGTATTTTTTTCGTTTTGGGCCAAGAACTATTTATTTTCTATCGTGCACTTCCTTTTTCTGTAACTCATACTTGTACATGAAACGAATTCTTGGGGTGTTAGTACGTCAAAGATATTATAGGTTGCATAGGTTCTTCCTTTCCAGCGGTCTTTTCTTCAGTAAATCTTTTCTTTAACTGATTACAATGTTTTTGGGGTTTTCATTTTTTGCCTTTCACCATATTTTTTCTCCTTTTTCTGTTCTTCTCTCTGCCTGTTTTTTTTTTTTTTATTCTTTTACATTCTTTTTGAACTTGTATTTAAAATACACCTCGGAAAGATCCAACTTCGAAAACAAATTATCCTTGAAATTTCGCAAAGATTACATCTGGACTTGGTAATGGGTAGTTATGTACTTCCAAACATTTGTGGAAAGATCAGCACAAACACGAATTTTTTTCTTTTCTTGCTGGTACTGCCCATATTGAACGCTCAATTTATTCACTTACACCCATTTATTTACGTATGTTTAATTCTTCATAGACTCGATCCTAAGCTGCGAACGATACACTACGTTTCTGTTTAAATACTGGTATCGATTCTTCTTTTCACTTGAAATTTTGCTTGGAAACCGATTATTTCATTCGACAAAACATTCAGAAAACATTTTTACACCCAGGCTTTTCATTCATATAAAAACGAATAAATTATGAGGAAAAGTCAAAACATTTTTACGCCCAGTGAAAAAGTCAAAACATTTTTACGCCCAGTGGAAAAGTCAAAACATTTTTACGCCTAATGGAAAAATCAAAACATTATTTTACTCATATACAAATGAATAAATTTGTAAATAGATATTTAATCCAACATTATTTCTTATTATAAATTTTTATTATTCTTTATCATAGATCGATGTTTTTGAGTTGATATTCCTGTTCTTTTTTGTTTGTTTTGTTTTCTTTTCTTTTTCGTTTGTTGTTTTCCTTAGTGAAATTTATATCAACTGTCCTAGATTAATAAGTCATACTAAAGAAAAATGTAACTCCTGACAGAAACCACTTCTGTAACTGAAGTGTACTGTTACTATTTTGACTACAGGAGACTATCATAAAAGCAAAGCATAATTAAGTACTAAAACGAATGCAACTGGAATTTGAACTCGGCTCTCCGGTTTCTCATTTCAAACCGATATCCACTGCACTAAAACGTACATCCAGTCTACTACAGTGCTTAAATTCTAGTCTAGTTATCATAAAGGAAAGTTCATCAAAACAATTGCCATGCATGTATTTCTAGAAAAGACACAGGGAAGCTAACATATAGTACGGACCTGACATATAGATGGCGTCACTAATAAAAAGAAATCCATATGATTTTTATGAAGTACTAACCTTCAAATTGCACGTGACAAAATTTGGGCTCAATCGGATTACAAATTACAGTGAAACTACTATGACAAATTTTCAAAACAATATGAATTTCGTATGTTAATAAAACATTGCTTTCTGAATGGAAAAATACTGTTTAAGCAAAGCAATGGATTGATAAGTGCTATTCTGAGCCTGCTCCATTGGAAACAACGGTTAAGAGGTGGTATGCTAACTTTAAACGCGATCGTGCAGACACAAATAATGCTGAACGCCAAGGTCGCCCAAAATCAGCTGTTGTCCCGGAAAACACCAGAAATCCGCAAACTCGTTTTGGCCGATCGTAAATTGAAGTTACGTGAGTTAACAGAAGAGCTGAACATATCATTTTGCATGAACACTTGTCAAGAGAAAACTGTCTTCAAAATGGGTGCAGCGTTTGCTCACAGTCGATTAAAAACAACAACGCGTCGACGATTCAGAGCGTTGTTTGCAACAAGAAGGAGTTTTTGCATAAATATGTAACAATGGATCGGCAGTCAGTTGAGTGGACAGCAGCAGGTGAAAGCCGTCCAAAGCGACCAAAGACGCAAAAATCAGCAGGAAAGGCATTTTGTGATGCGCAAGGTATTTTGGGATGCACAGGGTATTTTGTCCATCGATTACCTTGAGAAAGGAAGAACCATTAATAGCAAATATTATATAGCATTATTGGTCCGTTTAAAGGAAGAAATTGCCAAAAACGGCCACAAACGCAAAAGATCTTTCATTAAGATAACGCACTATGTCACAAGTCGATCGCAACGATGGCAAAACTACATTAATAGCACTTCGAATTGCTTTTACATCCACCCTATTCTCTAGATTTGGGCCCCCAGCTACAACTAGCTGTTTGCAGATCTCAAAAGACTGCTCCAGTGAAATAGATTTGGCTCCAATAAAGAGGTGATATGGGAAACTGAGGTAGACAAATCGTTCTACAAAAAAGGCATCAAATTATGAGAGAAGCTTTGGAATCTTTGGTGACCCTAGAAGAAGACTATGTTGATGAATAAAGTTGAATTTTGCCGAAAAGTTGTCGTTTTATTAGTTAGGCCCGGAACTTATTGAGTGATGTGTAACATTATGATAGTGGGAAAGAGACTGAAGCCGTAATGCCAGGTCAAAACCAATCACATTGCAGATTCTTCTTTGGATTTTCTCTCTAAGCTTATAACAGGAGCATCATACCAGATGTGGCAACCATATTCAAAGCAAGGACAAATAGTAGATTTATAGATATGTAAAATATATTCTGGATAGAAAAATTGTCTAGCATGGTACAATGAACCAACTTTCTTAGCTGCAGTCTTAGTAGTTGATTCAATATAATCTTCCCACTTCATATCAGCCGAAAACGTTAGTCTAAAGGTTAGCATTAGCCATGCTGATGGAGGGTAAAATCTAAATTCGAGTTCAAATGTTTTTCTTATATAGTTGTTATAATCCTCGCCTGAAGAACCTCATCTACCCTGTATATTTATCTATCCTAAGCCTAAGCCTAACCCTACCCTACACGTTAATCTACCTTAAACCTACCCTGCATATTTATCTACCCTAAGCCTAAGCCTAACCCTACCCTGCATATTAATCTACACTAACCCTACCCTGCATATTTATTTACCTTAAACCTAAGTCTAACCTTACTCTACATATTAATCTACCCCAACCCTACTCTACATATTTATCTACCTTAAGCCTAAGCCTAACTCTACCCTGCATATTTAGTTACCCTAAGCCTAAGCCTAACTTTACCCTACACATTAATCTACCCTAACCCGATCCTGCATATTTATCTACTCCGTATATTTAACTTAAATCTGGTCGTGGGGAGAAATAAATTCATGCCTTTCCCAAGAGCGTCACAGCAGAGTAGACCAGAATTCGAACTCAGCTTGCAGACTCCACTTTCCAATCCTGATAACCTTTACACAAGCTGTACGTCTACATGTATTTTAGAAGTACCTTTTCAATACCAATTACCACTTAACTGAGAGGTTTTATGCAGACATACAAAATCATACTTTTAGTATGACACATGAACCTAAAAACCAAGAACTGTGATGGTGATATGCCAAAAAGATCGACAATAAGAATGAGATTTCTCCGTTGCATAACTACTGTATACAGTGTACAGTGTTATACAAATCAACCTGACCTACTGTATGCAGTGTATAGTGTTATTTAAATCAACCTGCCCTACTGTATGCAGTGTATAGTGTTATAGAAATCAACCTGACCTACTGTATACAGTGTATAGTGTTATAGAAATCAACCTGCCCTACTGTATGCAGTGTATAGTGTTATACAAATCAACCTGACCTACTGTATGCAGTGTATAGTGTTATTTAAATCAACCTGACCTACTGTATGCAGTGTATAGTGTTAGAACTTAACCTTGACCTACTACATGTGCAGTGTAGGTAGGGCATGCATAACTAACTGACCTACTGTATGCAGTGTATAGTGTTATTTAAATCAACCTGCCCTACTGTATACACAGTGTATAGTGTTATAGAAATCATCTCCTGCCCTACTGTATACAGTGTATAGTGTTATAGAAATCAACCTGCCCTAGAGAATACACAGTGGTATAGGGGAAAAGTAGAGAGAAATCAACCTGACCTACTGTATACAGTGTATAGTGTTATAGAAACCTATCCTATTCTACTGTATACAGTGTATAGTGTTATAGAAATCAACCTGCCCTACTGTATACAGTGTATAGTGTTATAGAAATCAACCTGCCCTACTGTATACAGTGTAGTGTTATAGAAATCAACCTGACCTACTGTATGCAGTGTATAGTGTTATAGAAATCAACCTGACCTACTGTATGCAGTGTATATAGTTATAGAACTAACCTGACCTACTGTATGCAGTGTATAGTGTTATACAAATCAACCTGACCTACTGTATGCAGTGTATAGTGTTATTTAAATCAACCTGCCCTACTGTATACAGTGTATAGTGTTATAGAAATCAACCCGACCTACTGTATACAGTGTATAGTGTTATAGAAATCAACCTGACCTACTGTATACAGTGTATAGTGTTATAGAAATCAACCTGACCTACTGTATACAGTGTATAGTGTTATAGAAATCATCCTGACCTACTGTACAGTGTATAGTGTTATAGAAATCAACTTGACCTACTGTATACAGTGTATAGTGTTATAGAAATCGGCCCTGACCTACTGTATACAGTGTATAGTGTTATAGAAATCAACCTGCCCTACTGTATACAGTGTATAGTGTTATAGAAATCAACCTGACCTACTGTATACAGTGTATAGTGTTAGAACTTTCAACCTGTCTTTTACTGTACAGTGGTATATGTTGTACAACTGTTTTATTATTATTTGCTGTTATCAATCTGATATTATGCAGGTGATGTAATGGATAGTGACTCAGAATGAAATATCAGAGAGCCGAATTCAAATTCCATTCAAGTCTTGACATTCACTTAAGTGCATTTTTTTTATTCTGTATCATCCTCAGCAAATAGCTCACCCGAACACTTACCATGAAAGTATTTATAGAAAAAGCACAGAAAGGCAACCTTACGGTAGTGGTAATGTGACAAAGGCCGATTCATGAATACATTTAAAAAAGATAGGAATATTATCCCACCAGCTATGGGCTAAAGAGCAAACTGGACTCTCTAGTCATGGTTGGTGACTAATCTTGGAGGACAACATGGAACTAAAATTCGCGATGACGAAACCATAAATTGGCCTTTGTAAAGCATAGATCACTCTTGCCAGGGTTACGGTGAAGACATTGACGGCAGAATGTTGGACGTGGTCTAAGGTGAAATCTATAACACCAGTTTTGGCAGTGAGCCGCAATGATGTCATGTAAAACGATCCTTCATACAGAACAATAAATGAAAACCAATTATTCTGAGTGAGATAGAAACTAAACGAATACACAGAGCAGTGCTTTGTATCTCTTAATATATGCGCAATCAAAACCCCGATGATGACACACGTAAACAATATCAAGAAGAAGCATGTGAATTCTGTGGGGCATCCCGATGAACAACCTTGTCTGTCTGTTTGTCTATAGGTTGACAATGGTATATGAAACCACATAAATGGCTGATGGATTACCATAATGTTTTACATCATGCACCACATTCACATTTTCTTTTTCAGATGTATTAATTGATGATTTCAAATTGACATAGAAAAAGAAAAGGCACGTCAAGCTGGAGGCAGCAAGTACTAACTACAGTTAATTAGAGATAGCCAGTTTGTTTTTTTAATGGCCAGCTGTACAGAAAAAAAAACTGACTGATAGCCCAGTGCAAAGTAATAACAGATACATAAAAAGTTTATAAAGTATGTACAATGTATGTATTGATTTTATTAAATATTTGTTTTCTTTTCTCAATTATAGGAGGCTTACGGCTATATCAGGTTGAATACACCGATTCTCGCTCGATCACCAACGTTGAGCCTGGTCAGTACTTAGATGGGTGACCGCTTGGGAATACCAGGTGCTGTAAGCGTTTAGTGACGGATGTGCGTTGTGGTGCAGTGGATATCGGCTCGGAAAGAGAAATCGGTGAGCCGAGTTCGAATTCCAGTTGAATACCCTGCATTCACTTAAGCACTGGTACCCTTGGGAAAGGTATTAATCCGTCCCTTCCCTCCAGTTATGGGTTAAATAACAAGGGTAGGACTGTCCTTAAAAACAATTCCCAATGAATCTTGATACTCGAAAAAAAAAAGTATTACTAGACACAAAACTTATATAAAAACAACAATAAATTATTGAAAGAAAAAGGTATTACCAGCAATAAATAAATAAAATTTAGTTGGCAATAAATGACCCGCCGAGGATGATATGCCATGAAAACAAAACAACCAACCAACAAAATCAATTATAGGATGAACTCTATTTACCTTTTTAGGAAGATTGACTTCATCTGTATTGCTATATTCATGACGTTTTGACTGTTGTATGCTCCGACCATCTTCAGATGATTGGAATTTCGAACTGAACTCTTTATTTCGATAACTGGGGTATATTGTTCTCGTTTCACGAGTCTTGCCTCTTCCATACATCTCAGTTATGACTCTAACGCAACTCTCTAAGTTTCTATTCACCATCGTTGCAGCCAGGTATTGAACTCAGAACTCTTTAGGCCAATTCACTGGATCTAACCAAGGCGTTTATCCACTCGACACTCTCCATGTTCACAAGCATCTGCTAGGGCAAAAGCTCCTCATATATATATATATATATTGTTGAGTTGTGATAATGTTTAGCGCCAAGTTTACTGTTTTTCCAGTAGTTTTACTGATAAAAGGTATTTTTATTGTAAAGTGCTCGATATCGGGGTAGAGATAGAGTGTTAGTAGGATTAATGCAGAGAAATTTGTCACTTAACTGAGCAGGTTCATGCCGACTTCGAAGTTTCGTGAGGACACTGTTATGATGTCGTCACTCGTCAGGGCTAGTTTTTTGATTTGTCTTGTTCCGGATTTTTCTTATTTATATGGAGCTTGGTGTAGGTTGACCTCTTCTAATTGTATTGACCTCTTTTTATTGTGTTGGCTTGACCTTTTTCTTACAGTGTTGTTGTATATGTCCGCTTAAAGGATTTTTAGATCATGGTTTTGTTTTTGTGTTTTTTGTGTATTTGTGTTTGTGGGATTTATGTGTGATCCGTATTCCCATCAACAAAGTGCCCATCACAACAGAGTAGACCTATCGCATTTGATAGCAATATAATGAATATAATTAACAAACTAGAAACAAAAAATAAACAATAAATTCGAAATCCAACGAGAAAAAAAAAACAAAAATTGATAAACAAATCAGAAAAGCTATACATACAAGCTGATAAATCTAGAAAAATTCACAAAATGAACATCAACGACTACAAAACACTAGTTGAAAAAGAAATTGCCAAGTTTCATAAAACTACCAAACAATAACATGGAAAGCAACATAAACAAAGAAGCAAAAAGTATAGCCGCCAAATATAAAAATAGACAATAGAATCAAACAAGCACCGAAAGTAGAACCATTTATTAAACAAAAAGACCAAAAATATAACTTCTTAAACAAACCAACATGCGGACTAATAACCCCCGCAAAATCTAACAGCAGAAGCAGAAACAAACAAATAGTAAAAACAAATATGCTAAAAAACAAGGCGTACACTAAAAATCAATCAATGGAAAAACATAAAAGATACAGTCAATTAGTTCGACAATATCACCATCGAAGAGCAATGCTGATTTATGCAATTAGACATAAAAGATTTCTATCTATCCATCAACTAACACAAGCTAACGCGCTAAACCTGGCGAAACAATATATAAAAATTTCAAATGTAAACATTATCAAACACTGCAGAAATCTATATTATACCATAACAACAAAATATAGCTAAAAAAACGCAATACCAACAGCAACATGAACAATGACTACAACTTTAACGTAACGATGGGAAGCTACGACGGCGCAATTATATGCTAAATTAGAGCAATATACATCATCAAAAAACTAACAAAAATTATCAACAAGAAATATATAGGTATATACAAAGACGATGGACTAATAATTCCAAGAAACTGCAACGGTATAACTACGGAAAATGTAAGAAAACAAATTATAAAACTTCTCTGTATTAATCCTCTGTACATATATATATATATATATGTGTGTGTGTGTGTGTGTGTGTGTGTGTGTGTGTGTGTGTGTGTGTGTGTGTGTGTGTGAAGTTTTGGGGATTATCCTAATCTGACCTGTTTTGACCTGACCTGACCCGACCTGCCAAACTGTTTGAACTGATCACTCTCCAAGTATATAAAAAATACATCACCCCATCATGGAGTTCGTCCAAAGTGAACGTGGTAAAAGGAAGCTTATTTATGATGGATATATCTATGTAAAGCAGAAAGAACTAGCAAATAGTGTTATATCATGTGAATGTGAGAAACATCGGCATAGCAATATTAAAGCCAAAGTTAAAGTTTGTGGAAATTAACTAGTTAGCCATGGAAATGATCACGCCCATTCCATAGACATACGTCTCCTATGTGTTGAACTTATTTTAGATGTATAGCCCGTAATTTGCAACTTTAGTTGTATAATTATAGTGATATAAAAATATAAATCTTATTATTAGTTTTATTATTGAAGGACATGAAATGTAAAAATTGATTATTGTAATTATTAATTCTTTTTTATAAACATTAGTTTAACCAGACAGTTATTAATTATGTAATTAGTAATTATTGTACTTGTGTATAGACCACAATTCGCAATTTTAGTGGCATAATGATATAAAAATATAATTTTTATTGGATAACAGATGAAACATGGAAATAAAATCCTAATTAGTTTTATTAGTATTTATCCCCCTCCCCGAAAGTTATGCTTTCTCTTAATTTTCTTTTAATGGGGGTAATTGTCCGGGAGGCATTTATCCTACGGACAAATGCCAAAAGGCAATTCTCCTGATACCATATAACTGTATTTCTATGCATACAGTTTTCCTACATTTCTCTGTGTGCTTTTAAGTAATGTTTTTTTAGTCTGTAGTAGAGTTATGACATTTTTTCTGTATTTTTTCCCTGTTTGTTTTTTTGTTTGCTTGTTTTGTTTTGTTTTTTTTTTCACTTTTCTGTGTCATTGTATTTCTGAATGGTTATTTTCCTTCCTTCGTTTATTGTTTTACAACTTTATCATATTTTTTCAACATTAATTTATTAATTTTCATTATTACATTTAATGGTAGTTCTGTACAGGATTGTTTTTTTTTTTATTTGTTATACATTCTGGAGACCAACAGAAAATAACCGGTCTTAAATAAATGTGTTTTCTGTGAAAGGCGAAAGGGAAAACAGGCGATAATTTCATTCGAAACTGGAATGCAGAAAAATAAAAATTGTATTGTGCCAAAGAGGCCGGTTTTCAAGATCACGAAATATAAAACAATGAGAAAAGATTGCGGTCTGTGACTCACAGAATATAATTAACATTGCATAAATATTATTTCTGTCAATGGATGAAAAAAATTAAACAATGATTTCAGTCAAAACTGAAATGCAGAAAAATAAAAAGTGTATTGTGTCAAAGTCAGAATATAATTTACATTAAATTATTTCGATCAAAATCGAAATAATGCATCGTTCAAATAGAACAACGGAGATGATATAATTGAAGCTCAATAGACCTGGACTTATATATAAGATCAGGTTTTTCCGGGTCGAAAAAATAAGACGAAGCCAGAGGACTCAAAAAGAACACGAGGACGTTTCCGCCCCGTCTCACCCTCGTATGTGCGCTTTCCTCAGAATATCGTCTACACACAACTGTCACCGAAAAGAAAAAAACAGAATAAGTTAATATTATTATATATACGTTGTTCGTAATGGTCATTAATATAAAGGTGATTGTGTTCCAACAGCAGCGGCGTTTGGTATATACATACCAAACGCAAGTGGTATATAACAGATTGACGCTTTTTCATAAAAGAGTATATTTTTTACATTTTTTTTTTTCATTTTTACATTTGTTAACAAATATAAAAATGCAAAACCGGGTAATCTCTGACCTAGATTCCCACAAAGCATGTAGACCCCATGGTATCCCTTTAATAGTCTCCTGTTCTCTTTAAACTGTATAATAAATGCCTACACTGCCCCAACTTTGTTGCCTGCTGGAAGTCATCATCTGTTGTTCCAGTTTTTGAAAACTCTGATGAGTCGTCCGACCCTTACAAATATCGGCCCGATGGCCTACTATAGATTTTTGGGAAACTCCTAAAGACTCTAATCAACGCAAAATCAGTTCATCATCTCTCATCACGGGGCTTTTTCACCGACAAGGAATATGGCTTTCGTTTCTCCAGGAAAACTGTTGATATACTGACCATAATTGTGGAAAGAGTCTGTTATGCTCTAGATAAAAACAGTGAAGCTGGATATGTCGAAAGCTTTTGACAGGGTCTGGCATACAGGTCTTCTCCACCATTTACTCCTGCCTCGATAGTAAGGAAAATCAGTCCGACAAAAACTAAATGGCAGCTGATATCCAAAACGACCTCAAAACCATGGCTTGTCACTTTTAACGCTTCCAAAACTAGAATTCTCTCCAGTTAAAATCTAAGAATCTTCTCTCTGACTCCCATCAGCATGGCTGATGTTAACCTCCAGGAAAGTGGCTCGTTGCGCCTTCTCGAGCAAATGTTCTCAGCCGACATGAAGGGGGAAGATTATATCGAATCCATTGCTAGGTCAGCTGCTAAGAAAGTTGTTTTACTGCGTCGGACGAGCCATTGTTTTTCCCCAGAATCTATCTTACATATCTATAAGTCTACCATTCGTCCATGCTTAGAATATTTCGGCCACTATGGTCCGATGCCCTTGCTATTTAACTCGAGGTCCTTGATAAGATTCAAAGAAGAATCAGCAATATTATTGGTCCTGATCTGGCTGCTCGGCTTTCGTCACTTACCCACCGCTGTATAATTGTCTCTCTGTGTCTTTTCTATCAATGTAATTGATCGAATAAGCTCTTCGTTATAGTACCTAGACCTTTTTAAATTAAGCGCAGTACTAGAATGGCGTCGAAATCTCATCAATTTACAGTTGAGTTGGATAGTTGTAGCTGTAGCTTCTATACTGACAGTTTCTTTTTTCCCTTATGGAACTCCCTTCCTGCTCTATTCTTTGCAGCTAACATTAATCTGCAAAAATTTAAATCTAGTGTCAATCGTTATCTACTGTTATCCCGATTGCTCTTTTCTCTTTCAGCTTATTATTAATGTTTTTGTTCCTAATTCTTCCACGCCCTGTAACCCCTTGCGTTTTAGTGACTTCACTGCCTTGCTTGGGGTGACACTGATTAAAACATATATATTGATCTCCATATGAAAGAAGAACGGAGGCATGATGTTCCCCTAGCTGGAGATGACACCAAGGACCATGACGGAGGAGAGAAACATGCTTCATGACGGGAACCTCCTCGATGTCTTTGCAGATCCACCTGTAATTCTGCCTGTTGCTCGTCTGATCCTGAATGAAATTCTTGCTCGTCTGATCCTGAATGAAATTCTTTTCATCAGAGAACCTCAACATTCTTTCAAAAGGGCTTGAGATTCACTACTGATATCTACCAGGAGGTGCTGAGGAGCGTGGTGAAGCCCTGAATGGACGAGATCGCCGCTGGACGCCCCTACGTCTTCCAGCAGGACTCCACTCTTACACACAAAACCAAGACGATCCAGATGTGGCTGCTCAAAAATGTTCCTCCTTGCTGTTGTTTCCAGGTCCACCCTGACTCATGGTGGTAGCACCTGTTTGCGTCCCAGCTATGAACCCCTTGGAACCCCTAAACTGGGGTAAAAAACTGAAAACATAGATTTTTAAAAATAAAAGAATAAACTACCAGCAACATTTTTTTTTAAAGAAAAAATTTACCAGAAATAGATTTTTGTAAAAAAGAAAAAAGTTACTTAATCTCTCAAGAAAATTACATTTTGGCATTAAATGACCCATAAAGAGTTGATATGCCATTAAAGAAACAAAGAAATTATACTTCCATAATGTTTTGACCCAAGTTTGGGATTTCACTATTTGTCCATAGCTGGGACCCTAACAGGTGCTACTACCCTTGGTCATGTTTGATCTGGGAACAAAAGCATTTAAGAGGTGGTTGCTCCTTAAAACCTCCCAATCAGAGGCTTTGCTGCTGGGTGTAATTTATTGTCATATCTAGGATGTATACTCTAAGTTTAACACTTTAGAATAGAACAGAGCCTTTTTCCGTTAAATATTCATGTGCGTTCTTGTGTTCAATACTATGACTGTAGATTGTATATAAATAAAAGACAACATATCAAATAGTCAGTCCCAGTGAAAGCCTGAGTCAAAGTGGTTAGAGGAATTAGTAAGAAATTTTCCTGAATCTAGTCTACTTCCGTTTGTATGAAAACCCTTTTCATAAGCAGAAACTGGACTAAAAAAAATCAGAAAAACAATCACCCCAACCCCCTCTGAATTATAAAATTTTGTATTTGCACTTTATCTGCTTTCTTCTTTTTCGTTCTGAGTTGAATATTCGGTAAATTTTCGTTTAATTCCCGTCGCTTTTCCCCGCTTCAAACTTATCCAAAATAGCATTATCTCTGTGCAAATGTATATGCCGAACTCAAATCAAGTGTTAGTTACTGAAGAAACTTTCCTGTTTTGCTTTGAATGTCCATTAAGAAAACGAACTATATCTCGCACGTTTTCTCTCCCGTAACTCTCATGAAGTCATGTAATTGACTGCAGAATGGCGGACTGCGTAAGGGAACGAAATTGGGGGCCTGTTTACATCCGCCTGTTTACTTCCAGTTAGGGAAGTAATGCGCTTTTTTCCAAAAAACACGCAACATTCTGCTGAAATTGTGTACCGAAAATAACAAGCGCATTACTTCCCTAACCGGAAGTAAACAGGCGGATGTAAACAGGCCCCCAATTTCGTTTCCCTTACGCAGTCCGTCATTCTGCAGTTAATTACATGACTTCATGAGAGTTACTGGAGAAAAAGTACGAGATATAGTTCGTTTTTTTATGGACATTTCGATTTTTAAAAAAAGTTAGTTTCTTCACTAATTGACACTTGATTTCAGTTCAGCATACACATTTGCACGGAAATAATACTATCTTTTAAAAGTTTGAAGGGGAACAGCGACGGGAATTATAACGAAAATTTACCGAATATTCTTACAAGATCAAATGTTTATCTCTTTTGTCCTCCGCAAATGTACTGTTATTTTAATGAACATATTGTCCCTCAATACTGGTGATTTTCTCCCAACAGCTGCTGCATTAAAACACTCACGTCAAATGATGCTTACCCCATCATACTTCATTGTTGTCATAGCATTTCATACATTGTTATCTCTTATATATTTTTTGTATCTAAACATGATATTGCTCTATGTTCTAAATGTTCCATTTTTGTTTCATCAAACCAAACAACTGTATTCCAGCCCATTCAAATGATCTCAAACTTTTTTTAACAAATACCAGTTGAGCCTTTTTATACATTTTCTTCAGCAGGGGCATTTTGTTCAAGACTTGTTCTACAAAACATAGAGATACGTTCATATGTTCCAGCATTCTTAAGTTAGGATATCTATTGTGATCAATTTTATCCTTATATATATACTAGCAGTATAGCCCGGCGTTTCTCGGGTGTAATGAAAGCTTTTATATATATTATCGATTTTCTGCACTATTTTAAGAACTGCAACCATGAAACTTCTGAATATCATTTCTTATGTCTTTGTCTATGAGTGTATCAAATTTGATTAAAATCGGATCACTCCTTCTATAACCCGATTTTTTCGATTATCGATTTTCGATATTTATCGGGAATACCTCGACACAAAATTTAGCTAAGAACACTCACAGACGCTTATAGTACAACTGTATAAATTTTCAAGAAAATTGGTTCGGCTGTTTCGGAAAGCAAGTAAGCAGAAGGGAATTCCACAGACGGGAAGTGCGAGAAAAGAAGCTGATGGAGTAGAATTTGCGTTTACAATTTATCAGTTTCCCAGTATAAGGGTGGGACCTAGTTGCTAATCTTGTGGCTCGAGGAAATTCATATATAGAGGGTACCAGTGAGCTAAGTTCATCGGAGCAGAAACTGTGAAAGTATTTGTAGAAGAGACACAGGGAAGCGACATTGCGTCGGTGAGAAAGTGACTCTATCCTAGCTGCCAACTCGGGATTGATCACTTTACAGATTCTCCGTTAGATTTTGTCAAGGACACCTAGACGGATAGCAGGAGTACCCAACCAGATATGGCAGCAGTATTCAATGCACAATATAGATAGATGGTAGATTTGTATATGTTTCGAACGGGAAAAACTTCCTGGCCCTGCACAGAGAACCGACCTTCTTAACAGCGGATTTAGCTATGGATTCTATATAGTTATTCCACTTGAGGTCTGATGTGAGAGTTAACCCAAAGAGGCGCACTGTTTTACTTTCAGGGAGACTAGCCATGCTAATGGACGGTAAGAACGATTGTCTGCGATGGTTAATAAATAGCAGCTTCGTTTTGGAAGCTTTAAAATTTACGAGCCATTTCTTACCGCAGTCCACCACCAATTGGAGATCCTCTTCAAGCTCGGCAGCGAGATTTGCTTTGTCAGCCTCGGCAGATTTTTGATCGAGACGAAAGTAACATTGGTAAATATTCTCAATGATTGGCCAACTCTGTTTCAGTCTTATCATATAATTTTATGTCATCTGTAAATAATAAATGGTTTATTAATGCTCAGCCATTCCACAGACTATGTCCAGTTATGGCTTTGATATTTGGGTTTCTCATTTCTATCCTTTAAAACCAAAACGGTTCAGCATTTTGTTAAACAATTTGGCAGACTATTATTTTCAATGTATTCTTTGAAGAAATTAACCAGACACTCCCTTGTTTGATTTATTTCAGCCAAAACTCTTGCTAGCTGTCTGGACTTAGTGTCTTCCATTTTGGAAGTTTTGCTGCATTTTTTGCTACCCTTTACTCATGATAATGATATTTGTTTATTTCTCAATTGCTTTGACTTCTATCTCTTTCATTCATTCAATCTTGCTGTTATGGTCTACCTATGCCACTACAATATTGTCTGCTTTGATCAATGTCAAGAACATTGCCATTCCTGCATTCAAGCCATTTTAACTTTTCAAACAATTTCTATGGGCAGCTTTCAAGCATTTGGTTTTGTTACAATTGATTACGCACATTTCTGTACCTCTTGAAACTTCCTTTATGGCTTTAGTTACTCCTACATGTTGAAATCTACCTTTAAGAACGTGAACATTTAATCTGTAATATAGTACCGATTCCTTTCCATGTATGAACTCTAAACCAGTGCAAAAATTTAAATATCTAGAAAGAGTTTTAACAGGGGATGGAAAATCTGACATCCAAATCAGAAAGCACATTGAGATGGCAGAAGATGCCTTTTAAAAAATAAGAAATGTATTAAGAAATAGAAAATTTTTTATTAAACACAAAGAAAAGATTAATGAACTGTTATGTAATATCTGGAAGCTATATGACAGTGAATGCTGGACAATCTCATCAGAGATGGAAAAGAGCTTTGAGACAATGCAGTGCCACTTCTACTTCAGTAGCTTCTTTTCTCACACTTCCTGCCTGTGGAACTTCCTTCCATGTACTTGCTTCTCCGATAACTACAATCTCCAAGTGTTTAAATGCAATGCCAATTGCCATCTCCTATTCCTTTAACTCCTTTCCCCAACACCACTGAATCTTGTTCTTCTCCCTTTATTACTCTACTCTCATGCAACTCTATTCACACCAGTATTTCCATATTTCTCTTGTCTATTCTCTGGCATACCCTGTAACCCGTTCCTCTTCAATCTCTGTTTATCTTCACACTCCTCCTATGTAATCCTTTCCTCCCCTCTTATGTAGCCCCCTGCACACTAGTGGCAGCACTGCCTTGCTTGGGGTGAAATGATTAAAAAATAAATAAAAACTTTTTACATAAGAATGCTGAGAATACCATGTATTGAAAGTGGGAGTAACAATAAAATTTTAAGGAAAATGGAAACAGAAAGGAGACTTATACTTAGAATCAGAAAGAGAGAGTTGAAATTTCTAGAGAACATAATGAGGAAAGAGGACTTGAAAAAAATTGACACTCACAAGATATATTAAAGTCAAGTGAGACAGTCAAATGCAGTGCATAACCTATCTAATAAGTTTGTGTAAATGGTTGACAGAACAAGGCATGATCACCTAAATCCTAAAAGAATATAGTACATAAGAGATAAAAAAATAATATGAGATCTCTCATATTTATGGCCAATTCACATATTAAATTGTTTTATTGATGAGTAGAAAAATGTCATTAAATCAAATTCAACATGATTATTCAGAAACATTTTTTAAATAATCTAAAGATTAAATACTTTGAGCATGCAACTATAGAATTAAGTTAAAATAATAATAATAAAAATTTTATTTTATTTTCCCTACATCAAATCACTATATTTTACATGTATTTTAACCAACTAGTATTGAAATAATTTATCAAAGTTTAACATAAATACATTTGCACCAACTTCTAAAACTCCAATATTTGTCTATACGTCTGAGATGAGGTTGCATTTACCCTATTTATATTGTTCAGACTATTGTCCTCATCTTTATTACCATGTTTATGATATTTCAGCTGCTGTACACTCCAGCCTTCTTCAGATGCTATGAATTTGAAACCAAACCCTTTTTGCCATCCATTTGCTCAAGCCTATCAAGTATGTTATGCATTGCTTTCTTCTGTCTTTCCTTCTCTCTGACCTGTGAGTATCAGATTCTCTGAGCCATCCTTCTTCATTACATATCCCAGGAACTTTGGCTGTCTTTTCCTGATGTTAAGTATTAGTTTCTTTTTCTTTTCCATTCACTCTAAAACTTTGTCATTGTCATGTTTAGTCCATGATATCCTCAGCTATGCAGAACCACATTTTGGTTGCTCAAGTCTTTTCAGCATTCATTGCCATATTGAAGAACAGATATCACATAACAATCCAGTACTCTCTTTTTTGTTTCCAACAAAATTTTTCTCTCCTCTCAAAACTCTACTCAAGTTCTGTAATGTTAACCTTTCATCACTAAGGATAGTTATGCTAATTTGCCTTAGCTAGACTATATGCCTAAACACATATATTTAAAAAAAAAAACATAATTTTTCTTTCTTAATCATGTGCATGTGTAGCCACACTAAACATTCTAAACATCACTATAGTCCTATGGGACAAAGCATGTTACCCAAAATTTTTTCCACTTTGTTATCAATTTTACTAATAAAACATTTTCCTATGCACAATTCTCATTGTTAGCTCACAGATATTTATTTTATTCACAAATTTTTAATAAAATTTTATAATAAAATTTTATAAAATTTTTAATTTTATAAGCTGTTAAATTTTACAAAAAAACCTTCAAATTAGCTACAGTCTTTTTTAGTAGCAAGGTTGCCATTGTAACAATTGTTAAATTTTTTCAATTGTTCTAATAAAGTTTATACTAAACAAAACATTGCCGCAGAATAAAAATTTAAAGCATCCAACTGCTTTTCACATCATCATCAATCGTTTGCTCTGCATGTTGCAGACAGTGCATCAACATGAAATAACCTTTTCCATAAAGAATGATCAAGAACAGCGATGTTAAGTTAGTGGAGGGAAAGCTCAATCAACAAGTAAATATTGTCTAGCCAGCATTTTTGTAGTTGATCTCTGTTTCTTTTGCTTACAGTCTTTCCCTCCACACATATCTTACATTGCAGGTTGATTTCTTGATGTGTTCAAACAGTTTAAGTAGCTTCAATTTCACTAACAGTGTGATTGGTTCAAACTTGGTTGTGTTCAATAGTTTGTTGATGATGATGTGATCCCTGAGGCATTTACTTGTCAACCATCACCTGATATGGTTTTGAAAGGTTGATAGTTTTTGCAATGCCCTTACTGTCCAGTTCCTACATTCCAGTCCATAAAGTACTACAGGTAGGTGTATAGGATGTATAGGTTATAAATCTTGGTTTTAAAATCATAAGGAACATGTTTGGATGTCAGTCCATCTTTGTTTTTGTTGAAAGCCACCCAACCAAGAGTAATGCAATGTTGTTCTGCAGCTAAGGCGTTATTGTTTGATGACAGCTCATAGCCAAGATATACAAACTCTGTAACTTAGATAATTTGCTGGTTGTACCTTGTGAGTATAAACTTGGTGTTTCTCTTGTCTGCTGTCATACACTTAGTCTAATAAATGTTAATTTGTAATTCTACCTCAAGCACATGATTGGAGAGTATATTGAGAAAATGTTGAAGATATGTTCTTGAGTTGCTCATGATGGACAGATCATTTGCATAACAAAGATTAGAAATAATTCTCCCACCTATTTGATACCTGGATTTGCACTCTTCTTCAGTTTGAAGGATAAAAGCTGCAACAACAACTGTCTATATATAATTAAACTAACAGAAGTCAAAAGAAAGAACTGATCATAAACCTAAAAAAACTGAATGTATGGTCATCAGTAAAAAGAGGAGACCAATATATCAACTTCAAGTTGGAGAATCTAAAATAAAACAAGTAAAAAAATTCAAATAACTGGAAATTGTTTTGATAGAGGATGGAAAATGCGATACGGAGATCCAAAGATGCATTGGCATGGCCAAAGACACATTTCAGAAGCTAACCAGAATACTGAAAAACAGGAAAATTTCATTAGAAACAACGAAACGAGTGCTGGATTGCTATGTGATATCTGTCTTTCTCTATGGAGGTGGATACTGGATGATCTCATCAAAGATGAAGGAGAGGCTTGTGGCAGCAGAAATGTTGTTTTACAGAAGGATGCTGCGGATACCATGGACAGAAGACGTGTACAACAATGAGGTGTTGGAAAGGATGCAATCAAGAAGAAAACTCATAATAAATATTAGGAAGAGACAAATGAGGTTCTTGGGACATGTAATGAGTAAGGAAAGCCTGAAGAATTTGATTCTCACAGGTTGGATAAATGGAAGAAGAGACAGGGAAAAGCAGTGCGTGATGTACTTATTAGGTCTGAGCAAATGGTTGACGGAGCGGGGCTTAGAAGAGATGGCAAAAGAAAAATTATTGAGAGTGACAAGAGACAGAGCCAAGTAGAAGTTCATGATCTCCTACGTCCTGAAGGGACATGACACATAAAGAAGAAAAAGAAGGATCCCAACTTGTTTTAGACAAAGTCACATTAAAATCAAGCATAAGCATACCACTAGATTGCAAGTTAGTTCTTACTGCTTAATTATTCAGATGCAATAGTATGTTCTATTCTAACTGTTTTTGTTCTCACCTGTGAAACTCTCTTACAGTTTCTTGCTTCTCTACAACCTACGATCTCCAAAAATTTAAATATATTGCCAATCATTGTCTTGTTTTTCTGAAACATGTTCTTTTATTGCCCTTTATCTTCATAAATGTCTTCTCATTTTCTTTTACTAAAAGTAACTCCTTGCATCTTAGAGGGATTAGTGCCTTGCTTGGGGTGAAATGATAATTTTTTTTAGATTCTCATTAATACACGTTAAAAAACGACTTATTTCTTTAAATCTGAAATTTGATTGTTTTCATAAAATGTGTTTTTTCTGGGTAGAAATTTTAACTATTCCTTGTTCCCATTGTTAATCAAGATTAAAAATTTGGTACTGATGATTTTTTTTCTTATTTAATTTCAATACCAACACTCTTGAACTTAACGATAGCAAAAGTGATTTTCACAGTTCCTTTTATGGCCATATTTCTAGCTTCTATAAAGTAAGATCTCTCTGTTGTCTTTCATAAAATACGTTAACTTATTCTCATTATTGATGACAGCTGCTTCATTCCATAACAGAACAGCTGCTCATAATACTTTTCAGTGAATTGAAATCTTTTGAATGCAAAGAGCATACAGCCATCTAATCAACATAGAACAACAATTACATTTTTACTAAAACGTTTTCTCTACTATATTCTTATTCCAAAATGTTTGTATATACCATGTTTTCTATGTGTCACATCCCTTCAGAACATGAGCGATCATAGCTCTTCACAACATCCTGTCTTTTGTAACTTTATAAAATTTAGTCTTTTTGTTATCTCTCTTAAACCCTTCTCCACCATCCATTTGCTGTGCTTTCATATTCATGTGACGAAGATCAATAAAGCCTTTGTCTTCTTCTGTGTCATGTCTCTTCAGAACATTAGCGATCATGGCTCTTCACAACATCCTGTCTTTTGTAACTCTTTATAAATTTTGTCTTTTTGTTATCTCTCCTAAACCCTCCTACACAATCCATTTGCTGTGCTTTCATATTCATGTGACGAAAATCAATAAAGCCTTTGTCTTCTTCTGTGTCATGTCTCTTCAGAACATTAGCGATCATGGCTCTTCACAACATCCTGTCTTTTGTAACTCTTTATAAATTTTGTCTTTTTGTTATCTCTCCTAAACCCTTCTCCACCATCCATTTGCTGTGCTTTCATATTCATGTGACGAAGATCAATAAAGCCTTTGTCTTCTTCTGTGTCATGTCTCTTCAGAACATTAGCGATCATGGCTCTTCACAACATCCTGTCTTTTGTAACTCTTTATAAATTTTGTCTTTTTGTTATCTCTCCTAAACCCTTCTACACCATCCATTTGCTGTGCTTTCATATTCATGTGATGAAGATCAATAAAGCCTTTGTCTTCTTCTGTGTGTCATGTCTCTTCAGAACATTAGCGATCATGGCTCTTCACAACATCCTGTCTTTTGTAACTCTTTATAAATTTTGTCTTTTTGTTATCTCTCTTAAACCCTTCTACACCATCCATTTGCTGTGCTTTCATATTCATGTGATGAAGATCAATAAAGCCTTTGTCTTCTTCTGTATGTCATGTCTCTTCAGAACATTAGCGATCATGGCTCTTCACAACATCCTGTCTTTTGTAACTCTTTATAAATTTTGTCTTTTTGTTATCTCTCCTAAACCCTTCTCCATCATTCATTTGCTGTGCTTTCATATTCATGTGATGAAGATCAATAAAGACTTGTCTTCTTCTGTGTGTCATGTCTCTTCAGGACATTAGCGATCATGGCTCTTCACAACATCCTGTCTTTTGTAACTCTTTATAAATTTTGTCTTTTTGTTATCTCTCCTAAACCCTTCTCCACCATCCATTTACTGTGCTTTCATATTCATGTGATGGAGATCAATAAAGCCTTTGTCTTCTTCCGTGTCCCATGTTACTTCAAGATATTGGCGATCATGGTTCTCTACAATTTCCTGTCTTTTGTAGCTCTTTATAAACTTTGTCCTTTGCTTAATTTAAGAGTCATGCATGATACATTCTTGGGGGATCATGTCTCAAAAGAGACATGACTGACTGTGCAGAGGATTTTCCCACAGTAGGTTGTCATTACTTTCTGCAGTAGACTGGTTGCCAACCAAGACTATAGAATGCAATCTGTCTTGCAACTTAACCCATAGCTGGAAGGAGAAGTGATGGATTAATAGCTTTCTCAATGGTATTTACATGTAAGTAAACAGAATGAATTCAACTGGAATTTGAATTCAGCTCACCGATTTTTCATTACTAGGCAATACCCACTGCACCACGATGCACATCCAATGTCTTATGGTCATCTATCCTGAACTCTGCTTCACCATTTACTATGCTTTCATATTCATGTGATGGAGATCAATATACCATTTGTCTTCTTCTGTGTGCTATGTCCCTTTACAACATAGGCAATCATGGTTCTCCCCAATTTCCTGTCTTTTGTACCTCTTTATAATTTTTATCTTTTGGTTATCTATCCTAAAGCCTTCTCCACTATCCATTACACAAACTCAATAGATAGATTATTCTTCATCTTTCTCTATTTCTCTTGACTCAATCTGTCTTGTAAGTATCAAAAGTTACAAGCCCTCTTTCCTCATTATGTGCCCTAGAAATTACAACTGTCTCTTTTTGATGTAAAGTCTTTTTTGCTTCCATTTTCTTTAAAGCTTCATCATGGCTCACATGTTCAGTCTATGGTATTCTGTGCCATACTAATCATATTCCTTGATACTCCAACAACTTTTGTCAGAATCTAAAATGTTTTATAAATGTGTTGAATAGTAGTGCCTATTTCTGATAAAGCTCACATAGCTATCTTCTAGCACTGAGCCCTTCGTGATAGCATCAGATTACCTAAATATATGTAAGTATGTGTGTATATATACATTTCACTCTAATTAAGGCAATAAAAGCCACTAGGATGCAAACGTTTACAGAGAGGAAAATAAACAAGAGGAGAAAATAATAGGATTCAAGGAGATGGTAGATAAAAATTACCATTGCCTTTAAATTTTTGAAGATCCTTGTTGACTGTAAAGCAACAGACCAAAAGAGAGTTCTACAAGCAAGAATTGTGAGAGAAGAAACTATTAGCATAGAACTTACAGTTATATCTAGCAATTTCAATGGTGAAAATTTGAGACCTATCTACCAATCTCATACTGCACTTAAAGTCATAAAGTATAGGTACCAAAGTGCATCAGAACAATTACCATAAAAATATTTATAGAAAAGGCACAGGAAAGTAACATTACTGTGATGGGAAAGTGACTAAAGCCAAGATTCTAGGTGAAGCATTTGATTTTGTCAAGAATTTTAAAATATAAAACAGAAGCAGCAGACCAGATGTGGTGGTAATAATTGATACACTGACAAATAGTAAACTTATAAATGGGTAAGATAGATTCTTATGAGAAAAATTGTCTACTGAATGAATTTTCATAGCAACAGACTTAGCAGTTGATTTAATATAAGCATTCTACTTCATGTCAACAAAAAATATGACAGTCACTGTGTAATATTGAATTCTACAAAAAATCTAAAGTAAAAATCCAAACTAATATATACCAGCTAAACTTCTACTGTTCAAAAGACTGGAGATGAACATAAACCAGACTATAGGCAAACATATCAACTCCTATTGTGAAAAGAAAAGTGATTCAATAATAAATAAAAGTTCAATATTTTAGGCAGACATGTTACTAATATAGAGTTGAAATATACTTTAGAAGGAACCAAAAACACAATCCTAAACAGGAAACAAAGAATAAACTTCTATTCAAGTTCAATAGACTGGGGAAGAGTTTGGCCATTTGCAATCTGGCAAGAGGCAGTAGCATACAGAAGTAGGAGTCAAATAATGTAATGGTCCAAGGCAACCGCATCAGGAGGGCATTAAATTAAAGAGTGAAATAAAAATTTAGTTTGTACTTTATTTGAATAAAGTATTTATTTCATGTTTCATCTGTTTTTACCTATTCAAAATGTGTTCCTTTCTCTCATTTCTCAGTACTAGTCCCAGTAGATGCCTCCTACTTGAGTCTTAGTAGCATGCAATCAAAAAGTTAACCTCCAGGCATCACCAAACATTACCAAATATCTGCATGTCACTGGCAACATGAGACTGTTGTTGTGTTGCTTGGTTTTGTATAATTAGAAGATAACACAAACTTGAATTAATGTCGTTTATTTTTTTTATATAAAATCTTAGGTTTTTACATCAAGTTAACAACCGTTAATTTTCGTGTGTGGATACAGGAGCAGACTAGATGACTTCTCTTCACTCTGGGAAGATAGTAGTAAACGCGTCTATCCCTTCTGGACTCTCGTGGTCGACTGACAGCGGCTTCCTCTTTTCCAATCTCTCCACCAAAACTCCGTCCTTCACTCCTACTTCTTACTGCTACTCCTACCAAAAGAAACCGTTAACTTGTTTTGCCGCCAAATTTTGAATTCTTGGCGTGAGTGTGTCTGCCTTTTTCTATTTTTAGCACACTCGCCATTTTATAAACCATAACACTGTCATGAGTAAAACAAAGACCAATTACCTACTTAAAGAAATGCCTAGCTCTTATTGACAACAGCATGCTACAGCTCTATGAGTGATTCTGCTGATGGGAAAAGCGGATACAGTTTCAATTTCTGTCAGGAAGCACATTTTTCTATAGTAAGACTTCTTGATTTAGGCTGGTTAATATTAATTTTACTGTTAAAGAAAACAAGATAGGGATGTCAATTCAAACATGTGTACCCACTAAAAATAAAATTTATATTAATATGAAAACATTTCAGATAAAAAATTTATATATATACTATAGTCATCCGCAGACATATATATATATATATATATATATATATATATATATATATATATAAACATATACTGTTAAATATAAGAGACAATGAATGTCTATTATGTTTAATCATGAGCCGTTCTAAACGTCATATTTTGGCTTTAATTTCAGCTGAAAATAAAGACATTACATTGCATTTGAATACATGGTTCTGCTGTCATTTCGCGCTATCGCGCGGTGTGACGTCATAGAACCGCATTGCAAATTTGCGAACTGCGTTTGTTATTTTTAGTAACTACTGCCGTTGCCCAGCGAAGTTTTATGTCAACACAAAATCAAATCGTCGTGTTATTGTGTTACCGTCTTAATAACCTCTCTGAAGATGGCTCATGTGAGCCGAAAGCTTAGAACCAAATTAATAAAAAATTATTCAAATGTTGGAGAATTTTTGTCTTTATTTTCAGCTGAAATTAAAGCCAAAATACGACGTTTAGAACGACTCATTATTAAACATAAGACATTCTTGTCTCTTATATCTAACAGTATATGTTTAGAAAATTATTTGCTGCCTCGATACACTATATATATATATATATATATATATATATATATATATATATATATATAAGAGATAATGACTATACTCATGTCGCAAAACCTTCCACGTATCTACGAAGAAGGGAAAAATGATTTTAAAAAGAAAGAGCTAAGTACATGAACATCGGTCAAAAGAGCCCAGACCGAGTCAGCACGTAGCCCAAAGAAAAAACCCGATACGAGCAATCAGCTAACCAAAAAGCGCTCAATACTTAGGTAGAGCAGAATAAATAAAGAATACCTAGAGAGCCAGACAACCTACCTCTCACTGGCTCTTACCAAAAATAAATCGTTTTCACCATTTATTTTTCATATTCATTAAATATATATATATATATATATATATATATATATATATATATATATATATATTAGGATCTTGAATAAGTTTTTGCTCATTTATTATGAAAAGGAATGTTTTATTTACAAAGAAACATGTCAATGAAACTATTGTCAGTCGCTAGCTATTCCTATCTTATGTCAGTAAAATGACATGTCTTTTGAGTCTAACCATGAGTCGATCCATTTTTTGACATCTTCATAAGATTGAAAGAGTGCTCAGCCAGGCCATGTGCCATTGATTGGAACGCGTGATAATTAGACCGGGCAATGTCTGGTGAATACGATGGATGGGATAGGTCTTCCCATTTAAGCATTTCCAATTAAGTTTTCACCTGTTTTGCAAAATGTAGCCTAGTGTTGTCATGTAGCAAATTCACTTTGTCGTGTCTTTTTTCTGAATAAACTAGTGCAGTAAAATTTCCCAAAAACACTTTCTTTGGCACAAAATCTGAGATGTTATGAAAAACAAAACTGTTTACATTTCAGCAAAATTATATCCACTGAATTTCAAGCTTACTTATAGGACTTCCTTATATATGCATTACCATCTGAAACTACATGCACGCATTTCTTGGTGCGCCATCTGTTGGAAAAGAGTGAGAGCTTATCCAAGGTCGTAATATATATATATATTGTAAGAAAGTTATGGAACACGTAGGTGTTCATGCAGTTACTTTTATAAAGAGTGCTTGATATCACTATAGCTACAAACTGCCGGCTAAATCGTACTAAACTCCTATCATATTCACTTACATATCATATTACCAAAAATAAATCGTTTTCACCATTTATTTTTCATTTCAACTTATCACCAGATTAGGAGGCAACGTAGCTCCGAAACGCGAAAATTTTTGTGAAGTGATACTATGCATTAACCATTGTAACAACCATTACTATATATATATATATATATATATATATATATATATATATAAAGTACGTGTATTTTGGCAGCATCCTTTCTTTTAAGCATGTATTAAACGATAGAGACAGCTTAGTCTTGCAGATTTTCTTTTGTATTTTCTCATATTTTTTAATGAAACTTTTTATTTCCAAATTATATTTATACAAATATTGTCTATATGTCAACTGAGTACATCATCAGGGTCCAAATTTTCCAGTTTCACAATTTTTAACCATCAACATTTGCCTTGCAGCGAAAACGTGTTACTACATTTTAAAGAACTAAATAAATGTTAAGAAATTTTTTTTTAAATTCAAGGGAAGTAATAATGGGATCACGTGAAATCATGAAAATATGTGATCACGTGGCGAAGTGAATTATCTGATTACATGGAATATTTAGAGTTGCAAAAAAATTTTAAATACCGTAAAAATACATTAGGCAATTTAAAAATTCAAGGGAAGTAACTGTGTGAATTATCTAATTACGCAGAAGCCAAAATTATTTACCTTAATTATATTTCAAATATACTATACACATTGAAGAATGTGTCCAGAAATATATCTCACCACTCTCACTCCCGCCAGGAGCCTCCTACCAACAGGATCTCCTACTGCTACCAAAGAGTAGACTGGGATGTGTTACACGAATTCCTATGCGATGTCCCTTGGGGAAAAATGTTCAGTTTCCCAATTGAGGACTGCGCCTCTGGAGTCTCTTCCTGGGTGAAAGCTGACATTGATGCCTTCATACCGATCAAAAAGTTTCGTCCCAAACCTCATTCCTCCCCCTGGTTCTCTCCTGCCTGTTCTGCCATCACCCGATGTATCTTCTTTTCATTTCTATCTACATTCTCAACTGTCTTCACACCTATGTTCCCATTCTTCTCTCGCCCTTTCTCTGACACCCCTTGTAACTGGTTCGTCTTTCTCTTCACTCTCCTCCTGCCTAAACTTTTAGTCTCTTATGTAGCCCCCTGCACATCAGTGGCGGTACCGCTTTGCTTGGGGTAACATGATTAAAAAAAAAAAGAAAAATACCCATCATAAAACATTGGACCCATTTTCAGGTTAAAAAAGATCCTAACTCTTTGTAATTGTGTTTTCATATACCCTAGTAAGTCTCCACCAAAAAAATATATCATTAAATGCTGTGACTCCAAACAGTTAGCATTACGTTAAGAAAACACATTATCAGTGCGGACGTAAATACAGATATATATATATATATATATATATATATATATATATATATACATACATATACACGTTCAATCAAAATTAGAAAGACATTGGAAATATTTTTTAATTAATTCGACACAATACCATAAAATATTGTTGTGGGACTGCTCGTAATTTGGTCGTTTAGAATATTCCCAGGATTTTCATTAAAAGAATAAAATTAGCAGGAAAAGATAACGTAGTATTAACAAATAACATTAACTTTATATCCAACAATGTTACAAGAAGTTGGTTGAATGTATTGAATGAGTAACGTCATTTTTTGAGTTGTTAATAGAGTTCTTGGATAGGATATAAACAGTATTGCGTATGTATGCGAGAACAGAGAAATGTGGGTATATCTGTGTTTGCGTGAAAGTGTAAGTATGTGTATGCCTGCGTAATAGAGACGTGGATTTAATTATACAGGTAGAATTTAGTTCTTACTGTGGATAGTTGTGCCGTAGTCTGAGGCGGTCTCTTTGTAGTTTGGTCAGCGCTACTGTGTTAGGCGTGTTTTTTGTTTTTTTTTTTATCGTGTAGACGTGAATGGGTCTTTAATATCAGCAGCTAGAGTGACGTGGACCGTTGTGACATTTGTGAGTTTTTTAGTTGGGCCCGGATTTCGTGATATTTATACCTTTTTTTCTAAGAAATCAGCTCTAGAATTATTTTATTTATTTCTAATTGGCCCGAAAAAGCCACATGGTATGTCTAATACTACGTCTGCGGGATATTTGGGTGGTATCTACCTAAATTATGATAACTAACAAAAAATCTCTTTTTGATTCATATTCTATGTTTTTGTATTGTACAATTTAATTGGTGTTTTAAGACGTTAGCACTTTATTGCCTGTTAATGGTTTATAAATATTGTTATAAATATTTGTAGGCGTGTTTTAATGGTTATGTAGCTATTGTTGGCTGAAAATGCTTCTCATGCTTCTTATTAATTAGTTTTATAATTCTTATAATTAGTTTTATAATTAAAATAATTAGTTTTATTCTACAAAATATGTTGCATATTCTATTAGATATTTTAGTGGACACGTCAATGGAATAGAGGTGTCCTCAGAGAATATGATACCAGGTAAAGTAATCTAAGGAAGGTAATCATTTGGTGTGCAAAAAACATTTCAGGTGCTAAAAAAGAAACAACCCAAATGCCAATTAAGATTAGAGTCATGTCGCAAGCAGAATAAAAATAAATCCTTAAAGAATCGTTTTAAAATATTCACCTCTACATTTTTTTCAGCAGCGTGATTGAAATTTTAAGTTAAAAAATTCATGTTAAAGCAGTTCAAACAAACTTTTAATTTAACGCAGGAAACTGCAGTATGTTTTCTGTTTTAAAAAAAAAACTGTAAAGATTTTAACTTAAAGATCTTACAGCTTTTTAAAAGCTGTTTTCATTTGCTCACAGTAAAACCTGGCAAAAAGTTATTGTTAAAAAGAAAAAAAAAAGAATCCCGATTGTATTGAACAAAGCAACATCTTAAGAGTAAAACGTAACACAAACAAGGACCAACAAAAAATATTCATGACTAAAATGAAACCAGTAATTAACGTCCCCCCAAAAATAAGTCTTGCTGATGAAACAATAAACTCATTCGATAAATGACAGCGATTAGTCAAAAGGCAATTATTTTGTTAATTACCGAAACGATACAAACTTTTACACCTACACATTTTTTATCTAGTTTCTCAGTCATTAAAGCCCAGATATCTTTTGAATGCAAACAGATACTACAGTCTACTCTGTTTTTTATCAAGTTCTGATTCATTTATAGGAGTAAGTCCCCATTGTCTGCAAAACCTTTTGCAAACGACTGCTAGACATTGCCAAAGCACTATATAAGTGGTTCTCAATCGGGGTCTATACTCACAAAAAATAGCAAATTTGTAATCCACAATATTTTTTTAGTAGTTCATAGAACAATTTGACTTCGGAACAGTTTTTACAACTGAGAATTGGAATTCTAATTTTTATAGTAATCTACGCCATATTCTTCTTCTTCTACGTGTCGTGGCTCTTCAGGTCGGAAGTGATTACGACTTTCCACGTCTCCCTATCCCTTGTAATTCTTAACGCCCTTTCGCTTGTTACCCCTCCCAAACCTTGTTTTGCCATTCATTTGCTTAAACCCATCAAGTATGCCATGTATTGCTTCACTGCCTCTCTTTCCCTCTACCTGTCATGTGGGTATCACATACTCCAAGCCCTCATTTCTCATTATATTTTTTCATCGCATGGCTAAGGAGTTCCACAAAAAATATCAGAGTAAATGTGGTCTATGGCTAAAAAAATGTTGGAGAACTACCGCGCACTATATAAAGAAAATGAGTGCAAATGTTTCTTTGTTCTTTATTCACAGAATACTTTAGAAATAAGACTAGTTTTGCTGACGCTTGGTTGTGGGTGGTGTCTCCAGCAAACCTTATGTCACATTAAACACAACAGAATAGTACACAGCATACAATGCCCTAACCTCATTTACAATATACAATAATACTACCAAAGTAACAAGCAGAGGACTGTAGTGATAAATAAATAAATAAATAACAAGAAAATTAGAATTTCCCCATCTCTAAAAACGGATAATAGAAATCGCCAGGCAAACAAAGCCATAGTTTGGAGAGCCTGTCAGAAAACATTCACAACCAAGATATAAGAAAAAAAGAAAATAAGAAAAAGGAGACTAAAATCCCCCCGGCTCTAAAAATAGTTTCATCAACCAATCGGCAAATCATTCAAAACTAAGATATATGGCTGCGAACCAATGAGAAGAGAGCAGCTTTTTATAAAATGGATCAATTGATGTGTATATAAACAGAGGAAAAGTCAACCAAAGCAAGATTAATTTTTGCTCGTAACCTAATGCTGCAGTTATCATCACACACCCACTGATGAAATATGACATTTTCACGACTAGCTGGTTACGTTATACACCTAAACCATTCCATTCTGCATCGAAGACCAACATACATTCCTTCACCATATAGTCAAGGAGCAGCTATTACATTTGAATACCTACATACGTATACATATAGATTTATTTCCTACCGAACTCTTAATCTGTCTATTTCTTGAATGTGCCAGGATTTTTATACATGAATTCTTTAAATTTGAACTTTCATCTAATTCTTTTGTATAATTATATTGTGTATATAAAGATTTATTTTGCAATTTTTTTAATCATCTCACCCCAAGCAAGGCATTCCACTGCCACTATTGCGCATGGGGCTACATAGGGGAAGGTAAAGAGAAGGAGTGGTTAGACATAGGGAATGTCAGGAGAAAGGTGACAGATGAGTAAGGATAGCGAGGGTGAGGGTTGGGCAAATGGGAAGAGTGCTTGATAGAATGGGAGCAGGTTAGTGTGTTAGGAGGTGTCTATTGACCTTACATTTAAACTCCTGGAGATTGTAGCCGTCGGGGAAGCAATCATTTGGAAGAGAATTCCACAGTCGGGAAGTGGGAGGAAAGAAACTGTTGGAGTAGAAGTTACGGCTGCATTTTATCGGTTTATAATATATATATATATTTTTTAATCATCTCACCCCAAGCAAGGTATTCCACTGCCACTATTGCGCATGGGGCTACATAGGGGAAGGTAAAGAGAAGGAGTGGTTAGACATAGGGAATGTCAGGAGAAAGGTGACAGATGAGTAAGGATAGCGAGGATGAGGGTTGGGCAGATGGGAAGAGTGTTTGATAGAATGGGAGCAGGTTAGTGTGTTAGGAGGTGTCTATTGACCTTACATTTAAACTCCTGGAGATTGTAATTATCAAAGCATTGTGAATTTTCTTTTTCTTGTTACACAAGGCCAAAATGCATCAAACCAACTATACTGATATACTGTCCAAAAACAGCCTCATAAGTGATAACCTTTTATCCTACGCAGATTCTTCTGAACTGTAAATTTCTCACGGTCTTTCATAGGAATTTTACGCGCGTATATTCTTTTAATCGATTTCACTCCATACACAGTAGTAAAGCTACTAAGACACAAGGGGTTACTGGGTGTGAAAGAATGAAAAACAGAAGCATTACTAATGAGAGAAAAGAAAAAGAGTAATCAGGACAGTAAATAGTGATTGACAATTGCATTGAAAAATTTTAAGATTAAAGTTATTTGGAAAGCATGGAGTCGGAAGAGAGTTCCGCAAGCGAGAAGAGTGACAAAAGAAACTCTTAATATAGAACTTACAGCTGCATTTAGTCAGCTCACTAAATAATGTATGAAATCACAACGCCAGTCTCGTACTGCGCTTAAATTGAAAAAGAATCTAGCGAAGATCACATCCGAACAATTACCATGGAAGTATTTATAGAAAAGGCAGAGTGAGGCAACTTTACGGTGGTAGGAAGATGACTGAAGCCGAGCCGTCAGATCAGAACCAATAATATTGCTGATTCTTCTTTGGACCTTATCAAGGAGCTCAAGGTAAATAGCAGGAGCACTGGGCCATATGTGGCGGGAACATTCCAATCATGGATGAATGCTAGATTTATAGATATGTAAGATAGATTCTGGATGAAAAATACCTTGCACAACACAGTGAATCAACTTTCTTAACAGCTGGCCTAGCAATGAAGTCACCATAGTCTTTCTAATTCATGTCAGTTGATAACGTTAGACCGAGAAGGAAAAACAAGTAATTTTCCTGGAGGTTAGCATCAACCAAGCTGATGAAAGGCAGAGAGGGTTTCTCTCAAATGATTAATGAAGAGAAATTTAGATTTAGAGGCGTTAAAATTAAGAAGCCATGCTTTGCACCAGTCAAGAACAAACTGGAGGTCGATTTGGATATCGGTTGCCATTTTGACCTCATCAAACTGATCAGACTTATTATTGGGACAGGATTAAATAAATGTTTTATCAATGTAGAAATCCAGTTGAGAGCTGATATAATCAGGAAGGCCATTAATGAAAATTAAAAACAGCGTATGACCAAAAATGGATCCCTGAGGGCATCCGCGTTAGTACGAAAGGCTCTAGAAAAGTGGTCGTTCAGGGTAACTTTCATTTCACGACTTAATAGGAAAAACTGAATTAATTCAAAAATTCAAGAACTGTATATCAAACTCTGTCAAAATCTACAGCCCTGTCTTCACCGTTTTTATATAGGGCATGATAGTTTCTTTCCACAATTCTCATCAATGCATCAGCAGTTGACCTGAAGAAACGAAAGTCATATTTATTGCCTGCATGTACGAAAAAGAACATCTCTACATATACACCTTCATTCACTTCTTTTGTATTCTTTCCATTTCGTTTTGCACAGCCAATACATCATGTTCTTGTTAACTGTATGTAATTCTTTGTACATTCAAATCAACTTTCTAGTTTGAGTAAACGCTAATGCATTCACAAATCTATCGTCAATATATTCCTCAGCAAATTGGATCATTTCCTTAACACATTCACCAAACTTGTGACATAAATCATGGCTGCTTCCCATTTTTAGTTATTCAAAAACCAAACTAGTCGTGTCCACTAAAATACCTAAAACAATAGCTCCATAAACATTAACACACGCCTACAATATATTTATAAACCAACAACACGCAAAAAAGTGCTTACATCTTAAAACATGCCAATTAAACTGTAGTAATAGACGCATCAGGTGGTATTTTAGGGCCAATTAGGAATAAATAAAATAATATGATTCTGGGGCCAATTTCTTAAAAAATATGGTATAAATATCACGAAATCTGGCTCCAACAAAGAGATTCACAAATACCACAAATGTCCACGTCACTCTAGCTGCTGATATTAAAGACCACACCCAACAGGCAAAAGCAACGCTCAACTCCGCAACACTGACTAAACTATAAAGAAACTGCCTCAGACTAGAAAATACCATGAATTTTTAAATTACTCAATCTCTCACGCAATTGTGAATTTCCCCACGCAATTCCCAAAAAACCCTGATGTATTCAGCTCACTGCTATATCGTTGTTTCACTTCTGTTCCCTGACTTTTGCCATGCCATGTAGCTCTGCCCTCTTGAAAACTCTGATCAGGCCGTGGTTTCCGTTAATATCTTCTCCCACTCTGCCTCTTTCCTGGAAACTCCTACCAGCAGAATATCTTACTGCTATCAAAAAGCGAACTGTAAGGCGTTCAGTGACTTCCTTTTTGGTGGTCCTTGTTGAAGATTGCGCATCCGAGGTCTCTTCCTGGATGAAAGCATGCATCAATGATTTTATCTCATCCAAGTTCTTTCCCTTGGTTCTCTCCTGATTGCTCAGCCGGCATTGCTCACATGAATCACTTCTTTCGGCTTTACCAGAGTGACGCATTTGACTATAGGCAACGTTTTGTCTCAGCTCGCAATGAAAGCGTGTTCTAAATGATGTTAAGTTGTTGTTTGCTAATAGAATGAATCAGTATATAGCATCCCGCAAGTGTGGCTCTAAGAACTACTGGAGGCTCTGAAAAATGTGCTAAACAATAGCAAACCTTCGATACCACCATTACTCAATAATTTTGAGATTCTCACATTCACAGTGGACAAGGCTCAGTGCTTTACTCTCAAATTCTCTAACAACTTCACATTTGACTCATCTGGTGTGCCCACACAGGACTTTCCTCCTAAAACTGAGGCCCCAATGAGTGATGTATACATAACCCCGTCTCTGGACTCTAACATTATTTCTTGTACTCCAATAAAGCAAATAGGTGTGATAGAATTTCAGTCACCGTCCTTAAGAAATTTGCCCCTGAACTCTCTTTTGTCCTCGCCAAATTCAATAACTATTGCCTTGCTGCTTCTTGCTTCCCAGCTTGTTTCAAGACCTTAACTGTAGTTCCTGTTTTTAAAAACTCTAGAGAGCCCTCCGACTCAAAACTGAGGCCCCAATGAGTGATGTATACATAACCCCGTCTCTGGACTCTAACATTATTTCTTGTACTCCAATAAAGCAAATAGGTGTGATAGAATTTCAGTCACCGTCCTTAAGAAATTTGCCCCTGAACTCTCTTTTGTCCTCGCCAAATTCAATAACTATTGCCTTGCTGCTTCTTGCTTCCCAGCTTGTTTCAAGACCTTAACTGTAGTTCCTGTTTTTAAAAACTCTAGAGAGCCCTCCGACTCATCTAACTATCGCCCTATCATCTTCTCGCCGCTTTTTAGGAAAGTGTTTGAGGCTATTATCAATGTTGAAATGACTCAACATCTCACATCCAACAAATTTTCTAACAAGCAACATGGCTTCCGCTTCGCCAGGTCTACTGTTGATGTGCTAACGGCCATCACCGAATATATATAACAACCAAAAATATAACATTATTCAATCAATACATTTAACAAACTTCTTGTTTTATTATTGTATATAAAATTAATGTTATTGTTCATACTACATTGTCTTTTCCCACTGAATTTTATTATTTCAATGAAAGTCATGGAATTATTATAAACGGCCAAATTACGAGCAGTTCTGCAATAGTATTTTAATTTATTGTATCGAATCCCGGCACTCTGAAGTTTGACGTTTAAGAAAAATCCAAGTAGAAAGATTCTATAAACTCATTAGCAAATCTTGAAAATATTCCAGTTCGATAAAATAACCAGGTAGATATCTTATTTTAACGGTTCTATATCTTCGGAAGAAATCTTAGCGATTTTAATGCACCTTCTTCCTCCATCTTCGAACCTTATGAACTGGTGCTACAGAATGAAAATCAAAGAACTGTACTGAATAACAGAAATCACATTCCTTGAAGACTTTATCAGCATCAACAACTAAAAAAGAAAAGCGCATAAAATTCAGAGAGAAAATAATAACATAATTAAAATGCTGATATTCCACACGGCTTCAAATAAAAGGTTAAGATTTTTATAAGGAATGTGAGATATCGCCTTATTGACAAGATATTGACAAACATAATACAATTGTGCAAATAATATTGCACAATTCTGACTTATAGAAGCTTATATTAATTTTTCAACAAATCATTAAGCAATCAAAAAATCTTTTGAGAAGTTATGTGGTGAGTACAAAATAAATTTCACGGCTTTTGCTCTGACGAGCTCCATTCCATGGTGCTCTGCTTTCATGAATTTACTCGTGCAACTAGATTGGCAACTAGGTCCTACTCTTTTTTCTAACGTCAAAAAAAGCAAATGCAACCACCACTTTTTCTCTATCATTTTCTTTTTTTGCACTTCCCGCCTGCATGCTTACTTCACTGATAGTTACAATCTCTAAAGGTTTAAGTGCAACGTCAATTGCCATCTCTTATCTCTTTGACTTCCACCTCTCTTACCCTTTCTTCGACATCACCTGTACCGCTTTTTCTTCCTTATCTCTTTGACTTCCACCTCTCTTACCCTTTCTTCGACATCCCCTGTACCGCTTTTTCTTCGTTATCTCCTTGACTTCCACCTCTCTTACCCTTTCTTCGACATCCACTGTACCGCTTTTTCTTCCTTATCTCTTTGACTTCCACCTCTCTTACCCTTTCTTCGACATCACCTGTACCGCTTTTTCTTCCTTATCTCTTTGACTTCCACCTCTCTTACCCTTTCTTCGACATCCCCTGTACCGCTTTCTCTTCCTTATCTCTTTGACTTCCACCTCTCTTACCCTTTCTTCGACATCCCCTGTACCGCTTTTTCTTCCTTATCTCTTTGACTTCCACCTCTCTTACCCTTTCTTCGACATCACCTGTACCGCTTTTTCTTCCTTATCTCTTTGACTTCCACCTCTCTTACCCTTTCTTCGACATCCCCTGTACCGCTTTTTCTTCCTTATCTCTTTGACTTCCACCTCTCTTACCCTTTCTTCGACATCACCTGTACCGCTTTTTCTTCCTTATCTCTTTGACTTCCACCTCTCTTACCCTTTCTTCGACATCCCCTGTACCGCTTTTTCTTCCTTATCTCCTTGACTTCCACCTCTCTTACCCTTTCTTCGACATCCAGTGTACCCTTTTCTTCCTTATCTCTTTGACTTCCACCTCTCTTACCCTTTCTTCGACATCACCTGTACCGCTTTTTCCTTATCTCTTTGACTTCCACCTCTCTTACCCTTTCTTCGACATCCCCTGTACCGCTTTCTCTTCCTTATCTCTTTGACTTCCACCTCTCTTACCCTTTCTTCGA
Organism: Ascarosepion bandense; assembly: GCA_037127315.1. Classification (NCBI taxonomy): domain Eukaryota; kingdom Metazoa; phylum Mollusca; class Cephalopoda; order Sepiida; family Sepiidae; genus Ascarosepion; species Ascarosepion bandense. The sequence goes on along the minus strand of JBBBDQ010000140.1, from coordinate 1,675,479 downwards.
CATCCTCTTCACCGCTTTTTCTTCCTTATCTCTTTGACTTCCACCTCTCTTACCCTTTCTTCGACATCACCTGTACCGCTTTTTCTTCCTTATCTCTTTGACTTCCACCTCTCTTACCCTTTCTTCGACATCCCCTGTACCGCTTTTCTTCCTTATCTCTTTGACTTCCACCTCTCTTACCCTTTCTTCGACATCCTGTACCGCTTTTCTTCCTTATCTCTTTGACTTCACCTCTTACCCTCCTTCGACATCCCCTGTACCGCTTTTCTTCCTTGTCTCTTTGACTTCCACCTCTCTTACCCTTTCTTCGGTATCCCCTGTGCCGCTTTTCTTCCTTGTCTCTTTGACTTCCACCTCTCTTACCCTTTCTTCGACATCACCTGTACCGCTTTCTTCCTTACCTCTTTGACTTCCACCTCTCTTACCCTTTCTTCGACATCACCTGTACCGCTTTTTCTTCCTTATCTCTTTGACTTCCACCTCTCTTACCCTTTCTTCGACATCCCCTGTACACTTTTTCTTCCTTCTCTCATGACTTCCACCTATCTTACCCTTTCTTCGACATCCCTGTACCTTTTTCTTCCTTATCTCTTTGACTTCCACCTCTCTTACCCTTTCTTCGACATCACCTGTACCGCTTTTCTTCCTTATCTCTTTGACTTCCACCTCTCTTACCCTTTCTTCGACATCCCCTGTACCGCTTTTTCTTCCTTATCTCTTTGACTTCCACCTATCTTACCCTTTCTTCGACATCCCCTGTACCGCTTTTCTTCCTTATCTCTTTGACTTCCACCTCTCTTACCCTTTCTTCGACATCCCCTGTACCGCTTTTTCTTCCTTATCTCTTTGACTTCCCTCTCTTACCCTTTCTTCGACATCCCCTGTACCCTTTTCTTCCTTATCTCTTTGACTTCCACCTCTCTTACCCTTTCTTCGACATCCCCTGTACCGCTTTTTCTTCCTTATCTCTTTGACTTCCACCTCTCTTACCCTTTCTTGACATCCTGTACCGCTTTTTCTTCCGCCGTCTCTTTGACTTCCACCTCTTTTACCCTTTCTTCGACATCACCTGTACCTTTCTTCCTTATCTCTTTGACTTCCACCTCTCTTACCCTTTCTTCGACATCACCTGTACCGCTTTTTTCTTCCTTATCTCTTTGACTTCCACCTCTCTTACCCTTTCTTCCGACATCCCACGTGTACCGCTTTCTCTTCCTTATCTCTTTGACTTCCACCTCCTCTACCCTTTCTTCGACATCCCCTGTACCACTTTTCTTCCTTATCTCTTTGACTTCCACCTCTCTTACCCTTTCTTCGACATCACCTGTACCGCTTTTTCTTCCTTATCTCTTTGACTTCCACCTCTCTTACCCTTTCTTCGACATCCTGTCCTGCTTTTTCACCTTATCTCTTTGACTTCCTCTCTTACCCTTTCTTCGACATCCCCTGTACCACTTTTTCTTCCTTATCTCTTTTGACTTCCACTCTCTTACCCTTTCTTCGACATCCCCTGTACCGCTTTTCTTCCTTATCTCCTTGACTTCCACCTCTCTTACCCTTTCTTCGACATCCCCTGTACCGCTTTTTTCTTCCTTATCTCCTTGACTTCCACCTCTCTTACCCTTTCTTCGACATCACCTGTACCGCTTTCTTCCTTATCTCTTTGACTTCCACCTCCCTTACCCTTTTCTTCGACATCCCCTGTACCGCTTTCTTCCTTATCTCTTTGAACTTCCTCTCTTACCCTTTCTTCGACATCCCCTGTACCGCTTATTCTTCCTTGTCTCTTTGACTTCCACCTCTTTTACCCTTTTCTTCGACATCACCTGTACCGCTTTTCTTCCTTATCTCTTTGACTTCCACCTCCCTTACCCTTTCTTCGACATCACCTGTACCGCTTTTTCTTCCTTATCTCTTTGACTTCCACCTCTCTTACCCTTTCTTCGACATCCCCTGTACCCTTTCTCTTCCTTATCTCTTTGACTTCCCCACCTCTCTTACCCTTTCTTCATCCCCTGTACCGCTTTTTCTTCCTTATCTCTTTGACTTCACCTCTCTTACCCTTTCTTCGACATCACCTGTACCGCTTTTCTTCATATCTCTTTGACTTCCACGTCTCTTACCCTTTCTTCGATATCCCCTGTACCGCTTTTTCTTCCTTATCTCTTTGACTTCCACCTCCCTTACCCTTTCTTCGACATCCCCTGTACCGCTTTTTCTTCCTTATCTCCTTGACTTCCACCTCTCTTACCCTTTCTTCGACATCCCCTGTACCGCTTTTTCTTCCTTATCTCCTTGACTTCCACCTCTCTTACCCTTTCTTCGACATCACCTGTACCGCTTTTTCTTCCTTATCTCTTTGACTTCCACCTCTCTTACCCTTTCTTCGACATCCCCTGTACCGCTTTTTCTTCCTTATCTCTTTGACTTCCACCTCTCTTACCCTTTCTTCGACATCCCCTGTACCGCTTTTTCTTCCTTGTCTCTTTGACTTCCACCTCTTTTACCCTTTCTTCGACATCACCTGTACCGCTTTTTCTTCCTTATCTCTTTGACTTCCACCTCTCTTACCCTTTCTTCGACATCACCTGTACCGCTTTTTCTTCCTTATCACTTTGACTTCCACCTCTCTTGCCTTTCTTCGACATCCCCTGTACCGCTTTCTCTTCCTTATCTCTTTGACTTCCACCTCTCTTACCCTTTCTTGACATCCCTGTACCGCTTTTCTTCCTTATCTCTTTGACTTCCACCTCTCTTACCCTTTCTTCGACATCACCTGTACGCTTTTTCTTCCTTATCTCTTTGACTTCCACCTCTCTTACCCTTTCTTCGACATCACCTGTACCGCTTTTCTTCCTTATCTCTTTGACTTCCACCTCTCTTACCCTTTCTTCGACATCACCTGTACCGCTTTTTCTTCCTTATCTCTTTGACTTCCACCTCTCTTACCCTTTCTTCGACATCCCCTGTCACCGCTTTTTTCTTCCTTATCTCTTTGACTTCCACCTCTCTTACCCTTTCTTCGACATCCCCTGTACCGCTTTTTCTTCCTTATCTCCTTGACTTCCACCTCTCTTACCCTTTCTTCGACATCCCTGTACCGCTTCTTTTTCTTCCTTATCTCCTTGACTTCCACCTCTCTTACCCTTTCTTCGACATCACCTGTACCGCTTTTTTCTTCCTTATCTCTTTGACTTCCACCTCTCTTACCCTTTCTTCGACATACCTATCATACCGCTTTTCTTCCTTATCTCTTTGACTTCCACCTCTCTTACCCTTTCTTCGACATCCCTGTCACCGCTTATTCTTCCTTGTCTCTTTGACTTCCACCTCTTTTACCCTTTCTTCGACATCACCTGTACCGCTTTTCTTCCTTATCTCTTTGACTTCCACCTCCCTTACCCTTTCTTCGACATCACCTGTACCACTTTTCTTCCTTATCTCTTTGACTTCCACCTCTCTTACCCTTTCTTCGACATCCTCTGTACCGCTTTCTCTTCCTTATCTCTTTGACTTCCACCTCTCTTACCCTTTCTTCGACATCCCTGTACCGCTTTTCTTCCTTATCTCTTTGACTTCCACCTCTCTTACCCTTTCTTCGACATCACCTGTACCGCTTTTTTCTTCCTTATCTCTTTGACTTCCACCTCTCTTACCCTTTCTTCGACATCCCCTGTACCACTTTTTCTTCCTTATCTCTTTGACTTCCACCTCTTACCCCTTTCTTCGACATCCCCTGTACCGCTTTTTCTTCCTTATCTCTTTGACTTCCACCTCTCTTACCCTTTCTTCGACATCCTATTACCGCTTTTTCTTCCTTGTCTCTTTGACTTCCACCTCTCTTACCCTTTCTTCGACATCACCTGTACCGCTTTTTTCTTCCTTGTCTCTTTGACTTCCACCTCTCTTACCCTTTCTTCGACATCACCTGTACCGCTTTTCTTCCTTACCTCTTTGACTTCACCTCTCTTACCCTTTCTTCGACATCACCTGTACCGCTTTTCTTCCTTATCTCTTTGACTTCCACCTCTCTTACCCTTTCTTCGACATCTATTTGCCCGCTTTTTCTTCCTTATCTCTTTGACTTCCACCTCTCTTACCCTTACCGACATCCCCTACCGCTTTTTCTTCCTTATCTCCTTGACTTCCACCTCTCTTACCCTTTCTTCGACATCACCTGTACCGCTTTTTTTCTTCCTTATCTCTTTGACTTCCACCTCTCTTACCCTTTCTTCGACATCACCTGTACCGCTTTTTCTTCCTTAACTCTTTGACTTCCACCTCTCTTACCCTTTCTTCGACATCACCTGTACCGCTTTTTCTTCCTTATCTCTTTGACTTCACCTCTCTTCCTTTCTCGACATCCCCTGTACCGCTTTTTCTTCCTTATCTCTTTGACTTCCACCTCTCTTACCCTTTCTTCGACATCCCCTGTACCGCTTTTCTTCCTTATCTCTTTGACTTCCACCTCTCTTACACTTTCTTCAAACATCCCCTGTCACCGCTTTTTCTTCCTTATCTCTTTGACTTCCACCTCTCTTACCCTTTCTTCGACATCACCTGTCACCGCTTTTCTTCCTTATCTCTTTGACTTCCACCTCTCTTACCCTTTCTTCGACATCCCCTGTACCGCTTTTTCTTCCTTATCTCTTTGACTTCCACCTCTTACCCTTTCTACGACATCCCCTGTACCGCTTATTCTTCCTTGTCTCTTTGACTTCCACCTCTTTTACCCGCTTTCTTCGACATCACCTGTACCGCTTTTTCTTCCTTATCTCTTTGACTTCCACCTCTCTTACCCTTTCTTCGACATCACCTGTACCGCTTTTTTCTTCCTTATCTCTTTGACTTCCTCTCTTACCCTTTCTTCGACATCCCCTGCTACCGCTGCTACGCCTCTCACCCCGACACCTCTCTTACCCTTTCTTCGACATCCCCTGTGCCGCTTTTTTCTTCCTTATCTCTTTGACTTCCACCTCTCTTACCCTTTCTTGACATCCCACCTGTACCGCTTTTTTCTTCCTTATCTCTTTGACTTCCACCTCTCTTACCCTTTCTTCGACATCCCCTGTACCGCTTTTTCTTCCTTATCTCTTTGACTTCCACCTCTCTTACCCTTTCTTCGACATCCCCTGTAGCGCTTTCTTCCTTATCTCTTTGACTTCCACCTCTCTTACCCTTTCTTCGACATCCCCTGTACCGCTTTTTTCTTCCATGTCTCTTTGACTTCCACCTCTCTTACCCTTTCTTCGACATCACCTGTACCGCTTTTCTTCCTTGTCTCTTTGACTTCCACCTCTCTTACCCTTTCTTCGACATCACCTGTACCGCTTTCTTCCTTACCTCCTTTGACTTCCACCTCTCTTACCCTTTCTTCGACATCACCTGTACCGCTTTTTTCTTCCTTATCTCTTTGACTTCCACCTCTCTTACCCTTTCTTCGACATCCCTGTACCACTTTCTTCCTTATCTCTTTGACTTCCCCACTCTCTTACCCTTTCTTGACATCCCCTTTTGACATTTTGCCATCGTCAATGACTTCCACCTCTCCTTGCCTTTCTTCGACATCACCTCCTTTTTTCCGCTTTTTCTTCTATTATCTCTTTGACTTCCACCTCTCTTACTGCCTGGCCCAAACATCACCTGTGCAAGAAGCTTTCTTCCTTATCTCTTTTCTTCCCTCTCTGCCTTTCCTGTTGTCTCTTTCTTTGCTTTCTTCTTATCTCTTTGACTTCTGCCTCTCTTACCCTTTCTTCGACATCGCCCTGCGCGCGCTTTTCTTCCTTATCTCTTTGACTGTGCCTCTCTTGCTTTCTTCGACATCCCTGTGCCGCTTTTCTTCCTTATCTCTTTGACTTCTCTCTTACACTTTCCCTTCAAACCTCTGTACCCTTTTTCTTCCTTATCTCTTTGACTTCCACCTCTCTTACCCTTTCTTCGACATCCCCCTGTACCGCTTTTTCTTCCTTATCTCTTTGACTTCCACCTCTCTTACCCTTTCTTCGGTATCCTGTACCGCTTTTTCTTTCATATCTCCTTGACTTCCACCTCTCTTACCTTTCTTCATCCCCTGTGCCGCTTTCTTCCTTATCTCTTTGACTTCCACCTCTCTTACCCTTTCTTCGACATCCCCACCTGTACCGCTTTTTCTTCCTTATCTCTTTGACTTCCACCTCTCTTGCCTTTCCTCGACATCCCTGCTTCGCTTTTCTGTATCTCTTTGACTTCTACCTCTCTTACCTTTCTTCGACATCCCCTGTCTCACGCTTTTCTTCCTTATCTCTTTGACTTCCACCTCTCCTTACCGTTTCTTCGACATCCATAATACTTTTCTTCCTTATCTCTTTGACTTCCACCTCTCTTACCCTTTCTTCGACATCACCTGTACCGCTTTTTCTTCCTTATCTCTTTGACTTCCACCTCTCTTACCCTTTCTTCGACATCCCCTGTACCGCTTTTCTTCCTTATCTCTTTGACTTCCACCTCTCTTACCCTTTCTTCGACATCCCCTGTACACTTTTTCTTCCTTATCTCCTTGACTTCCACCTCTCTTACCTTTCTTCATCCCCTGTGCTTTTTCTTCCTTGTCTCTTTGACTTCCACCTCTCTTACCTTTCTTCGACATCCCCTGTACCGCTTTCTCTTCCTTATCTCTTTGACTTCCACCTCTCTTACCTTTTCTTCGACATCCCCTGTACCGCTTTTCTTCCTTATCTCTTTTGACTTCCACCTCTCTTGCTTCTCTTCGACATCCACCTGTACCGCTTTTTCTTCCTTATCTCTTTGACTCCCACACTCTCTTTCCCTTTCTTCGACACATCCTGTCTTTCCGCTTTTTCTTCCTTATCTCTTTGACTTCCACCTCTCTTACCCTTTCTTCGACATCCCCTGCCGCTTTTCTTCCTTATCTCTTTGACTTCCACCTCTCTTACCCTTTCTTCGACATCCCTGTACCGCTTTTTCTTCTTGTCTCTTTGACTTCCACCTCTCTTACCCTTTCTTCGTACTCACTGTGCGCTTTTTCTTCCTTGTCTCTTTGACTTCCACCTCTCTTACCCTTTCTTCGACATCACCTGTACCGCTTTTTCTTCTTATCTCTTGACCTTCACCTCTCTACACCTTTCTTCATCCCCTGTACCGCTTTTTCTTCCTTATCTCTTTGACTTCCACCTCTCATACCCTTTCTTCGACATCACCTGTACCGCTTTTCTTCCTTATCTCTTTGACTTCCACCTCCTTACCTCGACATCTATAGCACCCTTTTCTTCCTTATCTCTTTGACTTCTACCTCTCTTACCCTTTCTTCGACATCCCCTCCTTCACCGCTTTTTCTTCCTTATCTCTTTGACTTCCACCTCTCTTCACGTTTCTTCGACATCCCCTGTACCGCTTTTTCTTCCTTATCTCTTTGACTTCCACCTCTCTTACCCTTTCTTGAAACATCACCTGTTACCGCTTTTTCTTCCTTATCTCTTTGACTTCCACCTCTCTTACCCTTTCTTCGACATCCCCTGTACCGCTTTTTCTTCCTTATCTCTTTGACTTCCACCTCTCTTACCCTTTCTTCGACATCCCCTGTACCGCTTTTTCTTCCTTATCTCTTGACTTCCCACCTCTCTTACCCTTTCTTCGACATCACCTGTACCGCTTTTCTTCCTTATCTCTTTGACTCCCTCTCTTACCCTTTCTTCGACATCCCCTGTACCGCTTTTTCTTCCTTATCTCTTTGACTTCCACCTCTCTTACCCTTTCTTCGACATCCCTGTACACTTTTTCTTCCTTATCTCTTTGACTTCCACCTCTCTTACCCTTTCTTCGACATCCCCTGTACCGCTTTTTCTTCCTTGTCTCTTTGACTTCCTCTCTTACCCTTTCTTCGACATCACCTGTACCCACTTTTTCTTCCTTGTCCTCTTTGACTTCCACCTCTCTTACCCTTTCTTCGACATCACCTGTACCGCTTTTTTCTTCCTTACCTCTTTGACTTCCACCTCTCTTACCCTTTCTTCGACATCACCTGTACCGCTTTTCTTCCTTATCTCTTTGACTTCCACCTCTCTTACGCTTTCTTCGACATCACCTGTACCGCTTTTTCTTCCTTATCTCCTTGACTTCCTCACCCTTTCTTCGACATCCCCTGTACCTTTTCTTCCTTATCTCTTTGACTTCCACACTCTCTTCTTTCTTCGACATCACCTGTACGCTTTTCTTTCCCTTATCTCTTTGACTTCCACCTCTCTTACCCTTTCTTCGACATCCCCTGTACCACTTTCTTCCTTATCTCTTTGACTTCCACCTCTCTTACCTTTCTTCGACATCCCCTGTACACCACTTTTTCTTCCTTATCTCTTTGACTTCCACCTCTCTTACCCTTCTTCGACATCACCTGTACCGCTTTTCTTCCTTATCTCTTTGACTTCCACCTCTCTCTTTCCACCCTTTCTTCGACATCCCCTGTACCGCTTTTTCTTCATATCTCTTTGACTTCCCACCTCTCTTACCCTTTCTTCGACATCCCCTGTACCGCTTTTCTTCCTTATCTCTTTGACTTCCACCTCTCACCTTTCTTCATCCCCTGTACCGCTTTTTCTTCCTTATCTCTTTGACTTCCACCTCTCTTACCCTTTCTTCGACATCACCTGTACCGCTTTTTCTTCCGCCTCCTCTTTGACTTCCACCTCTCTTACCCTTTCTTCGACATCCCCTGTACCGCTTTTCTTCCTTATCTCTTTGACTTCCTCTCTTACCCTTTCTTCGACATCCCCTGTACCGCTTTTTCTTCCTTATCTCCTTGACTTCCACCTCTCTTACCCTTTCTTCCGACATCCCCTGCTTACCGCTTTTCTTCCTTATCTCCTTGACTTCCACCTCTCTTACCCTTTCTTCGACATCACCTGTACCGCTTTTCTTCCTTATCTCGACTGCACCTCTCTTACCCTTTCTTCGACATCCCCTGTACCGCTTTTCTTCCTTGTCTCTTTGACTTCCACCTCTTTTTCACCCTTTCTTCGACCATCACCTGTACCGCTTTTTCTTCCTTATCTCTTTGACTTCCACCTCTCTTACCCTTTCTTCGACATCACCTGTACCGCTTTTCTTCCTTATCTCTTTGACTTCCACCTCTCTTACCCTTTCTTCGACATCCTGTACCGCTTTCTCTTCTTCTACTTTGACTTCTCTCTTACCCTTTCTTCGACATCACCTGTACCACTTTTTCTTCCTTGTCTCTTCAGCTTCCACCTCTCTTACCCTTTCTTCGACATCACCTGTACCGCTTTTTCTTCCTTACCTCTTTGACTTCCACCTCTCTTACCCTTTCTTCGACATCACCTGTACCGCTTTTCTTCCTTATCTCTTTGACTTCCACCTCTCTTACCCTTTCTTCGACATCTATTGCCGCTTTTTCTTCCTTATCTCCCTTGACTTCCACCTCTCTTACCCTTTCTTCGACATCACCTGTACCGCTTTTCTTCCTTATCTCTTTGACTTCCACCTCTCTTACCCTTTCTTCGACATCACCTGTACCGCTTTTTCTTCCTTATCTCTTTGACTTCCACCTCTCTTACCCTTTCTTCGACATCCCCTGTACCGCTTTTTCTTCCTTATCTTTGACTTCCACCTCTCTTACCCTTTCTTCGACATCCCCTGTACCGCTTTTTCTTCCTTATATCTTTGACTTCCACCTCTCTTACCCTTTCTTCGACATCACCTGTACCGCTTTTTCTTCCCCTATCTCTTTGACCTTCCCACCTCTCTTACCCTTTCTTCGACATCCATACCCTTTTTTCTTCCTTATCTCTTGACTTCCACCTCTCTTACCCTTTCTTCATCCCCTGTACCGCTTTTCTTCCTTATCTCTTTGACTTCCACCTCTCTTCCCTTTCTTCGACCTCACCTGCCGCTTTTTCTTCCTTATCTCTTTGACTTCCACCTCCTCTTACCCTTTCTTCGACATCCCCTGTACCGCTTTTTTCTTCCTTATCCTCTTTGACTTCCACCTCTCTTACCCTTTCTTCGACATCCCCTGTACCGCTTTTTCTTCCTTATCTCCTTGACTTCCACCTCTCTTCTGCTGCTTCGACATCCTGTTACCGCTTTTTCTTCCTTATCTCCTTGACTTCCACCTCTCTTACCCTTTCTTCGACATCACCTGTACCGCTTTTTCTTCCTCATCTCTTTGACTTCCACCTCTTACCCTTTCTTCGACATCCCCTGCCTTTTCTTCCTTATCTCTTTGACTTCCACCTCTCTTTTGTACCAACTGGCCCATCCCCTGTACCGCTTTTCTTCCTTGTCTCTTTGACTTCCACCTCTCTTACCCTTTTCTTCGACATCACCTGTACCGCTTTTCTTCCTTATCTCTTTGACTTCCACCTCTCTTACCCTTTCTTCGACATCTTTCTTACTTTTTCTTCCCGCCCTGTTTCACCTCTCTTACCCTTTCTTCGACATCCCTGCCGCTTTTTCTTCACTTAACCCTTTGACTTCCACCTCTCTTACCCTTTCTTCGACATCACCTGTACCGCTTTTTTCTTCCTTATCTCTTTGACTTCCACCTCTACTCTTACCCTTTCTTCGACATCACCTGTACCGCTTTCCTTCCTTAACTCTTTGACTTCCACCTCTCTTACCCTTTCTTCGACATCACCTGTACCGCTTTTTCTTCCTTATCTCTTTGACTTCCACCTCTCTTACCCTTTCCTCGACATCCCCTGTACTGCTTTTTTCTTCCTTATCTCTTTGACTTCCACCTCTCTTACCCTTTCTTCGACATCCCCTGTACCGGCTTTTTCTTCCTTGTCTCTTTGACTTCCACCTCTCTTACCCTTTCTTCGACATCACCTGTGCCACTTTTCTTCCTTATCTCTTTTTTGACTTCCCTCTCTTACCCTTTCTTCATTATCACCTGTACCTTTTCTTCCTTGCCTCTTTGACTTCCACCTCTCTTACCCTTTCTTCGACATCCCCTGTACCGCTTTTTCTTCCTTATCTCTTTGACTTCCACCTCTCTTACCCTTTCTTCGACATCACCTGTACCGCTTTTCTTCCTTATCTCTTTGACTACCTCTCTTACCCTTTCTTCGACGTCACCGTACCGCTTTTTCTTCCTTAACTCTTTGACTTCACCTCTCTTACCCTTTCTTCGACATCACCTGTACCGCTTTTTCTTCCTTATCTCTTTGACTTCCACCTCTTACCCTTCTCGACATCCCCTGTACCGCTTTTTCTTCCTTATCTTTGACTTCCACCTCTTACCCTTTCTTCGACATCCCCTGTACCGCTTTTTCTTCCTTATCTCTTTGACTTCCACCTTCTTTACCCTTTCGACATCCCCCACCGCTTTTTCTTCCTTATCTCTAATTTCCACCTCTCTTACCCTTTCTTCGACATCCCCTGTACCGCTTTTTCTTCCTTATCTCTTTGACTTCCACCTCTTACCCTTTCTTCGACATCACCTGGGCCCGCTTTTTCTTCCTTATCTCTTTGATTTCCACCTCTTCACCTTTTCTTCGACATCCTGTACCGCTTTTTTTTTCTTCCTTATCTCTTTGACTTCCACTTTCTTACCTTTCTTCGACATCCTGTACCGCTTTTTCTTCTTATCTCTCACTCCACCTCTCTTACCCTTTCTTCATCCCCTGTACCGCTTTTTCTTCCTTATCTCTTTGACTTCCACCTCTTACCCTTTCTTCGACATCCCCTGTACCGCTTTTTCTTCCTTATCTCTTGACTTCCACCTCTCTTACCCTTTTCTTCGACATCACTCGTACCGCTTTTCTTCCTTATCTCTTTGACTTCCACCCCCTTTACCCTTTCTTCGACATCCCCTGTACCGCTTTTTCTTCCTTATCTCCTTGACTTCCACCTCTCTTACCCTTTCTTCGACATCCCCCTGTACCGCTTTTTCTTCCTTATTCCCTTGACTTCCAATTCCTCTCTCTTACCCTTTCCGACATCACCTGTACCGCTTTTTCTTCCTTATCTTCTTTGACTTCCAATTCCTCTACCTCTTTCTTCGACATCCCCTGTACCGCTTTTTCTTCCTTATCTCTTTGACCTAATCTTCCTTACCCTTTCTTCAACATCCCCCGTACCGCTTTTTCTTCCTTGTTCTCGACTTCCATAATTCCTCTCTTACCCTTTCTTCGGACATCACCTGTACCGCTTTTTCTTCCTTATCTCTTGACTTCACCTCTCTTACCCTTTCTTCGACATCCCCTGTACTGCTTTTTCTTCCTTATCTCCTTGACTTCCACCTCTCTTAACCCTTTCTTCGACATCACCAAAATTTTTCGCTTCTTTCTTCCTTATCTCTTTGACGACCTCCCCCTTACCCTTTCTTCGACATCACCTGTACCGCTTTTTTCTTCCTTATCTCTTCTTTTGACTTCACCTCTTTACCCTTTTCTTCGGACATCCCCTGTACCGCTTTTTCTTCCTTATCCTTGACTTCCACCTCTTACCCTTTCTTCGACATACCCTGTACCGTTTTTTCTTCCTTATATCTTTGACTTCCACCTCTCTTACCCTTTGCCATCATCTCCACTGCTTTTTCTTCCTTATCTCTTTGACTCCACCCTTCACCCTTTTCGGGACATCCCCTGCACCGCTTTTTCTTCCTTATCTCTCTTTGACTTCAATTCTCTCTTTACTCCTTCGGGACATCCCCCGTACCGCTTTTTCTTCCTTATCTCCTTTGACCTTTAATTTCTCTTACCCTTTCATCCCCCGTACCGCTTTTTCTTCCTTATCTTCTTTGACTTCCAATTCTCTCTACCCTTTCTTCGACATCACCTGTACCGCTTTTTCTTCCTTATCTCTTTGACTTCCACCTCTCTTACCCTTTTCTTCGACATCCTTGCACCGCTTTTTCTTCTTATCTTTGACTTCCACCTCTCTTACCCTTTCTGACATCCCCTGTACCGCTTTTTCTTCCTTATCTCCTTGACTTCCACCTCTCTACCCTTTCTTCGACATCCCCTGTACCGCTTTTTCTTCCCTTATCTCCTTGACTTAATTTACCCTTTCTTTCGACATCACCTGTACCGCTTTTTCTTCCTCATCTCTTTGACTTCCACCTCTCTTACCCTTTCTTCGACATCCCCTGTACCGCTTTTTCTTCCTTATCTTTGACTTCCACCTCTTACCCTTTCTTCGACATCCCCCGTACCGCTTTTTCTTCCTTGTCTTTGACTTCCACCTCTCTTACCCTTTTCTTCGACATCACCTGTACCGCTTTTTCTTCATTCTTTGACTTCACCTCTCTTACCCTTTCTTCGACATCACCTGTACCGCTTTTTCTTCCTTACCCTTTGACTTCCACCTCTCTTACCCTTTCTTCGACATCCCCGTACCCGCTTTTTTCCTTATCTTTGACTTCCACCTCTCTTACCCTTCGACATCACCTGTACCGCTTTTTCTCCTTATCTCTTTGACTTCCACCTCTTCTTACCCTTTCTTCGACATCACCTGTACCGCTTTTTCTTCCTTAACCTCTTGACTTCACCTCTCTTACCCTTTCGACATCACCTGTACCGCTTTTTTCCTTACTTTGACTTCACCTCCCCCCCCCCCCCCCCCCCCCCCCCCCCATCCCCTGTACCGCTTTTTCTTCCTTATCTCTTTGACTTCCACCTCTCTTACCCTTTCTTCGACATCCCCTGTACCGCTTTTTCTTCCTTGTCTTTGACTTCCACCTCTTTTACCCTTTCTTCGACATCACCTGTACCGCTTTTTCTTCCTTATCTCTTTGACTCTCCACCTCTTACCCTTTCTTCTGACATCACCCGTACCGCTTTTTCTTCTTACCTCTTTGACTTCCACCTCTCTCTTACCCTTTCTTCGACATCCCCTGTACCGCTTTTTCTTCCTTATCTCTTTGACTTCCTACCTCTCTTACCCTTTCTTCGACATCACCTGTACCGCTTTTTCTTCCTTATCTCTTGACTTCCACCTCTTTACCCTTTCTTCGACATCCCCTGTACCGCTTTTTCTTTCCTTGTCTTTTGACTTCCACCTTCTCTTTACCCTTTCTTCGACATCCCCTGTACCGCTTTTTCTTCCTTATCTCCTTGACTTCCACCTCTCTTACCCTTTTTCATCCCCTGTACCGCTTTTTCTTCCTTATTCCTTTGACTTCACCCTCTTACCCTTTTCTTCGACATCCCCTGTACCGCTTTTTCTTCCTTATCTCTTTGACTTCCAATTTCTCTTACCCTTTCTTCGGACATCACCTGTACCGCTTTTTCTTCCTTATCTTTGACTTCCACCTTCCTCTTACCCTTTCTTCGACATCCCCTGCAGCTTTTTCTTATCTCCTTGACTTCCACCTCTTCTTACCCTTTCTTCGACATCCCCTGTACCGCTTTTTCTTCCTTATCTCCTTGACTTCCACCTCTCTTACCCTTCTTCGACACTACCCGTACCGCTTTTTCTTCCTTATCTCTTTGACTTCCACCTCTCTTACCCTTTTCTTCGACATCCCCTGTACCGCTTTTTCTTCCTTATCTTTGACTTCCACCTTCTTTACCCTTTCTTCGACATCCCCCACTGCTTTTTCTTCCTTTTTTGTCTCTTTGACTCCACCTCTTACCCTTTCTTCGACACTACCTGTACGTTTTTTTCTTCCTTATCTCTTTGACTTCCACCTCTTTACCCTTTCTTCGACATCCCCTGTACCGCTTTTTCTTCCTTATCTCCTTGACTTCCACCTCTCTTACCCTTTCTTCGACATCACCTGTACCGCTTTTTCTTCCTTATCTCTTTGACTTCCACCTTCTCTTACCCTTTCTTCGACATCACCTGTACCGCTTTTTCTTCCTTATCTTTGACTTCCACCTCTCTTACCCTTTTCTTCGACATCCCCTGTACCGCTTTTTCTTCCTTATCTCTTTGACTTCCACCTCTCTTACCCTTTTCTTCGACATACCCTGTACCGCTTTTTCTTCCTTATATCTTTGACTTCCACTCCTCTCTTACCCTTTTCTTCGGACATCACCTGTACTGCTTTTTCTTCCTTATCTCTTTGACTTCCACCTCCTTTCATCTTCTTCGACATCCCCTGTACCGCTTTTTCTTCCTTATCTCTTTGACTTCCAATTTCTTACCCTTTCTTCGACATCCCCCGTACCGCTTTTTCTTCCTTATCTCCTTGACTTCCACCTCTCTTACCCTTTCTTCATCCCCTGCAACGCTTTTTCTTCCTTATCTCTTGACTTCAATTTCTCTTACCCTTTTCTTCGACATCACCTGTACCGCTTTTTCTTCCTTATCTTTGACTTCAATTCTCTCTTACCCTTTCTTCGACATCCCCTGTACCGCTTTTTCTTCCTTATCTCTTTGACTTCCACCTCTTGTTCTCTTCTTCGACATCCCCTGTACCGCTTTTTCTTCCTTATCTCCTTGACTTCCACCTCTTACCCTTTCTTCGACATCCCTGTACCGCTTTTTCTTCCTTATCTCCCCGACTTCCACCTTCTCTTACTCCTTCGACATCACCTGTACCGCTTTTTCTTCCTCATCTCTTTGACTTCCACCTCTCTTACCCTTTCGACATCCCCCGTACCGCTTTTTCTTCCTTATCTCTTTGACTTCCACCTCTCTTTACCCTTTCTTCGACATCCCCTGTACCGCTTTTTCTTCCTTGTCTCTTTGACTTCCACCTCTTTACCCTTTTCTTCGACATCACCTGTACCGCTTTTTCTTCCTTATCTCTTTGACTTCCACCTCTCTTACCCTTTCTTCGACATCACCTCTACCGCTTTTTCTTCCTTACCTCTTTGACTTCCACCTCTCTTACCCTTTTCTTCGACACTTCGTACCGCTTTTTCTTCCTCCTTATCTTCTTGACTTCCACCTCTCTTACCCTTTCTTCGACATCACCTGTACCGCTTTTTCTTTCCTTATCTTTGACTTCCACCCCTCTTACCCTTTCTTCGACATCACCTGTACCGCTTTTTCTTCCCTTAACTCTTTGACTTCCAATTCTCTTTACCCTTTTCTTCGACATCACCCGTACCGCTTTTTCTTCCTTATCTTCGACTTCCACCTCTCTTACCCTTTCCTCGACATCCCCTGTACCGCTTTTTCTTCCTTATCTCTTTGACTTCCACCTCTCTTACCCTTTCTTCGACATCCCCTGCACCGCTTTTTCTTCCTTTTTGTCTCTTTGACTTCCACCTCTCTTACCCTTTCTTCGACATCACCCGTACCGCTTTTTCTTCCCTTATCTCTTTGACTTCAATTTCATCTTTCTTCGACATCACCCGTACCGCTTTTTCTTCCTTACCTCTTGACTTCCAATTTCTTGTATCTCTTTTCTTCGACATCCCCTGTACCGCTTTTTCTTCCTTATCTCTTTGACTTCCACCTCTTTACCCTTTTCTTCGACATCACCCGTACCGCTTTTTCTTCTCCTTATCTTCTTTGACTTCCACCTTCTTTACCCTTTTCTTCGACATCACCTGTACCGCTTTTTTCTTCCTTAACTCTTTGATCACCTCTCTTACCCTTTTCTTCGACATCACCTTGCAATTGCGTTTTTCTTCCTTATCTCTTTGACTTCCAATTCCTCTTACCCTTCTCTTCGGACATCCCCTGTACCGCTTTTTCTTCCTTATCTTTGACTTCCACCTTCTTACCCTTTTCGACATCCCCTGTACCGCTTTTTCTTCCTTATCTTCTTGACTTCCACCTCTCTTACCCTTTTCTTCGACATCCCCTGTACCGCTTTTTCTTCCTTATCTCTTGACTTCCACCTCTCTTACCCTTTTCTTCGACATCTCTGCACTGCTTTTTTCTTCCTTATTCCTTTTGACTTCCACCTCTTACCCTTTCTTCGACATCACCTCTACCGCTTTTTCTTCCTTATCTCTTGATTTCCACCTCTTACCCTTTCTTCGACATCCCCTGTGTTCAGTTTTTTTCTTCCTGCCCTTTTGACTTCCACCTCTTACCCTTTCTTCGACATCCCCTGTACCGCTTTTTCTTCCTTATCTCCCCGACTTCCACCTCTTACTCCCTTTCATCCCCCTGTACCGCTTTTTCTTCCTTATCTCTTTGACTTCCACCCTTACCTTTTCTGACATCCCCGTACTGCTTTTTCTTCCTTATCTCTTTGACTTCCACCTCTTTACCCTTTCTTCGACATCACCCGTACCGCTTTTTCTTCCTTATCTCTTTGACTTCCACCCCTTACCCTTTCTTCGACATCCCCTGTACCGCTTTTTCTTCCTTATCTTCCCTGACTTCCACCTCTCTTACCCTTTCTTCGACATCCCCTGTACCGCTTTTTCTTCCCCTTATCTCCTTGACTTCCTCCACCTCTCTTACCCTTTCTTCGACATCACCTGTACCGCTTTTTCTTCCTTATCTTTGACTTCCACCTCTCTTACCCTTTCTTCGACATCCCCCCGTACCGCTTTTTCTTCCTTATCTCTTTGACTTCCACCTCTTCACCCTTTTCTTCGACATCCCCTGTACCGCTTTTTCTTCCTTTGCTCTTTGACTTCCACCTCTCTTACCCTTTCTTCGACATCACCTGTACCGCTTTTTTCTTCCTTATCTCTTTGACTCTCCACCTCTCTTACCCTTTCTTCGACATCACCCGTACCGCTTTTCTTCCTTACCTCTTTGACTTCCACCTCTTACCCTTCTTCGACATCACCTGTACCGCTTTTTTCTTCCTTATCTCTTTGACTTCCACCTCTCTTACCTTTTCTTCGACATCCCCTGTACCGCTTTTTCTTCCTTATCTTTGACTTCCACCCTCTTACCCTTCTTCGACATCCCCCGTACCGCTTTTTCTTCCTTATCTCTGACTTCCACCCTCTCTTTACCCTTTCTTCGACATCACCCACCGCTTTTTCTTCCTTATCTCTTGACTTCCACCTTCTTACCCTTTTCTTCGACATCACCCGTACCGCTTTTTTCTTCCTTAACTCTTTGACTTCAATTTCTCTTACCCTTTCTCGACATCCCCTTTACCGCTTTTTCTTCCTTATCTCTTTGACTTCCACCTCTCTTACCCTTTCTTCGACATCCCCTGTACCACTTTTTCTTCCTTATCTCTTTGACTTCCACCTCTCTTACCCTTTCTTCGACATCCCCTGTACCGCTTTTTCTTCCTTATCTCCTTGACTTCCACCTCTCTTACCCTTTCTTCGACATCCCCTGTACCGCTTTTTCTTCCTTATCTCTTTGACTTCCACCTCTCTTACCCTTTCTTCGACATCACCTGTACCGCTTTTTCTTCCTTACCTCTTTGACTTCCACCTCTCTTACCCTTTCTTCGACATCACCTGTACCGCTTTTTCTTCCTTATCTCTTTGACTTCCACCTCTCTTACCCTTTCTTCGACATCCCCTGTACCGCTTTTTCTTCCTTATCTCGACTTCCACCTCTCACCCTTTCTTCGACATTTTTCACCTGTACCGCTTTTTCTTCCTTCTCCACTGTAAACCCCTGCGCACCAGTGGCAGTATTACTTTGCTTGAGGTGAAATGATTCCCTAACCCACTTCTTTCAAATTTGGACTAGCTGAGGAAAAGATGGAAAGAAATTCGGGAGCCTATGTGAAATTTTCTCAGAATCAAAACCTTCACTTCACAGATATTGATTAGCATGCTGAGAAAAAGACGAAAACAAATTCGCCAACCTATGCGAAATTTTCTTTGGACCAGTGAAAAGCCGTTGAGCTTAGAAAAAAGAAAGAAAAGAAAATAGCGAGCCTATGCGAACTTCTTTTTGAGATAAAACAGGTAAAAAAATTAAATCAAAAAGTGAAGAGAGTCTAAAGTCATCTGAAAAGTTTCATTTCTGTTCAGACGTCCAACGTTCAGAATTTCGCCAGTGGCAAATTACTTGATCTTTATATCATTAGCACCTCAAAAATCTTTATTCCAACAATACAAGAAAGCTAAGTATTTCAAACTATATTCGTGTACATTTAAATGTATGCAGCAAGTTCTGATAGCAGTTTCTGACAATATAATTCGTTTCAAAAAATATTATAACAATACAATTACTTAAAAAAAAAAAGGTTCTTTTTGTGGGGACCTACCTACAAATGGACTCGTCCACACTTTTATATGGCTACCAACTCTGAGTAAAAAGTCACTTAGTAGTAGACCTGCCTCTGCTACTATGACACTGTTGCTCTCTGCTTTCGGGCAGAGAGCACTAACCCAGTTGTGGTTACGTCGAAGGGTGGAATCACGACTGGGGAAATATAGACAGATATTTTTGGCCTGGCTATATGGCCAGGAAGACCCACATTAAAAAGACCTAGTGTCACATCTCGCCTTACGTGGGAAGGTGGGTAAATACCGTCACTTAGTAGTAGACTTGCCTCTGCTACTATTGACACTGTCAGCACTCTGCCTTCGAGTGGAGAGCGCTCTTTGCCTTCGGGCAGAGAGCACTAACCCAGTCATGGTTCCGCCGAAGAGTAGAATCCCGACTGGGCAAAGATAGACAAATATTTTTGGCCGGGCTATATGGCCCGGAAGACCCACATTAAAAAGACCTTGTGTCACATTTTGCCTCAAGTGGGGAGATGACTAAATACTGTCACTTAGTAGTAGCCACAGAATGAGTGAATGAGTGAGTCAGGACGCCTGCGAGAGAAAGTACTCTCCAGTTCACGTTTACCTTTGTACTACGTTTCTCGAGAATATACTATTCAACCTTATATCCGAGTCAGTGTTATCTTTTTATGGCCCTTCGGTCATAACACTGGCGACGAAGAATATTCAAACCACAAAGAGAAATCTCTACCTAAAAAACTCAACAAAAAGGGTTACGCCATAACACTAACGATGTCTAAAGATCCCAGTGTGTTAACCTCAAGTCTGGTGATAAAGAAGTTTGAATCAAAGAGAAACCCTTACATCAGGTGCTTGTAACACGCAACATCTGACTAAGGAAGAGTACGAATGATAGAAAATTAGCAGGCTACGGAAATCTCAAATTTTCACGAAAAAAATACGCTTACAACAGTTGTACGTTAATAACACAATAAATAACTAAAAAAAAACAAAAAAAACGGACACACCAACCGAATAAACAGGCAACGTAAATACGAAAAAAAAAACGTCGGATATATTTGAAAAAAGGGAAAAGCATAGAAAAAAATAATAACTCAATCCATTTTTTTAAAACCAACAACTCAAAAATAGTTACTAGTGAAAACTGTAAGATCTTTTTCTTCCCCCTTGATGCTATAATCAAAAGCATTTCATTGTTCTTCGCTTCCCTCGACCACACAAAAACAAAAGGAAGAAAAAATATATTTTCTGTTTCGCAGCGTGGTTGTTTATTCAATATTTTTCTTCTCTTTCTTAGAAAAAAATACCCTGTATTAGAAAAAAAAAGATATTAAGGAAAGGAAATACTTTTCATTTTCTTCCCCTCACTTAAAGAAGAAAAATTGTCTAAATTCGTTTTTTTTTTTTTTCTGAAAACACGTATTTGAAGACATTACGGAGGACTTTAAAGCAATCATTGTTCAGATGATGAAGGTACAACTTGATCACCAACAGAAGACTGAGGAACGTATACTACTGCAGCAACAAATGTTGGAAGAAAACTTTCTCCTACAGTAAAAAGAACGACAACAGCAGCAGAGAGAGCAACAACAACTTTTCCTTGAATTCCAAAAACAACAAGAAGAATTAGTTCTAAAAACATTAAGTAAAAAGGAATTTAGTAAAAACAACACTGCAACAACACAATTTGGAATTCTATGGAGACATTCAATTATCTTCCTGACGAAGATAAAACATTTGAAGCTTTCTATAGGAGAAACGAAGATCTTTTTACAGTAGACTGAAAGTATTGGTCAAACGATAAAAAAGTTCGCTTATATTTGAGAAAGTTGAGAACAGCGAACATAGTAAGTTCGTCGATTACATTCTTCCGAAGAAAACAAGTAAATTAGGGTTCGATGAAGCAATAAAACTTTTGTCTGAGTTATTTAGCTCTAATACAACACTATTCCACAAAAGATGGAAGTCTTTTATCTTGTCAAAACAGGATGACGAGGATTATCTTACATTTGCGTCCATTGTAAATAAGTACTAAGACGATTTTCGATTGTTAGAATTGTCAGCCGACGATTTCAAATGCTTAATATTTGCCCAAGGTTTAGTCTCCGCAAAAAACTCGGAAATAAGACGGAAAATTCTATCAAGACTAGAAAGCAAACCAGGTCTCACACTGCAAAACTGACTGAAGATTGCCAGTGAGTAATCAGTGTTAAAAGCGATTCCAAAACCATCGAGGAATCAGGTGTATCGTATGTTAGGAGAATTAAGTACAAGCCAAAAAATTACTTCCCTGGAAAAGGTAGAGAAAGCAAAGAGTATGCCCATTCACAATCTAAAAGTAAGCGACCCTTTCAGAAACAAAAATTACCCACAAGCCCATGCGGGCGTTGTGGTGGATAACATTGGGCGGCAGACTGCTTCTACCAAAACAAGATATGTAATAATTGTGGCAAAATTGGTTACAATGGGGCACACTGTAGAAACAAAAGGAACAAACTAGATCAAATGAAAAAGTAAATAAGAATCTACGAAAATACGTCATAGTCAACATGCTAAACAAAGCAAAACTGTTAAGCTTTTGGCTCGGATCTTTCAATTATTAATCTTCACACTTGGAGGAAATTTTAAAAAACCAACTATGAAAAAGGCAAACAAAACAGCTCGCGCAGTAACAGAAGACAAAATCAAATTTGAAGCTGAGATAACGCTACCTGTAACTACCTTTAATAGCATCATAAAGAAACTAATAGTTTTCGTCCATAAAAACCCTGAGAATTTATTTGGAACTGATTGGATATAGCGGTTTAAGTTGTGGGACCAACAATTTCTGCCAAAAGGTGGGAAATATGACAATGGATGCCCAAGACCTGGAAGACGAATTAAAAGAAAAATTTCCCGAAGTTTTCTTGGCGGGGCTAGGAAAATGTACAAAGACAAAAGCTAGATTCGAGCTGAAAGAAAACGTTCAACTCGTTTTCAAAAGAAAAAGAAATGTCCCATTTGCATCAGTAGAAAAAATAAACGAAGAATTAAACCGACTAGAAAATGCCGGTATACTGTCCAAAGTGAGTTTGGGCGAATGGGTTCTCCCCGCTGTATTTGCAAGAAAAAAATCCAACCAAATTCGCGTCTGTGCCGATTTCACAACGGGCGGCAATGCGGCTCTATAAAATTAACCATTACCCCCTCCCCATACCGGAGGAGGAATTTAATAAACTGAATGGTGGGGAAATATTTTCTAAATTGGACTTAAGCAATGCATACTTTCAAATCTCTGTTGAGGAGGAGTGCGCAAAATGTATATGTATCAACACCCACAGGGGTTTATACAAGTTTGATAGATTGGCATTCGGGGTCAAGTTTGCATATGCAATATTTCAGCAGATCATGTATACCATGCTAGGCGGTTTTGACTGCACGTGTACCTACCTGGATGACATTGTAATAGCAAGCCAATCTACCGAGGAACATCGCAAACAGACCCACAAGGTTTTTGAGAGAATTCAGGATTTGGGGTTCAAGATAAAAGAATCGAAATGTGATTTTTATATGAATGAAATAAGGAATCTCAGGCATGTCATTGACAAGAATGGAAGACGGCCTGACCCACAGCGGGCAGAAGCTATAAAAAAATATGACTTCTCCAAAAAATGTCAACGAGCTCCAAAGTTTTCTTGGACTTGCCAACTATGACCAAGTATTCATAAAAAACATGCACGAACTACGCGCTCCACTGAATGAATTGTTAAAAAAAGAAAATATTTGGAACTGGACAACTGAGTGTCAGTCAGCTTTTGAAAAAATAAAAACTATATTAACATCAGAACTATTTCTGACTCACTTCAGCCCCCAAATAGATATAATTGTGGCCTGCGATGCTAGCTCGTACGGTATCGGGGCGTGTATCCTACATCTTATGCCAGACAGTGCAAAGAAACCCATAGCACGCATGTCAAGTACGTTGCTACCAGCAGAAAAAGTGTACAGACAAATAGAAAAAGAAGCCTTCAGTATCATTTTTGCGGTAACAAAATTTCACAGACATCTTCATGGAAGGTTTTTCAATTTACAGATCGATCATAAACCATTATTTATTATATTTGGCTCAAAAAAGGGATTACCGGTTTTAACAGCAAATAGACTTTTGAGATGGGGTATCATCCTTCTCAACTATAATTTTAAATTAAAGTACTTACCAACTAATAAAATTGGTCATGCAGATGGTCTATCCAGACTAATCGCTAATCAAAGTCAACCACTTGAAAACTCAGTTATAGCAGCTCTTCGTTCAGACTGTGAAATAAAATCAATAACAGCGAATACCGTCCGGAATTTACATGTAACATTGTCGGAAATAAAAATAAAGCTCTAGGAGATGATTTCATTTGCGAGATAAAACGTAAAATCGCAACAAAAGATGTCGGACGTCTACTCACTATGTGACAATGTCTTATTATACAGCGAAAGAGTAGTAATTTCAAAAAAAATTACAGAAGCGAATTTCAAAAGACTTCCACGGGGGACACCCCGGTAGAAATAGTATAAAGAGTCTAATGCGGAGTTATATCTACTGGCCTGCGATGGACAAGGACATAATGAAAATGATTAACACATGCAGAGGATGCACCTTGGTGGCCAAAGCACTACCTATCACTTTCAAACCGCCAAAAACAGACCAGCCTTGGTCACGTATACATATTGACTTTGCTGGACCGATTGACGATTATTGTTACTTAATCGTT
The DNA here is from genome assembly GCA_037127315.1 of Ascarosepion bandense. Classification (NCBI taxonomy): domain Eukaryota; kingdom Metazoa; phylum Mollusca; class Cephalopoda; order Sepiida; family Sepiidae; genus Ascarosepion; species Ascarosepion bandense. The sequence goes on along the minus strand of JBBBDQ010000140.1, from coordinate 1,651,691 downwards.
GTTGACAGTTACTCCAAGTGGCCTGAGGTCTTAAGATGCAAGAGGCCGACAACGGCTGTAACAATCAGTTTCCTACATGAACTGTTTGCGAGATTTGGAGTAGTGACATGTGTTGTCAGCGACAATGGTACACAGTTTACGTCAGCAGAGTTTAAGAATTTTTACATCTTCCAAGTCAAGCACATAACTACGCCACAATACCATCCTAGATCAAATAGTCAAGCAAAGAGATTGTGGACACGCTTAAAAGAGCATTTAAAAAAGCTCAAGGAACTCCTACCGACATAGCATGACAGCAGTTTTTACAAGTTTATCGCATAACGCCGAACCCGAATACACCATCAACTGGCTCACCGGTAAAAACCATGTTTGCCAAAAAGGTGAGATCCGTGTTTGACAAATCAATTCCAAAACAGTCAAAAATACGTAAGCCCGAAAAAGTACAAAAAAAAACGATTTCTTCTAGGTCAGAAAATCTTCTTTAAAAGTACGATCACTAGAAGGATCGGCGAGATGGTGTATATAATACAGGGACCAAGACATATCCACAAAAGACACATTAATCAAATTAAAAAATGGCATGAAATGGATTCCAACAGCACACAGGATGAAGTGGAAGAACCCATCGAGATCATTTACGACACATTTGACCTCGAGCTCCCGCAACATACGCCCGAACAACGAAGGGAAATAATAAACCCTTTTACAGAGTAAAAGGCTTGGGAGGAGGGTATTGTGGGGACCTACCTACAAATGTACTCGTCCACACCTTTGTAACATGGCTACCAACTCTGAGTAAAAAGTCACTGAGTAGCAGCCACATAGTGAGTGAATGAGTGAGTCAGAACGCCTGCGAGAGAAAGTTCTCTCCAGTTCATGTTTACCTTTGTACTACGTTTTCCGAGAATATACTATTCAACCTTGTATCCGAGTCCGTGTTATCGTTTTATGGTCCTTCGATCATAACAGTTCGAATATACAATTTGTTTTAAAAACGGTTTGAATATGCACTTTCTTTCAAAATATATTCAAACAATGCAATTTCTTTCAAAAAAGTTTCTAACAAGATAATTCCTTTAAAAAGGTTCTAATAATACAATTCCTTTCAAAAAAGCTTCTAACAATAATATTCCTTTCCAAAAAGCTTCTAAAAATACAATTCCTCTCATAAGATCTTCTAATAATACAATTCCCTTCAAAAAGGTTTCTGACAATACAATTCCTTTCAAAAGGTAATTCTAATAATACAATTCCTTTAAAAAAAGGGTTCTAACAACACAACTTTTTTTTCAAGAGAATCTTAATGATACAATTATTTTCAAAAAATTCTAAAAATACAGATCCTTTCAAAAACGGTTATAGCAATGCAATTCATTTAAGATAAGATTCTAATAATATCATTCCTTTCAAAGAGGTTCTAATAATACAATTTCTTACAAAATACAATTCAATTCTTTTAAAAAAGGATTCTAATATAATTCTTTTCAAGAAAGGTTCTAACTTCACAATTCCTGTCAAAAAAGATTCAAATATCAATACAATTTCTTTAAAAAAAGATTCCAATACAATTCCTTTCAAAACAGATTCTTATAATGCAATTCCTTTATAAAAAGGCTCTAACAATACAATTCCTTTCAAAATGGTTCTAATAATACAATTCTTTTCAAGAAAGGTTCTAACAACTCAATTTCTTTTTTTAAAAAAAAGTTCTAATAATAAAATTCTTTTAAAAATTATACACATACTTATTTGAAAATTGAAACGGAGATACCTGGCAGATTCACAAGAGTCACTGGGACTTTAACAACTTTGTTCTCAAGAGGGACCATAATAAAATCGAGATAAAACTTGAATTCTGTTTTAAATAACAGTTTAGTAACTAATTTCATGAAGTTTTAAATGTTTTTGATTAGTTTCTTTTAGCTTCTACCTCTTTTTCTTTTTTCTTTTGGTTCTTACTTCTTTCTTCTTCTTTCTTCTTAATTCTTTTTTTTTCTTCTTTGTTCTTACTTTTCTTCTTAATTCTTTCTTTTTTTCTTTCTTCTTTCTTCTTTCTTCTTACTTTTCTTAATTCTTTCTTTTTTCTTCTTTCTTCCTAATTCTTCTTTTTTTCTTCTTTCTTCTTACTTTTCTTCTTAATACTTTCTTTTTTTCTTTCTTCTTTTTTCTTCTTCTTACTTTTCTTAATTCTTCTTTTTTTCTTCTTTCTTCTTACTTTTCTTCTTAATTCTTTCTTTTTTTTTCTTTCTTCTTTCTTCTTTCTTCTTACTTTTCTTAATTCTTTCTTTTTTCTTCTTTCTTCTTAATTCTTCTTTTTTTCTTCTTTGTTCTTATCTTTCTTCTTAATTCTTTCTTTTTTTTCTTTCTTCTTCTTTCTTCTTACTTTTCTTTTTAATTATTTCTTTTTTCTTCTTTCTTCTTACTTGTTTCTTTTTTTACTTCTTTTGGCTTTTAGTTACTACGTAAGAAACTGCCTAGTTCTCCCAATGATGACACCCCAAATACTCACTTATTCACAAACAGCCGTCTGTTAGTTTGTTACCGCAGGAATCCTTCTTTTCTTCTCTGTCCTTATCTCCTTAAAAATAATTCTCATAGCCAATTTCCTTCTATCTTTCTGCCATTTTATTAATCATTTATTTAGTTTATATTGTTTCATATAAAATTTCCATATTTTTCACTCAAGAAAAATCGCAATAAATAAACTTAGTTTATTTTTTATTATTTTATATTCAGCAATTAATTATTTTACATTATTCATAAAAAGTTTTATGAGCAATGACAGTGAATTTGAGAAATATATTTTCCTGAATTTTTTTCAAGAGAAAAAGTTTATAAATTTCAATCAACCGTCTCTTCGATCAATGAATGCCTAAAATATTTTCTAATAAGAAAATAGCTAACATTACCATTTAACAATGTAAGAACATAAACATTCTTTCAAATGAATTGAGACATGCAGACAAAATCTCATTTATTATTACCAATTTTATTGGCAGATTCGGACATGAGGAGATTTTGCATTTATTTCTTTGTTCGTGTTAATTTTCTTTTAAAGTTCAAACTGGGAATTACAGTGAAAATAAATTTTTTAAATTATTTTCACTTTATACACATTCACTTTGGAAAGGGACGTCCAATCTCTCCCTGAATTTTATATATATATATATATATATATATATATATATATACCCTCATGCAAATTAACTGAAACAAAACGAATAATTTCTTCTTAGGATCTTTCACACTTTTCCTGATCACGTATACGTTGTCTGTTGGCGTTGTTTTTCGCTTCCGACCGCATTTTTGTTGGGTCGTTTTGGACTGATGGATCCAGTTTGTTTCTTCGCTTCGATGACACGACTGACAGTTGAAAGGATAACACAAATAATATCCACAATTTCTCCGTAAGGCTTGCAATTGTGTTTGTGCAGCGTTACAATTTCATTGGAGTAACGTCCATCGTAGACAATGGCCATAGGACAACTAAACGACAGTTGGGACAGTAGTATCTGGGCGTGGTGAAATTCTGATCCAATCACGGAAGGATGCAATATTTTTTCAAGGAAAACAAATTCATCATACACTCCGAAAATAGATTCATAATATTTCTTACTAGCGTCCAAATCTGATGAAAAAAATAGAAATTGATTACACCCTGTCACTCAAGCGGGTCTAAAACTAATCGTATTGTGACAGAAAGGAAACTAAAGCAGTTGTCTTCATTCATTTACACATAGGTATATCTCGTAAATGTAACGATAAAGTAATCGTTATCATCATGGAAAACTTAAGCTGCTATCAAGGATCAAATCCTGGCTGAGACTGTATATCTATTATCTCATGCTTCTGCTTTTTATTCATGCATTTTCTGTGTATTCGCATTTTGATCCTGATCACATAACGGTCAGGTCATAATATGTACCTAATGATTGCATAGTGAATAAAACTCCAAATTGTCCTACAGACGTAGGATAATATGTATATTTATTTTGTATATAATTAATAGCTCTAATATAATATATATTATTAGATACATATACATAGATATTATTAGATACATACATATATATATATATCTAATAATATGTATATTAGATACATATATACATAGATATTATATATATATATATATATATATATATATATATATATATATAATATGTATATTTATTTGTATATACTTAATAGCTCTGTTATATTACATCGAGCACTGTTTTATTAACACCAGAAAAATATTTATATATGTTCGTGTACTTGCGTGTATACGTATCTCTCTCTCTCTCTCTCTCTCTCTCTATATATATATATATATATATATATATATATATATATATATATAATAAAAGTACAAATTTACTGTTGCTTAAAGTTTAGTTTTAATTTTCCAGTGATCAATACAAGTGAAGGGCTAAATATTACTGTAATAGAATTAGTTTAACAATTTCCCGACACAGAATTTCCTATGTTTCGGAAACATATTTAAAAAATAAATTGTGGGTGACTTTTTGGAAAAACATTTTTCCGTTAGTCACCCCAAAAATGATCGCTTGGTGATGAAGTCATAGTCAAAATATGATTTTGAAACATGGGACAATCTGTGTCGCAAAAATGTTAAACTTATTATATTGCAATAATAGTAATTATATATATATAATTATATATATATATATATATATATATATATATATATATATGCATGCTCTCATTTCGATTGAGCACTGTAAAGAGAAAAATTTGAAAAAACATTTACCACTTCGGCGATATATACATAACTCTTCAGCAATGAATTGACTTCTTTCGGTGACTGGCGTGTGTATACGCCGCTTATATATAACACGCGAAAATTTCCCTTCGCCAATTCTATGTGCCTAAGCAGAATATTCGAGAATCTTGTTCGAAAAATATACTGTTCATTTATAAAAAAAAAACAGAGCATCTACTCAATCATGTGCATGCAGTAAAAATAACGTTTAAACAAAGAATATAAATGTGTGTGTGTGTGTGTGTGTGTGTGTGTGTGTGTGTGTGTGTGTGTGTTTAGACTGCAAATTTTCTTTTAGACATGTCAGAGTAAATAAATTGCAAATATTGTATCTGCATATGTTTAATAAAATCCATTGATACTCACGGATAATCTTTCGCGTATTATAATTGAAAGATGTTAGAAATGATCTGTAACGTTGAGAGATGTTATTATTACTCATTTCTTGATGTTCCCAAGTACTTTCAATCTCCTTCTGAGATCATCTTCAGGGGTGTGAATCGTGGCAACAAAAAATAACCGCAAAACTGGGTTGCTAAAAATTATTGCAAATGTTCTTGCTTCAAATATAACGGTTGACAAATTGTTTAGCGCTCATTAGAACGTAAATTTTATCCAAAATAGAATTTTTTATATGTTTTTATGTTGTCATGGTCATGTACGTGTTAAAGCATGAAAAAAATGTTCTTCTTAGAAGCATTTTAGAACATTACTATAGTATTCATAGCTGAGTTTAGTAATTGACGACTTAAGTTTTTTAATGTATATTGCCTCGAGAATCTCTAGTTTGCTTTTGTTATTTTCTTGGTGTAAGATAGCTGTGTTATCGATCATTATTTTTTTATATTGTGAATGTATAGAAGAATGTTGTTGTAGGTGTCTAGAAATGAACGAATGGTAAGACGTGTGTAATGTAAGACGTCTTGTTAATTTAGTTGTTGTAAATACAACATATATACTTGTTTTTGTTTTGTTTTTTTTTTGTATTTTTGTCGGAGATACATTTTCCCAAGGGACATTTGGATTGATATATAATGTTGGTTTTACGTAATACATCAGTTGGTGAGGAGAAGTCATTATGGATAATTAAATTGGTAGTATTGTATTTTTTTATAATATATTATTAATTTCAATTTTTTATTAGGATAAATGGGAGATTTATTAGTACGAATGAGATTTTTTATGATTTTTTTTATCCTGTTTGTAGTTATCGTGCATCTGGTTGCAATAAAAGAGTTTTGATATGTTTAGTGTCTTTTGTGGAAGTACCATATTCTGTTTGATGTGTGTTGAAGTTTTTGAAATATCGTCTTATTTCTTCATTTACAATATGGATTAAGAAGTCATTATTAATGAGAGTCTGCTTAACATTCTTTTAGTTCAGAGTAAAATATCTTTTGCGTGGAGGAGTTGATTTGGGCTCGGTTAATTAAATTGTGTATAAGTGCTATTTTGTAGTAGTTAGGGGATTCACTCTTATAGTTGAGAGTGCAAGAGTTTTTACTGGTTGTTTTTTATATATGGGGAGGTAGAAAAAAGTGTTATTGTTTGTGTCTATTAAAATGTCAAGCAAAGGGATTCTGTTATCTTTGTTAAGTTCGTATGTGAACTTGAGGACAGGGTTCTTTTTAAAATCTTTTTGTAGTTCAACTATTTCTTCTATATTTTTAACTAATATAAGAATATCATCAACATGTACGTAGAGGGAGGGTCTAATGGTGCTAAATATATTATTTTCTAGGTTGGCCATGTAGACGTTGCTGAATGTTGGACCCAGAACTGAGCCCATTGAAACACAGTCCCGTTGCACGTATATATTATTTCTGTGATCATAGAATGGGACTTCTGTGGTACAGGTTAAAAGTAGTTTTTCAGTAATTTAGGTTTAATTTTCAATGGGGACAAAGAATTATTATTATATATATTTTTTATAATAATGTCATTGGTTTCTCTAACAGAAACGTAAGAGAACATATTTTCAACATCAAGTGATGCTATGGTTTCATTATTAGGTTTTCCGTTTTTAAAATTTGTATAAGTTAAAGAGATGATTTAATGCTGTATTTGTTAGGTATATATAGTGTAATTCATTGGTTAAGCGTTTTAGTTATTTAACATATTGGAGTGGGTATTTGTGATATAATAGGGCGAAATGGAAATATAGGCTTGTGTGTTTTGATATAACCATAAATGTATCCTGGTTTATAGTTCCCGATTATTTTGGTAAGTTTTAGATTGTCTTGCTCCGTATTGTTAGCTGCAATTAATTTATTAATCTTTGCTTTTAGCTGAGTGATAAGGTTATTGGTAAGTTTTTTTTAAATTTCGTGTGATCATCAAGCAACTGTTCTATTTTTGAGTTCTAGTCAGACTTGTTTAAAACAATAAAAATGTTAGCTTTATCAGCTTTCTTAATTACTATTTCTGGGTGGTTTCGTAATTCTTTTGCAGCAATCTTCAGTGAAGTCTTTATAAGTTTGGTCATATGCAAAAAGAAAACCCCAAAATACCAACTACATGTCTGCGATACTAAAATCAAACAGGTGCAGAAATTAAATGCAGCGGGTGGAAAGTGCGACACTGAGATCAGAAGATGCCAAGGTCACATTTCAAAAGCTAAGCAGAGTATTGAGATAAAGAAAGATTTCGTTGAAAACAAAGAAAATAATACTAGACTGTTATGCGATGTCTGTCCTTCTATATGGCAACGAATGCTATACGATCTCTTCAATGATAGAGAGACTCAAAGCAGCAGAAATGTAGTTCTACAGATGGATACTGAGGATACCTTGGATCGAGCATACGAGAAACGACAAGGTGTTGGAGAGGATGCAAACGAAAAGGAAACTTATACTTAGCATCAGGAAGAGACAGCTGAGGTTTCTGGGACATGTAATGAGGAAAGGGGGTTTGGTGAATCTGATACTCACAGGACGGATAGAAGGAAAGAAAAAGAGAGAGAAGGAAAAGCAGCACGAGACATACTTGATGGGATTGAGCAAGTGGATGGTGGAACAGGGTTTGAGAGAGATACCAAGAAGAAGAGGAACAAGGAATAGGGGCAAGTGGAAGTCCATGATCGCCTACGTCCTGAAGGGACACGGCACATAAAGAAGAAGAACATATATTTAACGCCTATCTATATTTCTGAGATGATATATTGTAATTATTTACCCTATTTACATTATTCGGACTGTTGCCCTCATCTTTGTTACCATATTCACTTTCAATATCTGTCTATATTTCTGAGATGAGGTATTGTATTTGTTTACACTATTTACATTGTTCAGACTGTTGTCATTTTTATTCGCGATGTTTCGTTCGCTGTATGCTGAAGAAGGTAGGACTGTACAACAGCTGAAACGTTGTGAATCTGACAATAAAGACAAGAATATCAATCTAAACAACGTAAATAAGGTGCACAGAAATATATTTAGTATGTTTGTTCTTACATTCAAATTAATTTTTTCCTGAAATTGGCATGTTTGTTCTTATGGTTCTTCGAATCCATTCATCCACGCAACATGAAGTGTTAGGGGAAAGAGAAACTGAAAAAAATTTTTAATCAAGTTTCTGATATTAGCCATGAAACTTTCCAATTCTTCAAAATTGAATTCTCAGATTTTTTTTTTCTCTCTCACTATTAACTCGACCAAGGGCAGAAATTACTTTGAATTCTAAAAAGAATATTGTTTAGCATTTTCTTTAGAAGTCACTTGGTACCATTGTAGCGGATCGAATTTGATCAGATTTACTAAAGCCTAGGCGGGGGCGCCAAAATGTTGTGGCATGGTGGTTAACTTGTGGTGATACCGACCGAGCAAAAGCGAGTGACCGGATGTTTGCACCCTCACGACCAAAAAGCAAATGACCAAAAGTCGTCGGTGCGCAGCTGGCTTCGCGCAGATGTTCCGGTTGAAAACTAAAAATTAATTAAATATTAAATTTCCAGTTCACGAGCCTACGCGAATTTTATTTATCGGCCAATGGGAAGCCCAGAATCAAATACGGATATGAATTCCCAAATGATCTTCTGCAATCCAAAAAGAAGATAGAAAAAGCCGATACAGAAAGCATCGCCAGACAGACAGACCGACGCAGGCCGAGACACACGGACTGACTCGAGAGAGAGTAGTGTAATCAGTATCCCCTTGACCTAAGTCAAGCGGCTTACTACCCTAGCCTCCCTTCCCTCTCCTCTTATCTTTCGCTGTCTCAAAACTACTTACTGACCTAAGGAGCGAATACATCAAAGACATTCCTTACTTACAACGCTCCCACATTCCCAAGTATTAATTCACTTTTCATCATTTTATTGTCATGAACATTTTAACGTCCGTTGGACCTATACTTCAAGTATTACTTTAATTGTAAAGACCTTGATTGATATGTGTATATATAAAATGTTAACTTCCAGTTCAATTTGCTTTTCTTGATTCTTATGACTTATAGTGGGCTATCTACAACGAGGTCAAATTTCGTCAATCTTCAACAATACACAACTACCCTTCACTAGGACGGACTCTCCACTATAAACTGGAAAAGAATGGATAACCCGCTATAAACTATATGATCAAATAACTGCTAAGTTACTAGCGTGTTTAGAATCCAATCCACAAACATTTAATTTTGTACATTGACGAAGCAAAATAACAAATACAACAAAATTCTTTAAGGCCACGAACGATAACATTTATACACAAATTTGTAGTGATGATAAGCATATGAAAAGAAGTTGTAAAATTTTATGTTTACAAAAAATAAGGTTGAATGCCTTTCAACATAAATCTGCCACAAATGTTCCATGTTGCGTGTTTTATTTTAGGAACAGTTTGAATGATGCAGAAGTTAAATGTTAATAAATGTTCTTTTGATATTATTTAGTGAATGTCAATTGAAATGGAGTGAGTGGAATAGAGTTAAAAAGTAAGTTTGTCACTTGAGGATTCAGGTTCGCGCCTCATGGCAAATTAAGTGGGCGATTCTTGTTCTGTCTATTACATGGCGGCTATGCACGGGCATATGCTTCCTGGCTGAGCTGAAATTCTCGCAGTGTTTCTTCCTTAAATGCTGGCAAAAGTGGATCACGTATACTTGTTAAATTTTCACAATTATTTGTTTTACGTATTCTTGGGTGCCTACGATTAATTAATCAATCAGCAAAGGTTATTTATAAAATTAGCCGCCTGATTGTTTTGGCGTTTAGTTTGCACAAATCTTTTACTATCATTACGTGCGATTAAAAACTTGTTGCTGAAATTTTTTTCTTCACTCACATGTTATGCGAGGAGTAAATTGTCGTATCTGTTGTTAAATAAAACTTTCCAGGTGGATTCTGCACTATCATGCTTTCTTATGAAGCTATAGGGTGCGTCAACCATGCCTGGTACAAGGCCACTTTCAAACATAGCCGACAATCCCTGCATTTAAAGATAGCATCAGGTTGTTGAAAAAAATAAGTAGAATTTTGTTTGCTGAACATTCACATAAATGTGTATGAAGAATAATAATATGGATTTGCATGTTAAGATAGAAATTTACTGATACAGAAGGATAACATGAATTGTCGCAGTTAATATTCAATGAGAAACAAATAATAAGTTAAGGGTATCAAGATTTGAAGAAATGTTCGTAGTAGCAATTTGCTGGAAATAGTTTATGCGTACGTACGTATCTATGTATTAGCGTTTGTTCGGTAGGAGTGTCTTTTGATGAAGAAGAAGAAGTAAAACGAATTACTACACGAGAAAGAAGGAGAAAGAGAATAATGTCTAGGTTAACTTGAAGCTTTTTCCATTACATTTTAGCCTGTCGTCCATACTTCTTCCATCACAGACTGACTGACGCTGATCAAAGCCATTTATATAGGCCTTTTGAATTTCGCGCTGGATCGCGAAGTCCCTTTAGTCATGCAAACTGCTTCCATTGGTCAGAATATCAATTTAACATCTACGGTTTCGACTTTTTCTTTAAGCACATGGTCAATCATTTTTCTATTTGGGAAAACCAGGATTTCATACGTCATTATGAATTTTTGTAAAAGTGAAGAAAAAGGTTGATTTTAATTCTTAATTTCCTATCTACTTCACTTATAAATTTAAATTTGTCACAACAATGAATGACATTCCCCTTTCATCAATAAGTAAACAGTAACAACAGCTACTATAATATAAGCTCATAAGTAAGTGAATTAAATATCAATTCACCTCGAGAAATTATAAATTTGAAAACAGCGTTTGTTAAATGTTTGACACTCTAATAAAATTATATATTTTAAATCAAAGTTTTTTCTCTTGCCATGAAGTTGCCTGATATAACAGCTCAATATAATAATATTGAGCTGTTATATCACAACCCGACACAACCCGAAACTGTATTTTACTTGGACTATGATTATGTCGGATTGTTAGAAAGGATAGACATCTTTGAAGGATGATTCCAAATATATTCATCTGACAGTAAATGACAGTACGAATTTTGTTGATCCAATAAGCACTCGCAAACAATCAAAGGTATTTGGCGGAACGCCAGAATGAAGAATAAATCCATATTCGGGACTCATAGCAACATTATAGTCTCTTAGTTGTGTAAGTTCCTTTGGAGATGTAAAGCAAAAATAACGAATGATTTTTAACAAATTTTAAAAGAAAACTTCTTAATTTTGGTGTGAATTTAGTAAATATAAATTCTTTTTATTTTTGGGTTAATTAAAAGAAAAAAATTTTAGTTTGTATTAAAATTATAATCATAGCTTCTTCAAAACAATAAAAATTGCTACGAGTATTTGTGCATAAATGAATGCAACGAATTCAGCCGAGTTTGAATTCCAGATGAATTCGTTACATTCACTAACGCGCAAATATTCTTTGGAAAGGTATTAATCTGTCACATCTCTCCCTAATTATGGGTTAAATAGCGGGACAGATTGAGTTCTATAGCCTTGGTTGGCAACAGGTCTACCGTAGAGAGAAATGGCAACTTACTGCAGGAAAATCTTCTTCCTAGTCAGCCATGTCTTTTTTTAGGCATGATCACCCACCTGAAACATTACCAAGGAATGTGTAAATAGCGTAGATAGTTACAAAACCTCATCTCAGAAATATAGACAGATCCAGAAGAAGGCTGGTGTGTACAACTGCTGAAACGTTGTAAATATGGCAACAAAGATGAGGACAACAGTCCAAACAATGTAACTAGTGTAAATAATTACAACACCTCATCTCAGAAATATAGACAGATATTTGTTCCTTTTTTTAAATTTCTTTTGAAATAAAAATAGTATATGCTATCAGGTCTTTCCATAAGTAACGTTCAAAATATAAACATGATAGACTGAATAATTTTGTCTGATATAATGCTTTTTCCCTCTTAGGCATTTAAATAATGCCTACGGGTTTTTAAAAATGATATCAGGTTATTTCATACGCTATGTCAAAAATCTGATTACAGTAGACTGAATGATAGATTGTATTCTGAAATGGCTTAACGATAATAGATGGTATCAGGCCATTCTATAATTTCTATCTAGAATCTGATGATGATAGAGTGAATATTTTTGCTTAATATAATGCTTTTTCCCCCGCTGAGGCATTTCAGTAATGACAAAGGATTTAAAAAAAAGGATGTCAGATCATTTCATAAACTATGATAAAAATGAGATTACAGTTGACTGAATGATAGATTGCCTCCTGAAATGCATAAACGATTATAGTTGCTATCGGGCCATTCTATAATTTATATCTGGATTTTGATCATAACAGACTGAATTAAATTCTGGCACTCATTAAGTAGATAAATGGTTACAATGCCTCCTGTCAGGCCTTTCTATAAATAATATCCAAAATCTTATTATTATTATTCTACGTGCCGTGTCCCTTCAGGACATTGGCGCTCATGGCTCCCAACAATTTCCTATCTTTTGTAGTTCTTAAAAAATGTTGTCTTTTTGTTATCTCTCCTAAACTCTGTTCAAGCTCTCTAGGTAGATTATACATTGTTTTCATCATGTTTACTCTAGTCTTCAACGCCCTTTGAACATCAAATCTTCCGATTCCTCTTTCCTCATAATGTGCCCAAGAAATTTCAACTCTCTCTGATGTTAAGTATAAGTTTCCCTCTTGTTCCTATTTTCTCTAATGATTTGTCGTTGTTCACATGTTCAGTCCATGGTATTCTCAGGGTCCTTCTATAGAACCACATATCTGTTGTTTAAAGTTTCTTCTTCATCTATGAGGACATTGTCCATCAATCACTATGTAGGAAGAGCGGTATTATGTAAAAGTTCACTACACTTTTCTTTGTTTCTAATGAAATTTTCGATTTTCTTAATACTTTGCTTAGCTTTTGAAAAGCATTTTCGCTAACCCAATGCAATTTCGGGTTTCAGTGCCGCACTTTCACATCCTCAGATTTACCCAGATATTTAGATTGCTGCACTTGTTTGATTTGGGTATTTTTGATTTGTAATTTTCACGTTTGGCTAACAAAAATGGTTTCTATTTTCTTGCAATTAATGTTTAGTCCTTTCTTCTCGCTTTTCTTTCCCTTCCTTCTAAAGAAGTTCTTGTAGTTCCCTTTGTATATCTGCTATATCTGCTATCATATCTTATTTTGTCGCCGCCGATAATGAATCCTGGTATGACTTCTATTTTTTTTAGTATATCCTTCCTGTATAAGACCAGTAAGAATATAGTCGGCAGAAAGGCCTCTGACCAGAACATTGGAGATTTTGAGCAGTATGGAACCACCTCTTAGAATATATATATATAGTAAATCTTTCCAGCTCTCACTCTGTAAGCAGAAGTAATGTCTTTTAGGTTTGAATGTTATCAATCTATGAGTTTTTGTGTTTTTACTTTTAAAATGACCAGTGAAGTGGCTGAAAGCTCTGGGAAAGTCGAATGTTTTTAACGAAGCTTGTCACACCATGATTGAGCACTCAATGGTAGAATTTGAAAAAACAGTAGCTACTCTAGCATTACGCATCACTCATTCAGTAATGAATTAGAGCACTCTAGCTATTGGCATATGATACATCATGAGCTAAAAGTCTGCCTCCTTCTACCGAGCGCCCATAGCTCAGAGGTAGAATCGCCGACTGACGCCAATTCAGTCGGGTTTCAATCCTAGGTAAAAAGCAATCGAATATCTAACCGTACTGATGAGCTGTAATACAGCTACATAGATCTGTCTGCAGATAACTATGTGTGTGTGTGTGTGTGTGTGTGTGTGTGTGTGTGTGTGTGTGTGTGTGTGTAAACTTCGTTGAAAACGACAAACAAGTGTTTTTCTTTTTTTATTTAATTTTTCTAGTATCCTAAATGTTTGCTTTTTGCTGGAGATAAGAAGTGTAAAAATGTTCGACTTTCCAAGAGCTTTCAGCCACTTCACTAGCCATTTTAAAAATAAAAACACAAAAACATCAACATATTTCTTGTAATAATTACTAACAATAATTTTTTATACGAAAAATTATTAAATATAGTATGTCTGCTGTAATTCCTCAAAAGCATGTAAAATTTATAATATATTATAGAAGACTTCAAAACTTGTTGTTTCTAATCAAAATAACCCCATCAAATCTACATTAAAAATCTTGTTTATATTTTCGTTAGCGGGTGTTTACTATGGAGACCGTAATATTACCTAACAGTTTTGTTTTTTTCCGGTGACAAGCACATTAATTTAGAAATTCTTGCAAAAATCAAATAATTGTCGGATTTTAATGAAATTTTTAGAAATTAATTGCAAATAAATAAAATAATTTTTGAAAGTATTATTTTTTAAAAAATCTTGTTAAATTTTGTTTTTACATCTGTTACACCTCTCCACGTAAATTCATGAAATTTCAAGAAATTAACTTCTGTGGGCAAAATTGGTTTTATTAAACGCAAAACTCATTGGGTAATGTAAATCATGTATTTTTTTTAACATTTAGCCCCTTTTACAGAAAATCACTCCGAATAGTAAAATAAAAAATGCAGTAAGTCTATGACATTATTTAACTAAATAAGCTTTTAACTGCTTTAATAAATAATGTAAATGAAGGACATTATACTCTGAAAAAAAAAATTCGATTACAAATGTAATTTTAAAAGAATTTTTTTTTCATTTTTTAATTATAATAATTTGTAAAATTTCAAAAAATATTTTAAAAATATTTCAAAGACTTGTAGACGTTAGGTCAGTAATTTATTAAGTGAAAACTATATTTACTTATCAAAAATTGAAAAGTTTAATAAAAATCATCTAGTGTAGTGGACGAAGCGTCCACTTACTAATTTAGATTTACGAGTCGACTCGACGTAACCTTAGTCATGGTGAAATAAAACAGACAATAAGAAAGAACAAAAAGGCGAAAATAACCAGAAAAACAATGTATTGACAAAGGTTACATGGGGTTGAGAGAGCATGCATAAGAAAGTGAAAAGGAAAGAGTCATTCCCCTTCGTCTGTTCGTAGAAACAAAATAAGATGTATGAAGTTTTTTCTCTAGCTGAAAGAAAGGTTTGTAACAATTGTTAAGATTTTCGTAAAGAGTTCAAAGTTCAAATCCTTGATGAAGAAAGTCAGACAGAAGACAAAGTTCTGTGTCTGTGTGTGCGTTGAGTAGAGAGAGAGAGAGAGACTTACATGCGAATGTAGCAGTCTTAGTCAGTCTGTGGATTTCTACTGACGAAGGTTGAAAAAATTGTGAATTTATGTGTAGAAAGTTATTTTATGTAAAGTCCAGTTTGAATGAAAGTTAATGTGCATAGTGTTAATGTCGGAGAAGAAAAATAAACGAAATTTGCGCCACTAATTGCTACCCGCAATTAGCGCGCGTGTGTTTGTGTGAGTTAGGGAGACATGTCTGCTCTTGTCCCGGGACGAAATCCTAACTAACGGTACCACGTGATGTTTTCCGCTTTTATTAGCATCGTTTTGGCGGGAACCAGTCATCACGTGGAACGCCGAGTGACCATGCGTGTGTGTGTGTGTGTGTGTGTGTTTGTGTGTGGGTGTCAATGTATCAAACCCCACAAATACCCCCCCTTAGATTGAAACAAATATTAAAAATATTTTTTTCAATATGTCCGTGAATATGTTGGTTGTCTCTCGTAGGCTGAAGAGAAAAAGAGTCTGAAATGCGATGCGCGTGACTAGGGATTTTGCAGCAGTGTACCCCTATCAGAGTGCCAGGATGTGGCATGCTCTGGAAAATTCTCGGTGGTTGATATGGCTGTTAAAAATCTTCTAATTTATTCCAATGCTCCACGTTGAGTTGCTTGCGTTTGTAAGAGTTTCCGTGTTTTGCTGAACGTGTGGATTTATGTTGGTGTTAGAAGAATTAACAGTTGGTTATAAACTTTGATTTGCAAAGTGGTCGATTGAAGCTTGTGTTGATATCGAGTGTCGACGCGTGTTTGAGAGAACTAAAAAGATATCTGGGTTTAATGTCGAATTTTCTTTGGAGGTCTCAATTCTCCAGTATAAATAATTCAGCTTGTCGATCTCCTTAGAGTTCTGGTTGAGTGACATTGCGTTGAATGCTGAAAAACGTCTTTAAGTCGACGTTGTGCCACTCTTTTTCTGGAAAACCTGGGAGAGAGAGAGATGACAGTTGTGCTGTCTAGTGTGCGATTGTAAAAATTCTGTGTGGGGTCACCATCTTAGAGTCCTGTGGAAAAAGTTGGGAGATAACGACGTCGAATAGTAGTTCTTGTTGATAGACGAAGAAGAAATGCTGAGTCCCGTTTCCAACGATGCTGGACTGAATTACGCCGAATCGACATCACGTCGGCGGTCACCATTTGTGGTTGACGAAGCGTCCACTTACTAATTTAGATTTACGAGTCGACTCGACGCAACCTTGGTCATATCTTAAAGCAGGATTTAAGAAAGAACAAAAAGGCGAAAGTAACCAGAAAAACAATGTATTGACAAAGGTTACATGGGGTTGAGAGAGCATGCATAAGAAAGTGAAAAGGAAAGAGTCATTCCCCTTCGTCTGTTCGTAGAAACAAAATAAGATGTATGAAGTTTTTTCTCTAGCTGAAAGAAAGGTTTGTAACAATTGTTAAGATTTTCGTAAAGAGTTCAAAGTTCAAATCCTTGATGAAGAAAGTCAGACAGAAGACAAAGTTCTGTGTCTGTGTGTGCGTTGAGTAGAGAGAGAGAGAGAGACTTACATGCGAATGTAGCAGTCTTAGTCAGTCTGTGGATTTCTACTGACGAAGGTTGAAAAAATTGTGAATTTATGTGTAGAAAGTTATTTTATGTAAAGTCCAGTTTGAATGAAAGTTAATGTGCATAGTGTTAATGTCGGAGAAGAAAAATAAACGAAATTTGCGCCACTAATTGCTACCCGCAATTAGCGCGCGTGTGTTTGTGTGAGTTAGGGAGACATGTCTGCTCTTGTCCTGGGACGAAATCCTAACTAACTGTACCACGTGATGTTTTCCGCTTTTATTAGCATCGTTTTGGCGGGAACCAGTCATCACGTGGAACGCCGAGTGACCATGCGTGTGTGTGTGTGTGTGGGTGTCAATGTATCAAACCCCACACTAGTCATCGTATTTTTTAAATAATTTTTAACACTTTTCTTTTTTTTTTTTGTATTTGAAGTTTTTTTGTTTGTTTGTTTTTGTATGGTAATTTCTATGTATACATTAAAATGTCATGTGTTTCACGCTTTCTTTCCCTTTCAGAAAAATAATTTGTACAATTATGTCATTTGTGATCGTTATACACTTATCTTATCCCGCATCTGTCGAGCTGTCATCACATTTCAAATACGGGAGAAAGGTCAGAAAGTTTAACCCTGTGTTTAAAAAATTGTTTTATTCTAAATTTCATTCTATAAATAACTAATACCTGTGTAAATTACATTAATTTAATATTAAACTTGCTAATTTTCAAAACATAATGTGTCAGAGAGGCATATTTTATTTTTGCAAGAATTTTAAAACCGAGAGTTAACTTTTGTATACAAATGTGTTGATCGCTTAAAATGAGCGAAAAAAGTTTTTTTTTTAAATCTCAAACTTTTATATTCCAATCAATATCATTTGGGTTCGAAATAAAGCATAGAATTTTGCTTACTGGAAATAGTAAATTTAATCATTTAGCTTTCAATTAAAACTAAAATAAAAGTTTCAAGACAACTTTTTATTTTAAAAAATGCAATTTAAATGTTAGTCATGAAAAATGATTGGAGGTACCTATTTAAAAGAAAGATTGCTTCCCAAATATATATATATATATGTATATAAATTGTTAAATAAACTTAAAAATAGTTCTAACAATATCGATAATACTAATAATAATAGTGTACGTCAAGATAAACATAACACTATTAACTTATACTATTGCAACCAAATACATAATAATTACAAACAAAATGAAAAATACTCTCAAAACATAATACATAGAAATGTTAAACCAATAAATAATAATCAAATTAAGCTCATCATATATTATAAAAAATTTAAAACAATTGACCTCATAGTCTCTAATAACCCTACAACCACACAACTAAATCCTCTACAGAAAACCAATGTAGTGTATCAGTTTCCATGCTCGTTCAGAGATTGTACCTCTGGTACTAATAATAAACCCAATTCATATATTGGTTTTACTACAACCACGCTCTCCCGTAGACTTAATTGTCGCCTTTCTGATCAGAATTCAATTAAATAACATTTCTTAGAAAAACATAGCCATGTAGGTAATATTAGAAAGATTTTAGTCAACAGTACAATAATACTCAGTTATACACACACTAAAAAGAACCTTCAGATATTGGAGGCAAACTACGTTAAATCAAAACAACCCACACTTAATAAAATCACGTTTAAATCTGTTCATAACATATTACATTGCATTTAGATATATGGTTCTGTTAAAATTTTGAGCTCTCACGCGGTGTGATATCATAGAACCCCATTACAAATTTACGAACTGCGTTTGCTAGTTGGTAACTGTTATCATTGCTTAGCAATGTTTTATGTCAACACAAGATAAAATCATATTTGATGTTGGATGTTTTTATGTTAACATCCCTGTAACCTCTCTGAAGATGGCTCATGTTAGCCGAAAGCTTAGAACCAACATAATAAAAAAATATCCAAATGTTGGAGAGTTTTTGTCTTTATTTTCACCTGAAAGTTAAGCCAAAATACGATGTTTAGAACGACTCATTATTAAACATAATATACATTCATTGTCTCTTATATTTAATAATATATGTTTAGAAAATTATCTGCTGCCTCGATACACTATATATATATATATATATATATATATATATATATATATATATATATAAAAGCGATTAATTTTTTTATTTATTGATGCAAAAGATTTTTATAACTTAAACGTTATATTTGGCGTATACTCGTATTTGAGTGGACGCTCCATCTATTTATTAAAACTATATTACTTTATTTTCTTCTACCGTCCTGAATATTCAAGAAATATTATTACAGATGAATATGCATTTTCTCTAATAAGGTATTCAGACTGGGAGACCAAAATAAGTATACAAATGGAGTCTCGACTCAAATATGAATATCCACTGAATATAACATTTAATTAATATATATATATGTGTGTGTGTGTGTGTGTGTGTGTGTGTGTGTGTGTGTGTGTGTGTGTGTGTGTGAACATACATATAATTTTTAAATATATAACGGGTGTAACAGCAAAATTGTCAATGTCATAAAATTCCTATTATCACTACAAAGCTAATCTTTTTGACTTTTTGCAGGTTCATGAATAACGCCTTAAGAAGGACTGGTTATTATTTATCCAAAATCCTTGCATTAATATTTAAGTTATTAAACCAGAAACCTTTTCATGAATTGTGTTCCTGCTACATCATGACTCCGCTGTCGACAGGGGAAAATTGTTCAAGCCTTCAAAAATGGCACTAGTAACCAATACCTGCTTTCATCTTCAAAGTTCATCCAAGAACTATCAAAAAACCTTGGATAAGTCCCGGGAAAGTGGAACAGTTGAAAGATAAGCTGGATCAGGAGGTCACAACAGAAAGAGGGATTGTTACTTCAATCTGGAACTGAAAAGGTCAATAAGAAATGTTTCAACTCAATCAATAAGAGGCTTGGCTCGTGACAGAGGAGTATCAGCAATGACAGTCCAAAGGACAATCAAAGATCTGAAAATGAAATTGTACGTTAGACCAGTGAGGCTCCTTGTTACCCCTGGACAGAAAATGAGGGGTTCGAGAGGGCAAAAACTCTACTGAGTAAGATAAAACGTGGTCCTGGAGTGATTTTTTACACGGACGAAAAGAATTTCACACATAATGTGTATTCAAACCGACAAAACAGTCGTGTTCTTGCCTCCGATCCTCACGAAAGAGACAAAAGTGCTCTTTTTAAGAACAAAACACCTACGAAAGTAATGGCTTTTCCTTGCGTAGCATCAGATGGCAAAAAAATGCCACTAACGATGTTTAACAATGCAGAAGGACTCAATTGGAGCGCGTTACATTCAAGCTTTGAAAGATGCTAAACTCTGGATTCTTTCTCAATATCCTGAAACAGTTAACCGGGCAAGACCCAACAAAATCAATAAAGAATTCAAGTTCACTTTCCAGCAGGATGGAGCCCCTTGTCACACAAGCCGAATTGCTCAAAAGTTTCTCGTGGATGAGTTTGGGGACAGGTCTTGGGATAAGGACACTTAGCCCCCTTCTTCACCTGATTTGAATACATTAGATTACAGTATCTGGAATGAACTGGTTATGAAAGCTTGTAAGAAGCCCCCCACACACACACACACACTTGAAGCCCTTAAAAATTCCATCAAACAGACATGGGAGGAAGACATCACGGAAGAATTCATCAAGAAATCTTGTGGTGCATTCCAAAAGAGAGTGGAGGAAGTTATTGCAAAGAAGGGAGCAACTCTTGAAGCCTAACACTTTTTGTTCTTGCTATGATCTTTGTGGCATTTATTATGGAATGAATAATCTTTGATTTAAGCCTCATTGAAATTTTCTAACAGTTGTTTGATATCTTTTCTATTAGATTAATAAATTTACTGAAAATTGTGGTTTAAATAATATTCTTCATCATTTATCCTGTTAGACTAATGATAATTTCCATCATTTTCTTTATCAAAATAGAGAATGAGAGTACTTCAAAACAATGATGAAATTTCTTCAAAGTTCCTCAATAAGTTGCCGAACTACAAAAGCATTAAGAATGTTTAAAAAGTGACATTTTTGCTGTTAAACCCGGTATGTTTGTAATATTTTTAAATGCACACACATGCACACACAAACACACACACACATGCATATAACATAATCTACTATCTCGTTTAACTCCTGCTTTCATTGTTCTTTTTTATTTCTTTTCTTTTTCCCTCTTTCATGCAAACTTCCGGTATATGAATTTCTTTTTGAGTAACCTTCCGGTATATGAATTTTATTCTAATAAAGAATTTGTTGTTGAAGAAGCGAGGTTTCCTCGTTGAAATGGCCATACAGCATACGAAATTTTCGGGGTTTTATTTGAACACACACACACACACACACACACACACATATATATATATATATATATATATATATATATATATATATATATAACGTACATCCTTATAATCCATCTGGATTTATATATATATATAAATCCAGATAAAGTGAACCAAGAGTTTTACAATTCAGAGTTCTCCAGCATTTACTTGTTTTTATAAAAGTGCTCAATTGAACAAATATTGTAGAGCATAAAAATAATTAAATTGTTTTTTTTTATTCAAAATTAATATAGTTTTCATTGCGACACGAAAATTTCTATGTTTCGAGCTAAAAATCACGAAACCTGTTTCGAGTTCAAAATCTCGAAACATTATTTCTTATTATTTAATTTTTATATATCTTTTTATTGCAATTGTTCAATTATGTACCCTAACTAAAAGCCTTAATGCTTTCTTTAACTAAATAGAAAAATAAAAATGATGATTACGCTAGCAGAGCAACAACCAACGGCCTTCAATATTTCAGTATAGCACAAAAGTGTCTTACAAATGGTGTGTAAAGTTTATCAAATGCCTAAAAGATAGGCTTTTGACGACATGAAAGAGGAACACATATGTAAAGTACGAGTGGCAGAATGCTTGTAAGTGAAAGATCTTTGAGAAAGAGAAATATATTCATTCATTAATTTCTTTGACAGCCGCCTTTTTACTAAAGTGGATATGTCATGATATGAGTTATCGGGTTTTACCAGATTTTCTTTGTTTTCAATTGAAGTTATTTATTACAGGAAGATATTTTTACTTTTACCTAGAAACGTTTGGAGTGATTTAGATATATTCAAAAGTAGGGTATCATTTTATGCTTCTTTCAAATGAATGTAATACATGGAGCCTTCAAACCAGATTTAACTGTGAGACTATTCACATCTGGTCTAGATTCTAACGTATCCGCCACACATGTTATCAAGTGATTCCATTAATAATGTATCTTCCTGATAGATTGAATATTATATTCACTCTTCTCATATATGTAAATGATGCCAATACCAGCAATTGCTCATCCCATAAATAATAGTCAAATCATGGTAAATTGAATATACCATCTTATTAAATGCCTAAGTATAACAAAACTTCTTATCAGGTCACTCCGTTAGTAATGTAATGATCACGATAAATTGAATTATATTTTTGTTGGAGCGCTGAGGTGGCAAGACGATACCCAGAACATGTGTGCGGAGTATCGACAGCACAATATCCATGCTAATGGATATTAATACAAATAAGACAAACACCAGAAGACAGAACAAGAAATAGTAGAACAGAGGAGAGGTTGTTGTTAGAGTCACAGAGAACACAGTCCGATACCAATCGTCAATGACTCTCCCAATTCTAATGCTGACTGCTATTAGTCATTTTTATAGCTTCCACAGACCATTCCATTCTTGAGAGCGCTAGAGAGGTGTTAGCTGCTCTACAACCTCCGCCTCCGAAATCATTCATCTCCTGGACAAGATATTTTCTTTCTTTTTTTTTTTTTTTTTTGGATCGATCTCGATTGTTCCCGTAGCTTTCTTTTTCCGCTTTTCTAAGCGTCTTTGTTGTAACTCTGGAGGTACCGGCACACCGAGCATGTCGTACATTACTTCCATGGGTTTTTCTCTACGCTGTTCAATAGTGTTCCTTCTTTTTATTTGGTTCACGTACATCCTTATAATCCATCTAAGGTACTGTGGCCTATTCGCTTTTCTATAGCGCCTTCTTCCCATTACACTTTACCGAGTTTGTAATAAACAAAAAACACTGTCACCAGAATAAAAGTTTTTGCCGTCGCACTTAGTTCTGTCACTCACAGTCTTTTTTCTTGATTTGGTTTCAGTTTATCGAAAACTGATTTGATTTCCTCTGCAAACATTAATTCTGATGGAGATATTCCTGCATTAACGTTTACGTTTGGCGTGATACGGTAGACAGCTAAGAAATTCTGTAGTTCCTTATTTCTTGTTTCTATTCCTTCCGCCTTTCTTATTGCACTTTTAAGAGCGTCTATAAATTGTTCTACCAACCCGTTAGATCTTGGATTGTGATTCAGCAGCGAATGTCTTCTGATTGAGATGGTAATGGGTGACAAAAAGAGATAGAAGTTCGATTTTTTTTTCTGGTCGTTGACATAAAAAAGGTAGGTTTCTTCAATATCTAATTGTTGATTGGAGTTCAGCATATACATTTGCACGGAAATAAGACTATTTTGGAAAAATCTGAAGGGATAAAAGCCTTCGGGACCAAAAACCAAAATTTACCGAATTGCGTCTCGTTGTATGATACAATCGTGTCCGGTACACCAAATCTTGCAAACAATTTGTCTAGAAATTCTGTTGTGATTTTTGTTGTTTTCGATTTGCATCTGAATACTTCTGGCCATTTTAAAAGCTATCTACCACAACAAAGTAGTATATACCCCTTATTAGCCTTGCATAATCTATGTGTAGCGTAGACTAAAGCTTGTCTATTTTTGGCCATGGGTTAGACTTAATGGGTGGTGGTTTTGCCACAACTGGCAATTCTTGCATGTTTTGACCCACTTCTTAACGTCTTTATCCATTCCGTTCCAGTACCCAAAACTTTGCATAAGCTCTTTCATACGTGAAATGCCGGGGTGTTCCGTATGGAAATTTCGTAGTATTCTTTCTGTTAATACAGCCGGGATGACCACCCGTTCACTATACAATAGTGTGTCTTGACAAATTGGGAAAATATTTTCTTTATTTTTCTTTTTTCCAATAACTCTTTTTGTGAGTTATGAACTTGTCAAACTTCGCTTCATTTCTAATCTCGTCAATTGTGACAGTATTATGCATAACGGTTTTTTATTTCCGTCTCACAAACCAATGAACCTGTTACTGTTTCTTCCAGTGGTTCGGTCATTCTCGGAATGAATCTCGATAATCCATCTGCATGCGCTCTCTTTTTTAAAGTAAATACTTCATTTTAAAGGGATAGTTAAGTAAGATAATCGCCCATCTTTGCAGTCTGTTTGCAATGTGTGTTGTAATACCTTTCTTCGAGCCAAAAATTGTCACCAACGGACGATGATCCGTTTAAAAAATAAACTGCCTGCCTTGAATATTTGTGAAACTTTTTACAGCCAAAACCATTGCTAAACCTTCTTTCTCGATTTGAGAGTATTTTTGTTCCGCAGGTAGAAGTTTCCTTGAGACGTGATAAACAGCTTTTAGTTTTCCATCATTTTGCTTATGAATAAATGCGGCCCCTGACTCAAAGTTGCTAGCGTCACTTGCTACATATACTTCCTTGTACAGGTCGTAATGCGTTAATGATAGATCAGAAATTAGTGCTCATTCATGTTAGGAATGTAGTTACTATAGTAGATGGCTAATCCTGTGAATGCTTGTAAGAATGCAATATTTGGAGGTGCTAATCCTGTGAATGCTTGTAAGAATGCAATATTTGGAGGTGCTGGCATGTTTTTATAGCACTTGTTCTGATATGATCCGGCCTTCAACTTTGTCATCAATAATTTGACATAAATAATTCATTTTTGGTAGAAAGAACACACACTTCTCAATATTGAGATTAAAACCATAATTCTGTATCCTTTTAAACACCCCGTTCACGTTCTTTGAATGTTCATCACGATCTATGATTTTAATTAATATATCGTCACGGTATGCCAAAATGTAATCCAAACCACTTGCCATTGTCCATTGTTTGTTGAAAAATTGCAGATGCTACTTTTACTGCGAATTGTAATCTGTTAAACTTAAACAGACCCTTGTGCGAATTTAGAGATAATATTTTTAAACACTCCTTGTCCATCGGAATTTGTAAATATGCTTCTGACAAGTCTAATCTAGAAAATATGATCCAACAACATTGTTGCAATATTTGTTGATAGGAATATTGAATAAATCAAACACCTCTTTTCGAGCAAAACCAACGTTTAAATAAATTTCACTAAGAAATTCAAGATTTTATCTGATATGCCTTTGGCAATTTATTTAGATCTGCATGATGCCTGTCTACCAACTTTATTCTATGTATCCGCATTAATAATTGTCAGGTCTGATCCTGTGTCAATTTGTTTTTTTACTTTTGCGTCATTCAATCGGGCGTTTATGAATTTTCTTTTTCCTGCAACTTTTTCACTCATGGTATAACAAACCATATTTTTTTGTTTTCTTTTGCCTTTTCTTTTATAACCACAACTGAAGCATTTTCTTAAATCGCAGCATGGATGTATTTTAACTTTTCTACTTTATGGTTTTACTTTTCTAATATATGGTATAGCCCACTGTTCAATATTCGCGGTATCTTTTTTTTTAAGTTTACCTTTCTCTTACATTCTTCAGCCAAGTTTTGTAGAGTTATTTCCTGGTTTTGTCCCAACTTTGTTAAAAATCTCATACGTACGTCTGTCTCGCTTGTTGAGGTTAATCCTTGTATAAAAAATAAACGCTTGAACATACACGTGCTTAGTTTGTTCAGTCGGAATTATTCACATTTTTATTTGATATATTTGCATATGTTGTGTAGTCTTCATCATCGTTTTTTGATAAATTTAAGCAACACCATCGCGTGTTGAATAAAGAACTACATTCTCTAAAAATTTTAAACAGTTTCTCTGGACAGTTTCTTCCAGCATATTTCCTCCAGGTTGTTTTCGTAGAATATAGTTTCTCTATTTTTCGTGTTCTGAATCACCAAATTTACTTAATAGCAAACGAATTTTCTTATCGCCTGTCCAGTTGGAGCAATCTTTAATAAATATATCCTCAAACTTGCGATAATAAACACCAAATTTAACCTTCTCGTCCGTGTTATATGTAAACTTACCAATTGATTTAAACACGGTATTCTGAGAAAATGTATCTGGTTTATCTGGGGTTTATTTTTCTCTTTTTGAAAAAACTTTCAACAGTAACAAGTTGCTTTTCTTGCCGTTTTTGAGTTAATTATTCTCGCTGTACTTGTCGTTTTTGTGCTAATTCTTCTTGCCGTTTTTGTGCTAATTCTTGTTGTTTAAAAAATCAAGGAAGCATTTCCAGAAGTCCTCCATAATAAAATTTGCTGTTGGTGTCGATTATTTTGAAAATGTTGTCAAACTGTTCTTTTTTATCAGTAACTCTGTACGAATGTTTTTTGAGCACAACTGGTATCCGAGTTTTCTACGTCAAATCTATTAATATAGATTTTCTTGTTTGAAATCTACGTAGCCAAATCTGTTGTATATAGATTTTGTGTGTTGATAATTTCGTCATCAGTCTATTGTTTCCAGTGTAAGTTTTTTTTTGTTTTTTTGTTTTTTGACGTACTGATTTTGCCAGTCGAAAAAACATTTTGTCCACTACTATTATAATAAATAGTGAGTTTTTTTTTTCGTTGCTATTCTCTTGCGTCAGATTGTATTTTTCGAATCTTTGTTGCCAATCTGTTGTATCACCGGAGTGGCAGGACGATACCCAGAAGATGAGTGCACAATATTCATGCTAATGGATATTAATACAAATAAGACAAGCACCAGAAGACAGAACAACAAATAATAG
This sequence comes from Ascarosepion bandense, assembly GCA_037127315.1. Classification (NCBI taxonomy): domain Eukaryota; kingdom Metazoa; phylum Mollusca; class Cephalopoda; order Sepiida; family Sepiidae; genus Ascarosepion; species Ascarosepion bandense. The sequence continues at coordinate 1,624,877 of JBBBDQ010000140.1, read as the reverse complement.
AAGAGAAGAGAGGTTAAGTCGTTAGAGTAGCAGAATATACAGTCCGATAGTAATCGTCAATGATACTCCGAATTCTGGGCTTTACCACCTTCCCACCAAGGCAGATGCGACACAAAGTCAACTGAGAGTGCTAGAGGGGTGTTAGCTGCAATGCAACAATTTTTCCTCTTCTTATATACCAAGATTGTAATGAAACCTGCTATCACACCATTTCTTATGCTATTATGAAACTATTGTTGAGACATCTACATTGTAGGAGAGGGTATGATTTTATCTCACTCTCAATGTTTCTCAGTTGGAAGATAAAGTCTTTGAAGTCGGAATTTTAAAGTGGCATCCACTGGACCAAAAGGAAACAAAAAGAATAAATAGATAAAATAAAGTATTTTATGTCAAGGGACAACAAAGCCAGATATTTTCTGGTTGCTGGTTTATATTAGCAGTGACAGTTCGGATTGAAGTTGTCAGATTTGATAGCACATGTTTGTGTTGCCAGCCACGCGTTGAGATGTTTAGAAAGCTGCTAAGAAGAAGAATTGAAGTGGAGAGCGGGATAAAATATGGCAAGGTACTTGAGGACAAGTGTAAATGTTGTTTATTGCAATATGATTATAAATCATAGACACAACATAAATGTAAATAAAACATTTTTTAATCATTTCTCCCCAAGTAAGACGGGACCGCCACTAGTGCGAAGGGGATTACACAGAGACACAGAAAGAAGAAAGGGGTGATTAAGAAAGAGTAAAAGGATGGATTTCAGGGAGAGAGAAAATAACAATTAACGTTGCATTTGAACTTTTGGGGGTTTTAGCTACCAGGGAAACAATTAAAGGGTAATGAGTTCCAGAGATGTTAAGTGCGAGAAAAGAAACTATTCGAGTATAAGAGACGGTTGCATTTAACTATTTCGACAGTAAAAGGGTAAGGTATAGTGAACTGAAATGAATAGTTGTGAGCATAAAATTGACGGGTGATCGTATTTATAGCTTCTTCTTCTATGTGCCCTGTCCCTTCAGGACGTAGACGATCATGGCTTTCCACGTTTCCCTATCTCTGGTGGCTCTGAGCATGCCTTCTCCTGTTACACCATGCAACCCTCTCTCCATCATCCACCTGATTAGATCCTTCAAATATGTTATCCGTTGCTTTTCCCTGTCTCTTTTTCCCTCTATCTCGCCTGTTAATATCAGATTCTCCAAGCCCTCCTTCCTCATTGCATGTCCCAGCAACTTCAGCTGTCTCTTCCTGATGCTCAGTATTAATTTCCTTTTTGTTTCCATCATTTCTAAGACCTCATCATTGCTCACATACTCGATCCATGATATTCGCAGCATCTTTCTGTAGGACCACATTTCAGTTGCTTCAGCCTAAAGCCATCAAGCAAGCACAGTAGAGATTTAGGATTTTGACTTTGGCTGATTGTTGTCAGCTCTGCTGTCACTCCCAGATTTAAATTAGACTCAATCTTCTTTCTCGTAACAACTGGCATGTACACCTGCTCTGGAAGTAATTTCAACATTTACGTCTCCGCTCCCACTGTTCCTTCACTCAGGATTGATTTTCTGTGGAAAAGAGCCTAATTCTGGCTTTTTGAATGGTCAGTGTGTGTCATTGGTACAGCCACATAGAAGAGAAAAGTGTGATTTTATCTCGGTCTGTTTTTATTTTTTTTATGGCCAGTAGATGGTGGTCTTCTAAGTTGTACCCACTTAGTCGAAGTGAAAGTACAGAACAAATAAATAAAATAAAACATTTCAGATCAAGTGACAACAAAGAAAGATATTGATGACTTCCGGTTGTAAGAGTCACAGTTTGGCTTACGAAAGTCAGTACTAATCTGCTCTTAGAAGACAGACCGTCCCACATGTAGTTTTGGTGTAACCTGTTCATATTGTCAGCTACATGTTGTAATGTGTAGATGGGCAGCGAGTTAGTAGGAAGTAAGAGCTGAGCTGTTAGCTCGATATGGCAGAAGTTGTCCCAAGTATGACTTACCTACCCACCCGTACTGAGCAAGCGAAGCCCTAAAGGAAACACATTAATACGCATTCGAGTTCTCATTTCTCATTGTAGCATTTGTTTTCATCTATTGTTTCCTTGGAAATGTGCAACAGGCTTTTCCCAGTTTTTCGTGCACACCGACACAAACAAGATGCTTTGTGTGTTTTCTCACTGGCCAGTCCGTGCAAAGCCGTGTGAGGGCCTCGTTAAATGTTTATACTATGTCCAAAATTTGTTCATGAGAGTCTGAATGACGCATTCATCTTTGCCAACGACTGTATAATAAAAATACATGTTCTTAAGTCATCTGATTGGTAACATTCAAATTCTGATTCTGATAGAGTGTCATATCATAAGTAATGTCGCAAATCTGTTTACGATTGATATAATGATATTTTTGCACTTGTAAATGCCTAATTAATAACAACCAACACAAGTTCAATTTTCATGGATTTCCGGTTTTAATTTGCTGATGAATCTTAATTCCGTTAATGACTGAATATTCTCCTTGCAAGTTCAGCAACAATAAAATACTCATGGAATTTCCCCTAACGTATCATTAAATATCTGGTCTTAACAAATTTAACAAAATATTACATCAATCATAAATATGAAAACAGATTGTTATTTAAATCACGTTAACTATGAACACGGTCACAACATAATGACCTTGTTTGGAAAATAAAACATTCCAGATACATACATACTTTTTATTTTATTTTATTTTTATTACAATCTATAATATTAATTCGGTTTATTTAGTCTTTACATTAACTATCCTTCATTCTATGTTCTATGAAAAACCTTTTTTGTTTAAGTTTGTGATTTCATTTAAAAATGCCATAAGATCTGAATTGCAGCATTATAACTTACTATTAGACTTTATTTCCGTTCAAAATTGAATTCTAGTCTTCATTTTTCATTGGCTTAACTTTTCCTAACATATTTTCATTTGTTTTTTCTTTACTTTTCACTTCCGTTGTCATGTACAAAAAATCACTGCCGATTTTCGATACCTCAATTTAAATTTAATTTTTAAAAATAAAAACGTTTTCTTGAAGCTTTAATTTTACCTTTAATTGAAAGCCAAGAGATTAAATTTACTAATTACCATAAGCAAAATACCCTGGTTTAGTTCAAACCGAAATTATATTGCTCGGAATCAAAAATTTCACTGCAAAAAAACTTTTTTTTAAATTTACCGCCATTATTGACGAATCGACAGATTATGTAAACAGTAGCTAAATTTCTGATTGAAAAATCTTGCAAAAAAAAAATATACCTCCTTGACACGTTATTTAAGTTGATTTTTATAATTGAAACCTTCCTTTATCTGATTTCAAACAAGTATTAAGTGCTTACTGACTTGATATTTACGAAATAAATCACTCTTTAAAAACAGTAGCCCTCTTGTCAGCGCTTATCTAGGCGATAAATTACGTGTTGACAAGTAGCAGGTGAGAATGACGTTTGGATGGCGGCCGTAAGTGACAAAAAAATCGTGTAGCTTAAAACGTAATATTTGGAAATTTAAATTTTTTTTTTTTTGTTTTTTAACTAAATAGTAAAATTAAAAATTTAATATAATATTTTCAGCAAGTATAACATTTTATAGAATTTTAGTTTAGATTTATAGCCAGACTATGCTTTCTTAATAAATAAAAATAAAATATGCTTTCTGAATAAATAAAAATAAAATGTGCTTTCTGAATAAATAAAAATAAAATGTGCTTTCTGAATAAATAAAAATAAAATGTGCTTTCTGAATAAATAAAAATATGCTTTCTGAATAAATAAAAATATGCTTTCTGAATGAATAAAAATTTAAATTTCTTTTAAAAGAAAGAATTAAATTAAAATAACCGAACTGTTATTTATTAATAATATTTTTCTGAAATATCAAATATTTTTATGTTTAGATATTACATATTTATCTTACATTATTAATATGCTTTCTGAAAAAATTAAATTTCTTTTAGAATAATTTTAATTTAATAAAAAAAGAATTAAATTAGAATCAAAGTTTGGTTTGTTTAGTTTTCGATGTAAGGGGAATTCATCCAAAGACTTGTTAACTTCTAAAAACAATACGACCTCTACGGAAACTTGTTTCGATCCGTATGGAACACCGTACTTAATAAAAATTTCCAAAATTTAATTATTTTTAATTATTTTAAAAGTAAAATTGGTGAATGATTTTTATTAAACTTTTCAATTTTCGATAGGCAATGTGATAATCAATTCTTAAGTAAGAGGAAATTAAACAACGTTTTAATAAAAGGTTTTTAAAATATTTTTAACACTTTTATGAATTATTATAATAAAAAATTAAAAAATAAAAACAATTATTTCAAAATTTTATTAGTAAACGAAAAATTTTTTTTTCTTCAGAGTATAATGTCCTTAATAATTATTATTTATTCCAGCAATTAAAAGTTTATCAAATTAAATTATATCAGAAATTTATTACATTTTTATTTTACTCTTCGGAGCAGATTTTCGGCCAGGTTGTCCACTTTAGAATAAAAAACATAGATGATTTATATGCCCCAATGAGTCCTGCATTTAACTAATAAAAAAAATTTATACAGCTAATTAAAATTTATTAAAATTTCATGGATTTACGTAGAGGGGGGGTAACAGTGTTAAAAAAAAATATTTTCACCAAGAAATTTAAAAAAATAATAATTTCAAAAATAATTTCATTCATTTGTGAATAAGTACTGAAAGTTTCATTCAAATCTGACTATTATTTGATTTTTGCGAGAATTTTGAAATTAATGTGTTTGTTACCGTGAAAAAAGTGGGTTGTATCAGCATTACCACGTAACCTATTGTAATAAAGGCGTAATTTTTTTTTTAGTCGCTAACTCAAATAAAACAACATTTTCTATCAAAATTTCGAAAATGTTAGCAGAGATTCAAAAAATTTTAAAAATAATTAAAAATTGCTTTGATCTTTCCTCTTAATAAAAATATAAATATTTTGATGGAAAAAGTTAGTTTTATTAAGTTTATGAACTTTTTTATTCATACTATGCTGTTTCATGCTGTTTTTTAGCGATATTTTGTACGTACCTACGTTTGGGATACATATTTTTTTTATTAAAATAAGCACAGGAAAACACAATAGAACATTCTAGAAAAATTGGATCAAAACAGCAGTAGAATTTAGATTACATTTTTATATTTCTCAACCAATCAGCTAAAAACTTAGAATAAGAACATTCTAGAAAAATAGGCTTGGAAGTAAATTAACACAAAAATATTTAGGCCCCAAACAAAATAGTAAAATAATAAATCTGATTGGTCCATAAATGTTTTCACACCCTAATGTTAGGAAGATTAGTTGATCCCCTATTAATGTATGTAATACACACAGTTAGAAAGAAAGGTCAGTCAGTCGTGGTTCCGCCGAAGGGTAGAACCACGACTGGGGAAAAAATAGACAGACATTTTTTGGCCCGGCTATATGGCCGGGAATACCCACTATAAAATGACCATGTGTCACATCCAGCCTTGCGTGGGAAGGCTAGTAAATACAGACAGTCACCAAGTAGTCACCAAGCAGTCATCAAGCAGCCACCAAGCAGGCCATTAAGTCCGCATGACACCGTATACTTTGCCGGCCATGTCATTTCTTCCATGCCAAAAGTTCGTGACCTCGCTCCAAGGACCTTAAAAAGAATAAGCCGACAAACTTTCTTTGAGCAACGCGACACGTTGTCGCCAACTGAAACGCAAATGTAAGTAGGAAAGGCTTATTTACAGACTCTGCCAATGTATACTTATACACGTTTTTGGACAAAAATTAACTTCTTGCCAAGTTTATATTTCTCAAAAAGGCAATTTTCGAATCATGTATTGTGTTGGTTTCTACATACCATTTTATTTGTCACAGAATAAATTGTTTGTTGTTGAATGTCCGTTGTAATTTATTCTTTCACTTTGCGCGATTGCAAAATAGAGTGTTGTATTTGTGGGGGAAATAATCAACATACAACCCAGCAAATACCAAATCCCCCACACACGATGTAAATTTTTCTTATACTTCTCTCCTTTCGCTTTTTCGCTCTATTTTCTCGATAGTATTTCTTATGCTTTCTTTTTTCTTTTTGACTTTCTTTTCTTTTCGTTTTCTTTTCTCTTTCTTTTCATTTTCTTGATTTTTTTCTTTTCTTTTCTCTTTCTTTTCTCTTTCTTTTCCTTTTCTTGATTTTTTTCTTTTCTTTTCTTTTCTTTTTTCTGTTTTTTTTTATTATTTTTTCTTGTATGATCTTTTTTCAAAAACAGGAAGCAGTGATGCTTTATAAATATGAATTTTAAATAAAAATTATTATTAAATAAAAATGTATTATCATCATTAGCAACTACCTGATGAGACATTGTTTTTTTTTTAATGTAGAAACAAAATGCACAACTTTGTAGTAGTTATTCACATGTTCTAATGTAAAAGTTCTGTGGCATCCGATAGAAATGAGCTGAGTCATATTTAAGTGCTAAGCCACTAACTGTTTCGGACTTCATTACGTCACGCGTATCAGTGTACCACGTATCAAGTACTGAAACCGCGAGATATGCCATATATAGCAAGTTGAATAACAAAAATTATTGCTCTATTTTTATATTAAACCCTGTTTTAAATTAATATTTTGAATGTAGCAATTTTATTCTTCGTCTTTTACACACACACACACACACACACATACACATATATATATATTTGTAAAAATTACGATAGACACGTTATTCCATGTTTAAGCGGAATATACTTCCACTTAACCATAGAATAACGTGTCTGTCTTAATTTTTACATATATATAATTACTGATACCCCTGAGGAGTGAATGGAGTTATTTCCGGAGAGTCCATCTACAAAAATCTGGATTCAAGATGGTGAAGGCAGTATAAATCAGCTATGTAAGCAACCTTTTACTTATTAATCTTCTCTCTTTCTCTCTCTGTTTCTCTCTCTCTCTCTCTCTCTCTCTCTCTCTCTCTATATATATATATATATATATATATATATATGTGTGTGTGTGTGTGTGTGTGTGTGTGTGTGCGCGCGCGTGCGTGCGTGCATGTGTGTGTGTCTACTTATTTTTATACCGATTCTTTCCAGTTGTCTAATCAATTTCTTGATGTTAAGATGAAGTTCATCAAGGAAGGCGCTGTAGTTTTTCTTTAACCCAAGTACTTTAGACCTTTTCTATTATCATCTTCGGGGTTAATTTATAAAGACAAACTTATTGTAACTGCGATAAAATCTGCATTCTCTTGTGATAGTAATTTTAAAAAGACGTGCGAAACTGTTACTATAATTTTAGAATTTTAGAATTATAAAATTCATCCGTTGCAATTATGGAATTTTTTACAAGTGCTACAGTATAAGGGAGCTGATCGGGAATTACTAGAAATGCAAAATGGTATTAAATATTTGTATGATTCTATGAACCATGTTTGAACGAAGATATGCTACCTAAATATACAGGGAGCGATAGATAACCTGTAGTCTAAATTATGAAAAAATAAAAATAACACTAGCATTTCATTTTAACAAATATATTTTTACCAAAATTACACAAAAATATCTTAAAATACTAAAAAGTACATTTATTCAATAAAATTGCCATCGACTTCAACCATGGCCTACAGACGACTTCGAAATCTCCTGTAATTCTTCTGGATTGGCTCCTTGTGTAAGTTGGTAAATGTTGCCATAATCCTTGCCTTCCGTTCATCTTTTAGTGTTACAAGGAGTTTTGTTGGTCTCTCGCTCAACTGCGCCCTACACCTGATAATCAAGGGGGTTGCAGTCGGAGGAGTTAGAGGCCCAGATGTAATATGGTCGCTGAAATTGTCTGACAGCCATGACTGGTTTTCCTGTTTGTGTATCAGTATGCAGAATCTTGTTGCCAGACATAGGGTCTTCCAGCTGCCACTTTCTTGACCCAGGAAAGCACTACCTCTCCAAGGCACTTGATGTAGGCCTCTGTTCTGAGTCTGAAGCCCTGTGGGAAGATGAACAGAGGCATAACATCCCCATCACTAGTAATCACTCCAAAAACTTTTGTAATCACAACTTTTGTAGACTCATCCAACTCTTTCCGAATTTTCTGCACTCTCCTCAGATTGACACCCAAACACTCTAAAATGTTCGTATTGAACACTCCGGCGCGAATGCTAAGCATTACAGCATGCCGTTTCCAAATTTCTGGCAGAAGAAATTGTGTCATTGTGCTCCTTTTCTTTCAGACGGTACCCAACTGACCCTACCATACTGTGCCGTCGACAAAATCAAAAGCAAACAATGTGTATGTGCGCAATTAAAAATATAAGATGGCGATAAAATAATCGTTTAAATAATGTAATGCCAAGTTACTTGATACATGTCTCCTTGAGAGCAACACACTGTGCCTCCTTGACATCACTTTTTTAATCGACATGAAGTAGAACAACTACATCGAATCTATAGCTGCATCTACTGCTAGGAAGGTTGGATCACTGTGTCGGGCCAAAAGTTTTTCTCGTTAGAATCCATTTTGCACATTTATAAATCTCCCGTTCGTTCGTGGATTGAATACGGTTGCCATATCTGGTTGGTTTCTCCTGCTATTCATCTCAAGATCCCCCCGACAAAACACAAAGAAGGATTTGTAATGTAATGGGTCCTGACTTGGGATTTTGATTTCAGTCACTTTCTCACCGACGTGACGTGGCTTCCCTCTCTCTTTTCTACAAGTATTTTCATGGCAACTGATCTGGTAAGCTTTTTTCTCTGGTGCCCCGTCTATGTAAATTTAAGCGTGCTAGTAGATTGGCATCTAGGTCCCACCCTTTTACTGTTCAAATGGCTAAATGTAACCGTCACTTCTATTCTAACAGTTTCTATCCTCCTCGCACTTCCTGCCTGTGGAACTCTCTTTAGATTTAAATGCAACGTTGCCATCTTCTATCTTCTTGAATACTGTTCATCTTTTATCCTTCCTTCAATAACCTTTGTACCAAGTCTTTTTTTCTAACTGTAACCCGCTGCGAACGAGTAGCGGGTCCTGCGTTTCTTGTGGTGAAATGATTTAAAAAATCCCTGTATTCCCCTGCCATGCCATACCCTTTAAAAGTGTCAGATCAAATAAAAAATGAAGTTTTCCCTGAGTTGCCCAATCATCACGTTCCAGCCTTGACAGAATTCACAAACATTTACAAGGTCTTGTGCGTGATGAATTTATTTAAAGTCCGATGGTGCTTTCCCCCACCATAGATGATACTTGCTAGCCTTTCACTACTCTACCATAATTCCCATGGCAAATGTTCAGACGATCTACATTTGTTAGGTCCACCAGAAAGTTTATAACTTATTTCCACCAGAAACTTTATAACTTATTTCAAGGGAAAATGTCAACAAGTTATTTTCTCTTTTACTCTATCTGATATTTTAATTCTTGCATTATCTTCTTTCGCTGAATGACAAAGCAAATAAGATGAAGATCTTCTTCAATACAAATTCTGTTTATGCAAACCAAGAAGAATATCTTTTCGCTTTCTTTGACCTTTTCTAGTTAAATATCTGATGGATATCCATAAATATCAGTTAACCAATTTGCAATTGTTATTATTAAGATTGTTATCAAGTGGTTAATAGCTTCTGTGTTTCCAGCTGAGTGGACGCACCTGATTCTTTTTAGTAGAAGAAAACTGTCCTATAGACTCTTTCAAGGATGTTTCCTTATAGTTGTTGCTACTTTACCTGAAGTTTGTTTTTATGCTGATTAAGCAGAAAAAACAACCATTAATTTTTCCCTGAGAAAACTGCGTATGAGACGAAATGAAATGTTTGCGTTAAAGAACTGGAGTTCTGACAAGGCACAACAGACTTGACTGATTGATTTTTTTTTTTGTTTTTTTTTTTACAGCTGATCAACCTTTTTGAGGTTATTTAAAGCCGAAACCTTATTTTCCAGTTGTGAGAATATGGTGGGGATAATAATGATTTTCGGGTAGAATTCTTACTATTTAACCCACAGCTGGGAGGACAATAGGCGGATTAATAACTTTTCCAATAATATTTGCACGCAAGTGAATATAATAAAACTGACTGGAATTGAAACTCGGATCTTCAGTTAATAATTTCAAGTATTTATTCTTTACGCCACCTGCACAATCAAAGTTTACAGCACCTGGTCTTCCTAAACGATCACCTATCTAGACACTGGCCAGGTTAACAATTGCTTAACTTCAGTAATCGGATGTGTTTCAACGGGATATGTTTAATGGTTTCAGCAGCGAACAGATTAATAGTAGTAGATGCGTTCGACTATTACTCGAGCGGTACTCCTTTGTTTATTGGACAGGAGTAGAGGTTTATTTTTTGTTTCCTGTTTAAGATATAGTTTATCGGTTTATTTTTTCATGGTCATATTGATTTAAATGTCTTAACATTTTTGTGATCTGACTGATCAGTGGCAATGTCTTTTTATTATGAGGGATTGGATGCCAGTTTTTTGGTTACTATTTCCGACTGGTAGTAACGAGCCAAGACTCTTTGCTATCGTTGAGAGAGGCTGCTTTTTTGTGAGAGAGCCAACATCCGGTTTCTCGCTTTTGTTCGGTCGGTATCACCACAAGTTTTCTTGTAGTTTATGTTTAGTCCTTTCTTCTTACTTTCTCTTGCTACTTCCTACAGGAGGCCCTGTATTTTCCTTTCTGTGTTTGCTATCAGACTTTTATTTTTTCTCTTAGTCAAATAGTGAGTTTCTCTACTCATTTCCATAATAAATCTGATAAACATTCTTCTTTACTTGATTTGATTCTTACCACCTCTTCTAGCTCTAGTGAAACATCACAAATCTTTCCTCTTGGAAATTTGGATCACACTGTAGTATGTGATGATATTTCTTTTGAATCGTCTATTAAAGAGGCTGTGCGTTGTGCTGCAGTAGATATCGGCTCGGAACGAGAAATCGGAGAGACGAGTTCGAATTCCACTTGAATTTGTTGCATTCACTTAAGCGCAAATGGCCTTGGGATAGATATTAATTCGTCTCTTCTCCTTCTAGCTATGGGTTAAATAGCAAGACAGAATGAGATCTATAGCCTTGGTTGAAAACCAGTCTACGCAGAAAATAATGGCAACCTACCGCGGGAAAATCTTCTGCTCAGTCAATCATGAGACATGGTCATCATGCATGTATCATGTATGGTACGTAACTAACTGATTAGAAAGAAACCTCCTATTCACAAGACTTCTTTCTGTTACCTGTTACTGATTCGGATTCATTTCATTACTTTATTCAAGATTCCCCTAGGATATTCTTAACCTTTCTATTGAGAATTGTACCAAAGTAGTTTCTTCTTGGGTTCAAACCGGCATTGAGGCTTTTGTACTGTCTTGCAATTATCAGGTAACAGTATAATCTTCTTCTTGATTCACACCATCCCATTTAGCCGCTATAGTCCACAAGAATAATTTTTTCCAGTGTACTCGCGTGATAGTTCCGATCACACTTGTATCTGCTCGCAATCATTGTAAACGTATTCTCAAAGATGATAAGCCTTTGCTGATAGAATGGAACACCTTATAGTTTCTAAGAAGTTTGGTTCACGTGACTACTGGTAGTTCGATCATAGTGTATTAAATAAGAGCAAATATTCTATTCCTCCTCTTTACTCAATTTGAGGTGTTAACATCTTTTGCTAATAAAGCAGAATGTTTTACTTGTAAATTCTCGTCAAATTCTACTCTTGACTAATCAAGAGTACCTTTGCCTGACTTTCCACTTAAAAATGACTCTCTGCTGAATGATATGCACCTAAATTCTGTCTTGGTCTCTACAGTAGGAAAACTGCCCATAACGTAAGAGGAAACAAGAATTTAGTAGAAAAAAGTGAACTTTATAATAAAAATGAAGAAGCAAACATAATTTTTTTTTAAAATAGAAAAATGAATATTACTGGAAATAACACATTTTCATTATGAAATAATGTACTTATGTACGCAAAAAGAATTGTAATTACAGTATCGTTGCAAAAATGTATTCTAAAAGAATTTCACATAGGACATCGAGGAATTTCTAGGATAAAATCCCTAATGAGATGTTATACGTTTTGGCCAAAAATGGATCAAGATTTTGAAAATTTAGAAAAATCATGCAGAGGTTGTGATATGGCAGCGAAGTCATCGCCTATAAAATTTCAATCTTGGCCGAAAACCGATATTCCATGATACAGAATAAATATAGAATTCGCATGACCGTTAAACGAAGCATTATATCTAGTGGTAGTCGATAATTACACTAAATGGTCAGAAAGACCTACTACTGCGGTAACGAGAAATTATTTACGCGAGATTTTTCCAAGATTCGATGTACCTGATTCTTTTCTTTCAGATAACGGGACACAATTTACGGCTAGTGAATTTAAAGTTTTCTGTAAATCATTCACAATAGAACATATTACAACGGCCGCTTATCATCCAAGACCAAACGGACAAGCCGAACAGTTTTTCGATACGTTTAAAAGGGCACTAAAAAATCGGAGGGAGTGGAGTCAAATGAACTGATGCTATAACAATTTCTGAATGTTTTCAGAATAACATCAAACCTAAATATCATGTCTAGAATGTCGCCGGCAGAGATGATATTCGCCAGAAAGATTAAGCCCTTTTTAAATAAAGTACCACCCTAACGTAAGACGAGAGTATTAATAAATAACAATATAAGTAAATACTTCAAACCTGTATTCTTAAAATGTATCAACGTAGAAAGTAATTCTAGGAAGATGGCGTTATGAAAAATGACATAAATGTACAAGGCCAAAGGTGGGAACGTAAGCAACATCTTAATCAGATAAAATGAAGATTTACTAATTTAGAAAGTCTCTAAAAAGAGGTACCTACGGAAATATTGTCTTACAACGTTTGACGTATCAGCGTCTTCAGAAATTGTTGAACCAAAAGAAAAAGAACATCAAAAGAATTTTTAAATTTTGAACCGAAGCTAAAGAAATATACTCTAGAGGAAGTCATCTCAACGGGAAGGTGCCATATATGAATAAAGTGACACTGCCGACATTTGAGTTTGAACGCAGATCGCCAGAGAACGTAGTCGATCTTGTTTTGATGTTTTTAGAGGAAACATGTTGCTGAGATTACGTGACATTTTAAAAATACTGTGTGTGTGTGTGTGTGTGTGTGTGTGTGTGTGTGTGTGTGTGTGCGTTATTTCTAGTATATGTGACTTTACAAAAGTAAGGATGACCTATTACTCAAAATATCAATTTGAAAGACTTTTTGTTACAAAAAACCAAGCAATGATAGAATCATCAAAAAAGCATTTTTAACTTTTACAGCTATTTAGACAGGCAGCTATGATTGCAAAAATCAACCTATCAAATTTTCAATCATAAGAACGTACAATTCAATCATAACAAATTCCATATGGTTTTTAATCATTTCAATTTCTGTTTGATAATTGCAGATTCTTCCAATGCCAATCATTCTCTATTTCATTAATTAGTATTCATCAATTTAGTGAAATGGCATTTATAAAAGAAAAACTTTGTTCATTAATGATTTTTAAAAATAAAATATGAAAGAAATTTTGAAGAATATACTTGTTGGCAATCCATATTAAAATCACAAATAAGAAATTGCATTTAATGATATTACTATTTCATATTTACTTTTATCATCATGAGTTACTGCTCAGAAAATCATGAGAATGCGCATAAAAATATTAATCATATATTAATTAACTCAAGCAGACTTTATTGTTTCTTAATCAAATATGACTTCCTTTCAAGTATTTCATTTCAATTTATTTATATCCTTTAATTTATTGAAAAATGCTTATTATGAAGAACATCAGAAAAATAAATATCCCATAAGCAAATTAATTCTTCACATTTGATGATATTCCAAAAAGATTTCCTACATTTGTGACATAGATAGATAGGCAGATACATACATACATACATACATACATACATAGAAAATGAAGAGATACAAAAAGGTTGTAACAGAGATGATTAGCTTACAATAGATAGATAGATAGATAGATAGATAGATAGATAGATAGATAGATAGATAGATAACACTGAGGTGATTAGTAAACAATAAACAGAAAGAAAGAAAGAAAGAAAGAAATAGATAGATAGAGATAAGACTGTAGAGATTATTTACTTATAATAGATAGCTTGCTTAGAAATAAAATATGAAATAATAAATGTTCGCAAATAGAAAACGTTTTGAACCAAGAATATGTCTTCTTAGTGGATATATTCAACCTTTATGAACAGATTTTTTCTTAAGGAATTGGAGCTCCTACCATGATTTATTATTGGTGAGAACAGTCAGTCAGTTAAGTGCCATATGTGATACACACTCGAGAGACCATGTCTTTTTGGGTTCATGACTGAATAAGCAGAAGATTGCACAAGATTGTAGTTTCTTTCTGTGGTAAACTGATTGCCAAACGAAGCTGATAGGATCCCGTTTGGACTGCGAGTCGACCCATAGCTGAGAGGAGAAGAGAAAGATTCATACATTTCCCTAATATGTAACATGTAAATCAATGTAATGAACTTGGCTAAAATTCGAACTCAGATCTCCGTTTTCTGATTCTGAGCTGATATCCATAACACCACAATGTACACTACCGGCCATAATTATTAGGCCACCCCAGTGTTCTAAAACAATTATCTTTTTCATAGTATTTTTTAGTATTTATTGTCAAGCGAATAATTGTAAATGAAAATAGAATGGTTCTTTTGTTAATACTGCACAATAACATATGCATCAAATGAATTTATAAATATTGAATAATTACCTATATTCTCTCTTTCTTTCATTCTTTCATGAATGAAAGAATGAAGAAAATTTAGGGTAATTCGGACGAGTTCATATTTGCTTCTATGCCTTGTAAAATTTTGCAAAGTAATAATAACAAAAGAATCATTCTATTTTCATTTAGAATTATCCACTTAAATATAGTATGAAATACATCATTTCTTTTAAAAACAAAAACTGGGGTAGACTAATAATTATGACCGGTAGTGTATCTCCATTCTGAGCTCAGTCATAGCATAAAATATGTAGATAACTCTGTGTTTATGGTAGACACAGAAAGAGAAGTACAGGATCTCCTAAACAATGTAATAAAGCTAAGCGGGAAGAAATGGCTAAACATCAATTTTTTTTTATAATCACTTCACCCCCAAGTAAGACCTAACCGCCACTTGTGCACAGGAGGTTACAGTAAGAGAAAAAAGGCACAGGTGATGTCGAAGAAAGGATAAGGGATCGATGGGAATCAAGGAGATAGAAGATGTCAGTTGACGTTGCATTAAACTTTTGAAGATTTTAGATATCAGGGAAGCAAGCAAATCGAAGCGAGTTCCACAAAAAGAAAGTGCGAGAAAATAAACTATTAGAGTAGAAGGGAAGGTTACTTTTAACTATTTCGACAGTAAAAGGGTAGGAAATTCATGTCAATCTAATAACACGTGTAAATACGTGTGGTCGGGGCACCAGGGAAAGAAGCTCGTCAGAGCAGTAGCCCTGAAAATACTTGTAAAAAAGACAGAGAGAAGCCACATCATATCGGTGAGAAAGTGACTGATGGTGAGCTGCCAAGTCCCGATCTATTACATTGTAGATCCCTCTTTGAATTTTGTCGAGAATCTCAAGATGAATAACAGGAGCACCAGACCAGATAAAATAGAATATATGATTTTCAAAACGAGAAAAAGTCCAAGATGCAAGCTACAAATTAGAGATGTCAACATCAAACAAGTTTAGATATTTGGGAATTTTTTTAAAAAACTGGTGAAAAATTGGATATTGATATCTAAAGGTGCATTAGAATAGCAAAAGATGCATTCAAAAAGTTAAGCAAAGTATTAAGCAAAAAGAAAATTTCTTTAAAAACCAAGAAAAACAATGAATTGAAATGTAACATCAGTCTTCCTCTTTGGCAGTGAAGGCTGTACAATTTTCTCGCAAATGAAGCGGAGACATGAGGCAATAGATCTGCTTCTACAGACGAATGCGGAGAAGACAATGGGAAAGCATGTAAGCAACAAGAAAGTTTTAAGGAAAATGGAAACAAAAAAGATCTATCATTCATAAAATTAGAAAGTAAGAGTTGAAATTTCTAGGAGAGAAAATGAGAAAAGAAGACCTGTAAAATTTAACACTTATACGACATATTGAAGGCAAGAGAGCTAGAAGAAAGCAGTGTGAAACCTAACAAGTTTGTATTATGGGTAGTAGAACAGGGAAGGTCAGGGAGAGTAAAAAAGCAAACATTTCTAAGATCTCCGAAAGAAAAGACGTTGTGGAGAGCTTCATTTTCATTAAAAATAAAAGAATATAAATACCCCACCAAAATACTGATTTCATTGATTTTCTCGCAAATTAAGAGTTTTGAAGCATCAGGAATATCGTTCTGCAGAAGGATGATGGCAATACTATGGACTGAATATGTGAGCAACGACAAAGTTTTATAGAAAATAGAAACAAGAGGGACACTTATACTTAACATCAAAAGGAGATAGTTGAAATTTCCAGGAAACATGATAAGGAAAGAAGTCTTGGAAAATTTGATACTCTATATTGTTATTCTATCAAACGAGTAAATGGATGGAAGAACAGGAATTAGGAAAGATAACAAAAAGACTAAAATCTTTAAAGCTACAAACGACAGAAAATTATAGAGGACCATGATCGTCAACGTCCTGAAGGGACACGGCACATAAAAGAAGATGAAAAGTAAAAGACTGTCAGTCAGTCAGTCAGTCAGTCAGTCAGTCAGTCAGTTAAGTGCCATACGTGATACACATTTGGGTAATCATGTCTCTCTACAGCTTCCTTGCCTAAATCACAGCTAATTTTCATACGTGTTGTAAAACGCTTGGGCGATCATGTCTCTTTCGATCCATGACTGACAAAGTGGAAGTCTTTCCCGCAGTAGGTTGCGATTTATTTCTGCGGTAGACTGGTTGTCAACCATGGCTATCGAATCTAATTTGTCCTGCTATTTTTTTTTATTATCTATCTATCGCCCGGTTCACACTCCACCCACATCTATTGAACAGGCTAAGAGGCTCATCCCTTGTTCCCTGTTTAGGATATGGTTTCCGGCTTTCTCTTTTCCAATCTTTTCACTATTACGTAGCCCCCTGAACATCAGTGGCGTTACCGCCTTGCTTGGGGTGATACGATTAAAAAAATATATCCAGATCAGTCTCTTTCTGTCCATGACTAACAAGGTAGAAGTTTTTTCCCCGCAGTAGGTTACCATTTCTTTCTGCGATAGACTGGTTGCCAACCAAAGCTATAGAACCCAATCTGTTCTGCTATTTAACCCACAGCTAGAGAAAGAAGAGATGGATTCATACCTTTCCTAAGTTTATTTGCATGTAAGTGAATGCAACGAATTCAACTGGAATTCGAACTCGGCTCTTTGATTTCTCATTCCGAGCCGATATCCATTGCATCACAATGTAAATACCTTAAAATACTTATTTCAATGATATCCAAAAAGTCACAAAGAAATTGTTATCAGAAATCCTCATCTTTTCTTAAATAACAGATCGAGATCAGTAAGAGTCAAAGTAAATAATAGCTGGAGATAAGTAAGTCAAAATAAATGTGCATACAATTGTTTGAAGATTTTTGAAAATTCTTCACTTTTTATAATGTCTGAGTGAATAAGAAATCAACTTGAAATATGTCACTTGCTTCTTTTTTCCCCTCATATCTTCGTCAAAGAGATATCTATTTTCTAAAACTAATAAAAACATGTCATCTCCACTGCAAGCAAAAGAAAATCCTTGAAAAAAAAAAGCAACACAGAACAAGAGAAAATACATGCGCAGAAATTGCTCTTCTGATGGAGAATTTCAGAATGTGTCAAGAAAATAGCCATCAGTCTCACGATGGATTCAGTGTGAAACATTTCATTTCACATAGCAGTTAAAAAAAGAACAAAAAATGCTAAATCCATCATATGAAGAAGTATAGTAAAAAATACGAAGAAGAAAATGCTTTTTTGTTCATAAATAAAAGAAAGAGTTGACACAAGTCAAGTGAAAGATAGAAGTATTGTCAGAAAGAACGGTTTTGTCAGAGAATAATGGCTAACACAGGTATAAAAGAGATCATAATTATGTTTTAAGCGTATTTCTTTACTAAATTCACACGCAGAAAAGTGGAAAAGGACGATAAGCACTAAGTGTAATGAGCAGATCATTCACAAGGATTATTGCTATTTACACTATTTACATGGTTCGAAATGTTGTCTTCATGTTTATTGTCATATTCACGGCGTTTCATCAGTTGTACGCTCCGGCCTTCTTCAGGTGATATACGCTGGGATTTCGAATCAAACACTTTATTTAGTTCACTGGGGTAGATTATTCTCGTTCCGCGTGCCATGCCTTTTCTGGATATCGGAATTTTCAGTTATTTTCCTTTAGTAAGTTTTTGTTCACGTCTGCTCTGGTCAGGTATTTAACTCCCATCTCTTTGGGTTAAGTCACTGAATTACTTCAACTAAAGCTTTTATCCATTAGGTCATATGTCTTTGGGAACATTGAATGTGATTGAATTTTTGGGACTTATAAACCTATTGTCTCTGTTCTGTCCCCGATAGTACGCGTCCGTGCTATTCACGTGTGCAGTCTCAAATACAGTCAGATAAACGCTATAAGGCAATTAAATTCTGATGACAAAGTCCCGAATATTGGAAGGTTTATTAGGAAGCAAACACCTCCATTCTATTTTCCAGAGTTACCAGACATATGAAGAAATATGACAGAGAAGGCAAGATCGCAATTGTTGTGGAAATGGTAACTGGTGATATCAGGATGTTTGATGTGCCTAAAAGTTGAAGTAGAGTTTCTAATAGCAGCTGCTGACAATTTCTTCGATAGACTTAGTTGCAATCAGCTAAAAATCTAGCCTACAAAAGCCGAAACTGGTTCATGCATCAGGGAATACTTAGCAGACTAGACAAAACAACCAAAACCTAGAAACTGTTTACGTGTGGCGACCGAACCTCTTCTTTTGGACCAACGCACCAACGTCACCAACCAATTCACCAACGTATCTCCTGTTATCAGTTACCACTCGCCTACCTTTAAAGTTGAAGGATCTATCGCTATTCAGCCTCTGATAGACAGAAAGCCTCCTCATACACATCAAAACTCGTGAGGTACTTTATCCGGCAAGAACTCATCACGACTGAATTGCCAAAATTCAACGACAAACCAGAAGAGCCTAGAAGCGTTTTTTTTTTTTTTTTTTAACGCCACTAGAGAAATTTGTCTAACTTACAGTGAGAAAATGGAACTCCTCATAAAATGGCTTGGTGAAGAATCTTCTGTACATGCAAAACGGATAAGGTCCGTACACTTAGACAACGCAGTAATTGGCCTTATGAGAGTGGGAGCAGGCTCGAGAAGTGTTATGACGCTCCCGAAGTGATAGGAGACGCACTTTTTAATCAAGTAAATAACTTCCCTAAACCATAAATTAAGGGGTGGTGTAACATCCTTACACCACTCCAGTCTGCTAAAGTCAGTTTCTGGAGTAATTGTAGAGGCTACAAACCAAAGGATCGCCTTTCAAGTACAAAGTCTTCTCTTCAGTCTCCAACAGATGCGATCGTTCCAGGTTAGCAGTAACAATCAACAACAGCATGATACTTTCCTTCTCTTCTCAATTCTCACAGACTTTGTCGAATATCAAACTAGGATTAGGAATGTAAAAAGATACAGACGACACAGTGCTGATAGCAGACACAGAAAGTTAACTACATGAACCTCTGTAATAAAAAAAAACAGTAGTATAGGAAAGCAAGAGGTAAAGTCTAAACATCAATTGTAAGAAGGCAAAATTTATGGTCGTCAGTAAAAGGAACAAACCAAGGTGGGAACTTCGAATCAAAGATAGCAAAATCAAGCAAATGTATGGTTCGTGCTAATCTTCAGGATAGTGACCTTTGGGCCTTCTCAGGCTAACATTCTGACATGAACTGGAAAGACTATATTGAATCTATTACTAGGTCAGTAGCTATGAAAGTTGATTCACTGCGTCGTGATAGACAATTTGTCTCTCCAAAATCTATCTTACATGTCTACCATTCATTCATGCTTAGAATATTTCTACCATTTATGGTTCACTGCTCCTACTATATATTTAGATATCCTTGATCAAATCCAAAGAACAATCAGCAATATTATTGGTTCTACCCTGACATATCAGCTTTAATCACTTTCCCACCACTGAAAAGTTGCCTCCCTTTGCCTTTTCCATAAATACTTTCATGGTAATTATTCGGATGAGCTCTTTGCCATGACGTCAAGATCTCATCAATTTATTAACCGATTTGGTTAGATATTTTTTTAATCGTTTCACCCCAAGCAAGGCATTCCACTGCCACTATTGCGCTTGGGGCTACATAGGGGAAGGTAACTAGAACTAGTGGTTAGATATAGGAAATGTCAGAAGGGGGGTGATAGATAGTTGGGAGGATGGGAAGAGTGTTTGAAAGAACGGAAGCGAGTTAGTGTGTTAGGAGGTGTCTATTGACCTTACATTTAAACTCCTGGAGATTGTAGCCGTCGGGGAAGCAGTCATGTGGAAGGGAATTCCACAGTCGGGAAGTACGAGAAAAGAAACTGTTAGAGTAGAAGTTGCGGTTGCATTTTATCGGTTTCACTGTAAAAGGGTGGGATCTAGTTGCTAATCTAGTATCGCGTGCAAATTCGAACCTAGGGGGCACCAGTGATCTAAGTTCATCGGAACAGAAGCCATGAAAGTATTTATAGAAGAGACACAGGGAAGCCACGTCACGCCGGTGAGAGAGAGACTGCAGGCGGTCTGCCAAGTCAGTATCGATCACATTACAAACCCTTCGCTGTACCTTGTCGAGAAGCCCAAGGAGAATAGCAGGGGCACCCGACCAGATATGGGAACAGTATTCAATGCACGGGCGGATGGTAGATTTATAAATGTGCAGGATAGATTTAAACGGAAAAAACCTCCGGGCCCTGCACAGAGAACCGACTTTCATAGCAGCGGATTTAGCAATGGATTCGATATAGTCATTCCACTTGAGGTCCGCTGAAAGTGTGGGACCAAGGAAGCGTAGTGTTTTACTCTCTAGATGGCCTTCCTGGTCCATGCTAATGGGAGGTAGGTGCGGTTGTCTATGATGGTTAATTGATAGTCGCTTCGTTTTAGAAGCATTAAAATTTACGAGCCATTTCTTACACCAGTCCACTACGGATTGGAGGTCCTTTCCAAGCTCGGCTGAAAGGTTAGCTTTGTCGCCCACACCAGATTTTTGATCGAGGCGAGAGTAAACTGTGGTGTCATCGGCGTGCATACCTACTTAGGATATTATGGTATCGGGGAGATCACTAATGTAGATCAGAAAGAGCGGAGGACCTAGCATAGAGCCTTGAGGGACACCCGCGTTCGTATGGTAGCTCTGGGAGGCATGTCCGTTTAATACCACTTTCAATATGCGGTTAGATAGGAATGACTGGATTAGTTCAAATAAATGTCCAGCTATACCATAGCTCCGCAGTTTAAATAGAGGGCCAGCATGCCAAACTCTGTCGAACGCTTTAGAGATATCCAAATTCCTGTCGAGTGATGGTCGTTAGCATATCGGCAGTAGACCTGGTGAAGCGGAAACCATACTGCTTGTCCGAGAGGAGCCTGTGTTCTGTGAGGTGCTAAACGAGCTCGACGTTGATAATGGCCTCGAACACTTTGCCAAAGATCGGAAGAAGGCTGGTAGGGCGGTAATTTGCGGGGTCCGAGGGTTCTCCAGAGTTTTTGAATATAGGAACTACAGAGGAAGATTTCCAACAGGCAGGAAAGCAGGAAGCAGAGAGGCAGAAGTTGTAGAGCTTAGAAAGGACAGAGGAGAGTTCAGGGACACATTTCTTTAAGACTATGATTGGGATTCCGTCCCCTCCGCTCGCTTTGTGGGGGTCAAGTTTTGAGATTATCTTAGAGACAAGCGAGGGTGTAATGTGGACGCCATCCATTTGAGCCTCAGTTCTAGGTGAGAAGTCGGGTGTAAAAACCCCAGACGTGTCCAGACTCGAATTGTTCGAGAATATCCGTGCAAAGCATTCAGCCTTGTCCGCTGAGGAGGTGAGGACCTCAAAATTATTGATTAGTTGGGGTATTGTGGACTTGCTCGTGTTAAGTACTCTTTTACAGAGTCGCCAGTAGTCTTTGGCACCGAACTTAGCGGATGCGTTGTTTCATTCTGGCAGCAAACAACGTCTTAGCTTCGTTAAGTATCTTTTTACATTTATTACGAGTTGAAGTGAAAAGGCGTCTGTTTTGGTCCGACGAGTAGCTACGGTAGAGTCGGAAGAAATGATTCCGGTGGGCAATAGCGGCTGAGCAAGCGGGTGAGAACCATGGAGACGAATGAGACTTAAGCAGAAATTTTCTGGCAAGGATGAAAGCATCGATGCCAGCCTTAACCCAGGAGGAGACCTCGGATGCACATTCTTCGATGAGAAGACTAAAAACGTTGTTCCATGGGACGTCACAGAGGAAGTTTCGGAACTAATTCCAGTCTGCCCTTTGGTAGCAGTAGGATATTCTACTGGTCTGGGTTTCTTGAGTCGGGTGGGAGAGGAATGAAATGTTGACGGAAACTACGGTGTGGTCAGAGTTCCCGAGTGGACAGAGTTGTTTGATAGTGCAAGAGTCTGGGATGGAAGTGAAGCAGAGGTCTAGTAGTGAGTCCCTTCCGTTGGGATTGTCGGAGAAACGCGTGGGGAAGTCCACCACTTGCGTGAGGGATTGGGTGATTGAAAAGCAGGGTCGGTGACAGAGTTCTCCAGCCACTTGGTGTGGTGGGCGTTAAAGTCACCGTCACAAATATATGGACAGAGGGATGGGAAGAAATGGCTTTGTCGATATTGTCAGAGATGCTCTCAAGTAACGAACAGTCAGAGGAGGAAGGTGAGCGGTAGAGAAAGAAGAGATAGCTAATCGAGCTTAGAAGTGAGAGACGGAAGCACATGAAAGAATGATCCAGGGATTCAAGAGATGTCACCCTAGCTACGGGGAGGTGTTCGCTGACATACACACCAAGCCCATGCATATGAACATTGGAGTCCTTCCTGAAGAGGGGAAGGTAGCCAGGAACGTAGAACTCAGAAGAGGGGATAGAAGGGTTAAGGTTAGTTTCGCATCAGGCTAAGATATCAGGTGAGTTAATGTGAAGGAATGAATCTACGCTAAGGAAGTTAGTGCGGATACTACGTATGTTCGTGAAAGAGATGCAGACTAGTTATAACCATAGATTCAATGCTAACAGTTGCTTTTCTAGCACTTCTCACTAATGGAAGATTCTTCTGGCTCCATGCTTTTTAACAAAAGGAAAAAATGCGTGTTTTGGAATCGTTAAAAAAAAGTACCTTCAATAAGTAAAGAAAAGTATTAAGAAAGAGGAAAATCTCATTAGAAATAAATTTAAAAAAATGTACTGAACTAAAATGTAATATCAATCCTCCTACTTAATAGTAAATGCTGGACAATCTCATCCCAGATTAAGAAGAGAAGTGAGACAACAGAAATGCGGTTCTACAGAAGGATGCTGAGAATACCATGAACGGAACTAGAGAATTTTGAGGGAAATCGAAACAGAAAGGACACTTATACTTAGAATCAAAAGCTGTGAGTAAATTTCTAGGACATATAATGAGGAAAGCGAGCTTGAAGAATTTGATACTCATAGGACATATTGAAGGTAAGAGGAACTAAGGTAAGTAACAAGTAGTTTAATAACAACCTTGTTCAAGTGGAAGGTAGAACAGAGCGTGGGGTGATGGTGAAAAAGCAAACTTTACTAGGAGCCACAATGGATAGGAAGTTGTAGAGAGCCATAAAAGAAGAACTGAAACTGTAATATATATTCCCAAGATAAAAATACACTATTAACAGTTAACAGTAACTGTCAATATAGTCCAGTGGTTGTTGAATTGAAACCATCTTTTGTATTGCTGCTGATGGTAGTCCTCTTAAAATTATAGCTATACAGTAATGTGCAAACATGATGTCAACGCCAAAAATGGAGTAACCAATCAGAAAGCATACATTATTTAGTATAGCCAATCAGAAAGCATACATTATCATCTGTATGAAACACATGCTATGTCACATGAAGACTTTCCTATGCAGGAACTTCTCAAGCAGGGATCAAACCTGTGCCCCCGCTTCAAGGGAAAACCACCATGTTTACTGCTCAAGTATACATATTTGCTCATACAAAATAGTCTGGGTGAAGAGGATGTGTTTTCCTTACTGCGACATGTTTCATGGTCGAACGGTAAACCATGCCAGATCAAATTATGGTTTTCCGTACAAAGGGGCATACAGTTTCGATCCCTGCCAGAGAACACATTCTCTTTACAAAGAAAATTTCTTGAACGCACAGTCCAATAGACACAGTGATGGGCAGCGGTTAGGAGAGGTTTGATGCCTAGGGCAATCTCCTTTATTGTTTTGCCCTTAAGACACAAGTAAGGACCCACATGGCTTAATACCGAGAAATGTGAGGAAGAAAAACACTTTAAATATGTAAAAACAGATTAAACCAGAAATAAACACTTTATTCAAATTAGATATAAACTAAATGTGTATTTCATTCTTAGATCGGATGCCCAGGTTCTCTGCCCCCATTTCCGTACGCTGCTAAATCGACATAATACAAACTGTTTAATAAATAGAAAATGAGGCGTCTATTTAAAATAAGAAGCATCTATGATAATAACGCTTGCATTTAAAGTAACCTCAAGTTATATTGCTGTTAAGAGGGGAAAACCCCTAGACTAGAAAAGGTAAGGGTAAAAAGAGGTTAAGATATATTATTATTGTAATTAATTATACTGTTAATAAGAAGAAAGAAAAGGAAGCAACTATTTTTTGGAAATCTAAATTTGGATTATATTTAGAAAGATTATAACTAAATTTTAAATTTTAGATTTTAAAATTTGAATTTATGACGACATTTCCTTATGAATTCTTTTCTTAAGTTTAAAACCAAATTTTGCTTAGGGTATTTTATTATCTTAATTTTTTCAACTAAACATAGATTGCATCTATCGTAAAGGATATTGGTGCGCGGGCCTAACCTATTAGTCGCCAACTCACTACTGGGTTTAGTCCTTCCTCTTTCATTTCCGAAAATCTCCAAGAAAGGGAAGTTGAAATTTTAGACTGGGGGTTGCAAAAGGGATGTTTATGAGAGTAGTAACATTGTTTAAATTCTCCAGCCGAAATTTCAATGTAAACTTGATAATTCTTTTTGTTATTTATGGGGGAGATATAGTCTTGTTAGATTACTTGGGTAGATTTACATTTGCCTCCCACCGGACAGTTAGTGATGGATCTACAATAGAAAGATGATAAAATATCAGTTTTAGCATGAGCCCTATCTAAATTCTTTAAATTTTGTCTGTTGTGAGAATTAATAATATTGTCTATATTGTGTGTGCAAGAATAACTCATTTTTATAGCATTTCTATTAAAGATTTTGTGTAGGAGATTATTGGTATGGAACTTTTTACCAATTTTAGAAAATATTTCTCTATATTGATGTCAGAATGAGGGTTAAAACATATCATTTTCCTTTTCTAGCTCCTTTTTCATTTTAGTTCTAGGTTTTTTTTGTTATTCCAGTTCTTTTTTTTTATCTAATCGGAAATTAACATATTTGGTTTAGTAATAATGCTGTCATGATCTCAATTTAATTTAATATAATTTATTCCCAAATAATTTTAATTATTCTAAATTACTTTAATTAATGGTTTTCCCTCTTAACAGCAATATAACTTGAGATTAATTATATATTTATATAATTTCTTTATACATATTATAAAATAATTTCTATTATTTGTCTAGTTTGAATAAATTTATTTATATCAGAAGTATTACTTAAGTATTGATGACATCTTAGATTTATTTCTAGATTAATTTACTAATTATTCTAAAGTTTAATATTCCTTACAATAGTGTTTTTTCTTCTCTTTAGATATGTAAGTTATTTATATTATAGACTAGCTTCCCTTTTTTTTCCTTTTTATTCCTGAGGTAAATTTTTAACGTAAATTATTTTGATTTTAACAATATTCAGGCCCTGTTTTGACTTGAAACGAAAAAAAGTTTTGAAATGAATTGAAAAAGCATGGCAAAGCTCGTCACTTATATATATATATATATATATATATATATATATATATATATATATATATATATATATTCAATGTATTTATCTTGACACCCTCAATTTTCCAAGTAATATGCCATTTATAATGTCAAATGAAATCCTAACTTTATCTTCAACCAAATAATGAAACAAATATTAATTGCGGCCACGTAAGTTACATGTAAAAACTGAATGTGTTTTTTTCGTGCCTCTTTTGTCTATCTTGTAAACTGATTCCAAATTAATTTATGAAGAAAAGTTGTCAAAATCTATTCACTGCTTGCATTTCATGAGACAAACGGTGTCTCTAATATCAGTCTCCCGTCTTTGGATGTTATGCATCCTACTGATCAGCATGTCTATTGTCTTGTTAGGTCACTTATTTTTTATTCATATCTGCTTTGTCTCTGATATTCATTCTTTCTATTTCTGTACATTTTTCATTGAGCCATTTCTCTTTTAGTCAGTCAGTTGTCATATGTGATACACGCTTGGGTGATCATGTTTCTTTCGGGATATGACTGACTGGGTAGAAGAGTTTCCACGAGTAGGATGCCATTACTTTCTACGGTAGACTGATTGCCAGCCAATGCTATAGAACCCAATCTGCCTTGTCATTTAACCCAAAGCTGGAGGTAGATTAATACCTTTTCAAGGGCTTTTGTGCGTAAGTGAATGGAATTCGAACTTGTCTCTCCGATTTCTCATTCCGAGCTGATATCCAATGCAACACAACGCACTGAGTTTGTTCCTCCTTTGCAGGGTCCTATATTCTGTGCTTTACATTGGTACTGTTTTTGCCGCCTTTTCATTATGTCGAGAATTTCATCTGATATCCATTCTTTTTCCCTTTATCTATTTTCCTTTAGAATGATCTCGATTGTTGAAGTTGATAAAGTTTCTTTTCTTGTGTCCAACTTCATATTTCCATTCTCATTTTTACATTATATCTACTTTTAACACTGTCCACATATTTCTCCTTGACATTCGGGTTAATGAGCTTGCTATAGAATAAAGTTTTATTTGCATTTCTCCAATTATGGTTATTATTATAGCCATGATATAATAACATCGTTTTTTTCATAGACTCAACAGAATAGCCGAATGTAAAAGGAATGACAAGCATTCACGAAAGCAGTCATATTGAAAATATTTGTATAATTACAAAACCCAATAAAATATACATGTAAAATGTTTTCTGTCCTGAAATAATTGTACAATGGCGTAAATAATGTTAATGCCCAGCGTTTATGTAACTTAAAAATATGTATTGCCAAAATTCGTAACAATCACACCGAAGAGCCGTATATAAAAATTTCTGTCTAATACACTTCATCTATTTAATAATAGAAATTTTATACATAATGAAAAAGTAATATACCATGTGTTTCCTACAATGTGGGAAATATAACAAAAATGTATGCCATTAAAAATAGTGAAAAAATCGATACGTATACTCTGTTAGTCATTAGGAACTTCTATTTAACTTTTCAATAGTTATTTAAAAGTTAAAATAGAGGCAAAATATAACCATTTAAGAAAAACTAATTCGTCGTTAACTACAACCTCTGAGTAAACACACGGATGAAGAACAACCACATGTAAAAGTTACTATATAGACTGAGTCATGGTTAATGCAAACGTTGTATAGTCTCTATTTAAATCCCCAAGAAATGGTAATTATTTAACATGGTGGATAAATACTAGGTGTTTGATTTGCCAAACCTTTCTGTAACAATAATATTGTTCTTTCCATTCCGACATTTACCGTGATAAGAAATACGTGTTAAACCCGTATTTTTTTGATACGTTGAGAAAGTTGCTAGTTAATATTTTATTTTTTTACGTTATGAACACCAGTTTATGGAGTTTTGTTCAAGAAATTAATATTTCATATTTGCTTAGATGTTCCTATCACATCAGTTTCAACAGTTAATGAGTTTACTTACTACAGAAGAAAGGTTTATTCTCCGTTTTTAACTTTCCCCATTAGGGGCATTATAATATGACCATTTTTCCTGTACGGAACAGAATAGCTGAAAGAAAAAAAGAACAACAAACATGCTTTGTTCTCAGCTAGAGTTTTATGCCGCTACATTTTACACAAAATTATAAGTACATATTTTCACGTGTGTCCCATGCAGAGAAACTATAACATATAACTACACAACAAGTAGGGTGAAAAGAAATTAAAAGATATGGTCTTATATATAATATGGAGATCCTTCTGCGTTTCTGGAGAAGCCATATATTCCCGAACAAAAACAGCACCATTGGCTTGTAAGCTACACAATGTGTTAACTGGCTGGACCGGGCAAAAGTCCAGGCAGAACAAACAACTTTTGTGTCTTGTTTCCATGGAGCTGACTAACAGAATGACTGCCACTTCATTACTGTATAAAGTGACGTCACTAAATGTCCATCACATGACCCACATCACTTCATCTCTACCAAACTGAGATAATTGCCTTGTGTTTCCCTACATTGTCAATCAGAAGTCTGTTATATTGCAATTTGATTGCTGCCTTGGCTATCTTCAGTCTCTGTAGTTTATATATCACTGGAAATAGTCGCTCCCACAAACAGTGCTTGAGTATGTTTTGCAGTGTAAACTTGCATTTATAAATCTCTTATTTATAGTTATAATGTCAATTCGGTATTTCGTCTCTCTTCCTGGGCTTCTCCATATACATAAGTGCCTTGGTTGTTCTTGAAACCAGTTGTTGACTACGACGATATTATTCGCCATACACCATTGGAATCATTGAAAATAAAATTCAGTATGGAATGGTTACTGAACTAAAACAAAAGCTTTTATTTATTTTGTCAATCTGAAGTGTTTCAAAGCCACTGGATAATTTTTTCTTAAAGTTGATTACAAACTCTTATGAAAACATTTTAATTGGCATAATTGAAATTTTTCTGCATCAGATTTGTTTTTAATGATCAATTATTTCATCTAAAAATTAATTAAATATAATTTGTTTATTCTTTATTAGGAAGCAAATCCCAGACTCAGAAAACTTTTGGCATATTTTTATGACTTTCTAAGTATATATATATATATATATATATATATATATATATATATATATATATATATATATATATATTGTATATTGCTGCCATATCTGGTTTGGTGCTTCTGGCATATATTTAGAGATTCTGAATAAAATAAAACAATAACCTGCAATTTATTCTTGGTACTGACTTGGTAAGTTGACTTCAGTCATTTTCCCGCCATCATAATATAACTAATCTGTGTGTTTTCTATAAATATTTTATGGTAATTTTCTGATGAACTTTCCACTTTGCTCCCTAGACTTTATGAATTTAAGCGACTACAAAACTGATGGAAAGGTCTTTAGCGTTGAAATTCTTAGGTATAACTGTAAGTTCTATGCTAGAAGTTTCTTCTATTGTACTTCTCATTTGTGGAACTTTCTTCTAGTTTCTTGCTTTTTTGTCAACTTTCTTTTGCTTCAAACAAATTACAAAACTCTCCTATATATATATATATATATATATATATATATATATATATATATATATATATATATATATATTCTAATTTGGAAAATCAGCTGATTACGCTATCTTAATTACGCTAATGATGTTATTTCTTCTCATGTTTTAGAAACAACACAAAGATCAATTCTTTTATAAAAGTTTAAACATAAGGAAAATACCAGCACCAAAGACATAAACACCGTTTAAAATGGCTATAGAAGTGACTGAAAATGGTTGAGACAAAAAGAAATACGGACGACTTTTATATTCCTTAGCTCCTACAAAACGTAAAATTGTAATGATGCAGGAAAGCTTTATGAAAAATTAATTAAATCTTCCTTGTCATCCTTCTAATATATATATATATATATATATATATATATATATATATATATATATATATTAGAAGGATGACAAGGAAGATTTAATTACTTTTTCATCAGATTTGTTTTTAATGATCAATTATTTCATCTAAAAGTTAATTATATATATATATATATATATATATATAATGTTAAATAAATTACACACATTGTGTCTCCTTATTTTTAATAAAATTCGTTCATACTCACGGATAATCTTTCGTGTATTATCCGTGAGTATGGACAGATTTTATTAAAAATAAACAGACAAAATGTTTGCAATTCATTCAATCTGACATGCCTAAAAGAAAATTTGCTACCTAAATACAGAAATATATATATATTATAAAATAAACATAAGTGAAAGTCTACTAAAATTTAGTGTTAAGAAAACAAGTTCTGAATGGCAGAGTTTAACGATACAACTAAATAATAAAATACCGAATGTTACTACCTATTGCAATTTTCATATAGAAAAGCAATTTTCTATAGAATAGATTTCCACCTGACGATTGGTAAAAGGGAATGAAACTCCAAGTCATGGAAATGGTAGTAACAATGCTAATTTTATTGTGTGTAAATGTGCAAAATTTCAGATATGACATCCTCCTTAATAAAGTCCATCAGAAAATATAATGTGCCTGCTAAGTTTTGCTTTGTTTTCATCATATATATATATATATATATATATATACAGGTTTCATTGAATAATATAGACAAGTTATGTCTGTTTATTTTGTGAAAGATCCTTTCGTATGATCTGATTAGCTTGATAGTGCTGTCATGGAAAGATGACAAGAAATCGCTCTGGTCATATATTACTGAATATATAACACTTGATTCAAAATTTACCATTCAATTAATTATCCGGAGATTATTAATTATTATTTATCTGGTGCATGGTGGAGTAATTGAGAGTGGCTAGGATTGAGGAATCGGAGAGCTGAGTTTGTTTTCTAATCGAATTTATTACATTCCTTACACGCAAATAACCTTGAGAAAAGTGTGAATCCATTTCTTCTACCCCCATCTATAGATAAATAGCAAGACAGACTGTGTTCTATAGCCTTGAGTGGCAACCGATCTAAAAGAAGGATAGCTCTGAATTCAAAACCTGAGTGGTCAAGTGATCGGCAACTGGACTGGCTCTCCCTCCAGACAAAGCTCTGCTGAGGAGAGTAAGTGGAATCTTAGCAACACAAAAAAAAAAATCAAAAGTATTTAAACTAGAAGTTAAATAGCCTCACCAATCCGTAATTGGTGAATATTGTTGTGGCCTGTTTGGGCCAGGAAGAAAAACATGAAAAGAAGAAGGTAGATTGAACCAGTGTATTGAAATAACAGAACATATATACAAAATAAGAGTGTTACTAATCAGCAGATAGAAGTGTCTGTCCGAACTGTCAAGTTACACTGCGTCTCGACTACCTCCCAGGAAGTCTCGCATGTTAGTATTTATGAAGGAGGAAGAGTTCATTACAATGTAAATAGGGCACTATAACAAATATGTCAGTCAGTTAAGTGCCATGCGCGATACACGCTTGGGCGATCATGTCTCGAAAGAGACATGACTGACTGGGCCATTGCTTTCTGCGGTACACTGGTTGCCGACCAAGGCTATAGAACCCAATCTGTCCTGTTATTTAATCCATAAGTGGAAGGAATAGACGGATTAATACCTTTCCCAAGGGTATTTGTGCGTAAGTGAATGCAAGGAATTCAACTGGAATTCGAACTCGGTTCCCCGATTTGTCGTTCCGAGCCGATATCCACTGCGCCACAATGCACATATGTGCTACAAATATGTAGTGAACCCAAATCTAAAAAAATAAAATAAAATACTAAAAACAAGTATTCAAATTAAACGTCAATTGACATCTTCTAGCTTCATGGATCCTTTTATCCTTTCTTCAATACGCACTGTACGCATTTTTTCTCTCACTGTACCTCCCTTCGCATTTAGAATAAAATGACAAAAAGTAAAAAAAAAAAAATAAGGCATTTTCTTTCCCCAGTATAAAAAACAACAGAGGTTCGCGGATACTTCCAAGTAAATGAACAAAATCAAAAGTATAAACAAATATGTATATTTATTTGACTTCATTTGGAGTGAGTCCGTTGTAATTCAGGTTGGTGAAAGTTCGCTCAGTTTAATAGTTGATAGTTGATAGTCAGACTTTGGTAACAGTCGTCATTTTGTTGGCAGCTGTCAGATTACACTGGAAATAAGTGTGGCGTCAATCGGTGGTGTATGGTCATCAGCAAAAGATACAACCCAAAATGCCAAATACAGGTGGGGGATAACAGAATCAAACAAGTCCAAGAATTTAAGTACCTGGGAAGTGTTCTAACAGGAGATGGAAGGTGCGACACGGAGATCCGAAGGCGAATTGGCATGGCAAAGGACGCGTTCCAGAAGATGAGAAAAATACTAATACACAGGAAAATCTCAATAGAAACGAAGAAAAGAGTGCTAGACTGCTACGTGATGTCAGTTCTTCAATACGGCTGTGAATGCTGGACAATATCATCGAAAATGAGGACAAAACTGGAAGCGGCCGAAATGTGGTTCTACAGAAGGATGCTACGGATATCGTGGACTGAGCATACAAGCAACGACGAGGTGTTAGAAAGAATGGCAACAAAAAGGAAATTGATGCTGAGCATCAGGAAGAGACAACTGAAGTTCCTGGGACATGCAATGAGGAAGGAGAGCCTGGAGAACCTGATACTGACTGGTCAGATAGAAGGAAGGAGAGACAGAGGAAGGCAGCGGATAACATATTTGCAGGGTCTGATCAGGTGGATGACGGAACGGGGATTGCCAGGAGCAACAGGAGCAAACATACTAAGAGCCACAAGGGATAGGGAGACGTGGAGATCCATGATCGCCTACGTCCTGAAGTGACAGGGCACATAGAAGAAGAAGAAGAAGAAGAATTCTCAGCCGTCAGGAGAGCGGAAAATGTCTTAAGCAGATGACTGCTTAGTTTCTTCACACAACACGCTTGGCTGGTACTCTCAGACTGTCTTGTACTATCCCACTGGCCCGTCAGCTGTCATTTTATATACACTTAAAAAGGGTGTTTTAGACTAATTGCAATGGTTTCACCTAACACCAGAAGTCTCTTTGGGTTTTTAGGGTTCTTATTAGTTGAGAGAGAAATTAGGGTTCTTAGTATAGAGAGAAAAGGCAGAAGGAAAAAAAGATATTGTGTTATTAGAGAAAATCACATCCCTTATTTTAATTTTAATTACTTTTTTAAATATTTTATTTTCATATTTTATTTGTTTACATTTGGGCTCACCACAAGTACAGACACGCGTCAGAAGACATGGGCAATCATAGAGTGGTTCCTGTAACAAAATTGAGAACGCCCTGGATTTAGATTTGAGGCATATAGCTGATCACTGTTTCTCCAGCGTCAAATGCTTCTTTTGTTAAGTGTAAAGGCAGTGTACGCCTTCAGGATACTTTACATATATTGTATCTTTAAAAAGAAAAAAAAACCGATATAGTTAAAAAATGTAATTTCTAAAACGATGTCAAGGTACATCTATCTATATTTCTGAGATTAGGTATTTTAATTATTTGCACTATTTACAATGTTCAAACTGTTATCCTCATCTTTATTGCCATATTTTGGCCATTGTATGCTCCGGCCTTCT
Source organism: Ascarosepion bandense (assembly GCA_037127315.1). Classification (NCBI taxonomy): domain Eukaryota; kingdom Metazoa; phylum Mollusca; class Cephalopoda; order Sepiida; family Sepiidae; genus Ascarosepion; species Ascarosepion bandense. The sequence goes on along the minus strand of JBBBDQ010000140.1, from coordinate 1,591,084 downwards.
TCAGGTGATTGGAAGCATGAGTCCAATACCTAACTACAGTAGAGATCAACAAAAACTTGGAGAGTTGAGTCAAAGGGAAATGATTGATACTGAGATATCTTGAAGAGGCATGACATATGGAATTAGAACAATTTAACCGGTAGACAGAATAAAGAGTTCGGTTCAAAATTCTAATCACCTGAAGCATACAACGGCCGAGACATCAAGAATATGGTAACAAAGATGAGGATAACAGCCAGAACATTGTAAATAGTGTAAACAATGTCAAGATATATTTAATACTGATAATTTTAATCAATTTTAGGTTTGAACAGTTTGTGGTGGGAATAATCAATATGTTGTCCTCATTAAATTCCAACATGAAATAAAACAGATATAGAAAGGCTACTGAATGTATTTAAACAAAAAATGAGATTTTATAGGCAATTTGCTTTAAACTAAAAGCTCTTCATCCTGTAATCACATCTACAATATCCTTGGAAGTATTGGGAAGTGAATCTCTTTTTCAATGGATCGTTATCGCATTCATTCCAATAAGGCACGAAAATCAATTTTCATCTTTATATCATGCATTACAAGAAAACACTATAATCACTTTTCATTTTTATCGCATGCATTACAAGAAGACATTATAATCCATTTTCATCGTTATTATATACATTAAAAGAAGACTATAAAACTTTTTAATTTTATTGCATGCATTACAAGACACTATAATCCATTTTCATCGTTATTATATTCATTAAAAGAAGACTATAAAACTTTTAAATTTTATTGCATGCATTACAAGACACTATAATCCATTTTCATCGTTATTATATTCATTAAAAGAAGACTATAAAACTTTTAAATTTTATTGCATGCATTACAAGACACTATAATCCATTTTCATCGTTATTATATTCATTAAAAGAAGACTATAAAACTTTTTAATTTTATTGCATGCATTACAAGACACTATAATCTATTTTCATCGTTATTGCATGCATTACAAGGCATTATAATCATTTTCATTTTATTGCATGCATGACACGAAGACATTAAATACTTTTTCATATTTACTGAATACATTGCAAGAAGACACTATAATTCTGTTGCGAAAGAAGTAAAACTAATGGGATAAAATCATTATTTGCATCAGTGGAATTCTTGTCAACAATAATATCAGTATTAGGATCAGTATCAAGTACCCTTTTTCTTTTTCTGTGTGCCATGCTCACTCAGGACGTGGGCGATCATGCTTTCCATGACTTCCTATCCCTCATAGCTTTTTGTAAATTTGTCGTTTTAATATCCTCCTTCTCTGTTTTGTCATCTTTTTACTCAAATTCATTAGATAACCTAATCACTGCTTTCCTCTGTTTTTCTTACCTTCAGTATGTCTTTTGAGCGTAAAATTCATTAGGCCTTCTTTTCTCATTGCATGTCCTAGAAATTATAATTTTCTTTTTTTTTTTTCATCCTAAGCAAAAAGATCTTTTTGTTCCCATTTTCCTTAAAGCTTCCATGTTCTCTCCATGGTAAGATCAGCATCCTTTTGTATCACCACATCTCTGTTGCTTCAAGTGGCGTCGTCAGCTGTGAGGAAATTGTCCAACATTCACTCCCATACAACAGGTTTGATATTACATTCCAGTTCAACACTCTTTTCCTTGCTTCTAACAAAATTTCCTTTTTTTAATACATGCTTCAGTTTTTAGAAGGCATTTTAAAGTCTTCATCTTTATGTGACATGTCCCTTCAGCATGTAAGCAATTCTGGCTCTCCACAATTTCCTTTCCTTTGTAGTTTGCAATTTTGTCTTTTAGTTTTTTTTTGGTTTTTTTTTTTTAATTGTATCACCCCGAGCAAGGCGGTAACACCACTATGTGCAGGGGGCTACGTAATAGTGAAAAGATTGGAAAAGAGAAGGCTGGAAACCACATCCTAAACAGGGAACAAGGAATGAGCCCCTTAACCTGTTCAATAGACGTGGTGGAGTGTGAACCAGGCGATAGATAGATCCTTAACTTTGTTTCGCTACCTGTTTACTCAAGCTCACTAAATAGGTTATGCTTTGTTTTCCTCTGTCCCACTTGCCGTCAATTGTCCTGTGGGTATCAAATTTTTCAGGTTCTCTTTCCTCATTATGTGCCCTACAAATTTCAAGTGTTTCTTCTTGACATTAAGCATAATTTGTTTTGTTCCCATTTTCTCTAAAACTTTACCGTTGCTCAAATGTTCAATCTGTGGCATCCCCAGCATCCTTCTGTAGAACCAGATTTCTGTTGCTTTTGATGTCACATCTTCCGTTCTCTGTTTAACATTTTTTAAGCTTCTCAACTTTTCGATTATTACATCTCTGATTCGTAACTCATATCTTAACGAAAACTATCTCTTCTGCAATAAATATATCATTATCATCATCACAAGAACCACTGTCAAAATGATGTCATCCTAACTAACCTCATCACCATTACATTCATTATCATCATCCTCATGATCATTATCGTAACTATCATAATCAACTTATATTTTAGGTGACAAATACATTGTCAATATATCTAGAAAATGAAAACAGCAAATTGAGTTCAATTTCTAGTTAATGTTGTTTACCTGTACTTTATACAATTTCTTTGTGAAAGGCGTTGTACAATAATCATAACATTATATATGATTAAGTATGTGGTTCAAAATGGTGTTTAGTACGTATTGCCATTGTTATATAGGAGACAAGCTGGTTATATCGATACATTAGTTTCCACAATTGTTTATAGGCCAATACACTAAAGTTGCATTGAAAATCAAATCAAACACATTTCATGCGGAGAAAATTTTTTTATAGTATTAAATAGCACAATGCATATAGTTTGTATTGGATACTTTTATTGCCCTCAGTATGGAAATTTTGCCAATAACTTGTCAGTGATGAAGAGGTAAAGAGACTTTCCAATTCTAGCAATTGCAGACCCACATGTTTCTATCAAGTTAAAAAAACTCACTGAAAAATTTTGGAAAGAGAAACTTGACCTGCAAATCTAATTTTCTTGCTAATTGCTGATTTGTCCATTCACAGGCCAATGAAAAGTCTCTGATACATCCTTTTTCTTTTCTTTTCTTTTCATTTTTTTTTTTTTTGTGGGACTTGTAACCATCAACTGACCCTATCAAATTCATCGAATTCCAGAAATATATATTTTCAACAATCCAGTTTGCTGAGATTCTTTTTTCCCTAATCCTTAAACTTTAATTTCTATTTTACACAGAAAATGTTACATCATTAGTCAACCTCTTACAACATTCTACACTATTGTCAAAAGCTTATGGTCACATCACAGTGAAACATTGGTTCCCTTTAATCAACAAAGTTAAGCAACGTCGAGTCTGGTCAGTACCTAGATGGTGACCGCTTGGAAATACTAGATGCCCTATACTTGGATGGGTGTGGTATGTAAGAGATGATGGCTCGGAATGGTTAACCAGTAGGCCGAATATCTTGTATCACTAAACAATTATTCAAACTACCTTTACAAAAATACGTCACTTACACCTGATCTCCTACAAACTGATTTCTTACCAAAAAATATATATTCTATTCATACAAATCTATTTCAAAATTCTTGTCAACATTAAATAATCCATTGAGATTATTCATATGCCATTAAAAGAAACTAAACACAAACTACTGTCAAATTTCTTAACAAAGAAACTTCATCACTAGCATGCAATGATGGCTAATACAGAAACATCTGAACAAACCGCTCTGCCATAAAACTTACAGATAATTCTACCGATTTTAGCTGTAAATTTTAACTCAGTTCAGCAATTCTACTTTCTGGGCCATTATTGACTACACAATTGGACATCCTAATAAATTTATTTTTCCCAAATTAATAATTTATGTCGATAATATTTCTAAATGGAATACATTTATAAATGCTTTATATATTAAAAAAAGTTAAATACTTTGATTTATTAATATAAATTAGATATTTACTAGAAACCTCCCCACTAAAGCTGAATGTGTCACGCGGTCGGTTTTTAAAGTTGGGATTCCAATAATTAATTTTAACTGAACTCCTAAACTATTTCCATTATAATATTTCAGTTCATATTTTGTTTATTTGTTGTTGCTCTATTTTCAGATTTGAAAAGTTTCTGTTTGTTAAGAAAATACAAGCAAGTAGGTATTTTATAATAATTTGGAGGATTTCATAACGACTTTATTAGGAACACCTCGAAGACACGTGCATTACATTTAGTCATTTAAAGGTGTAAAAGACTATATGTATATACAACAACAACCAAAAAGGGACACAGCTCTGTGATAACTAGATGTACTCAATATCAATAATTCTAAATCTATTACTGCTTATAACAACCAAGATTTAAACTTAATGTCCTATATTCTGGAAGCTTTTCTTTTTCTGAATGAAACCTTAACCAATGCCATAGAAACCCAGAAAAAGATGGCGAACAATTCCAGTTATTTCGCTTCTCTAATCCAAATTAACCACATTGTTTCATCTTTCCCAATATGGGATACAAGCTGAATTTTTGTTTGAAGATGCTTTTTGATTCATACTTTATACAGGTTGCAGTGTAAATACCTCCTAAATTTACCTCCCAGATAATGGTAGGACATTAGATACAAGATGCAATAGAAAAAACTTCCACATATAACATCCCGGACCTAACTAATAAAACAGCAACTTTTAGGCAAATTTCGACTTTATTCATCAATATAGTCTTCTTCTCGGGTAATACACTGATTCCATGCTTCTCTAACAATTCGATGCATTTTTTGCATAACGATTTGTCTTTGACCTCAAAATACGCCTCAGTTTCTGATATCACTTCTTCACTGAAGCCAAATCTCTTTCCCTGGAACATTCTTTACAGGTCTGCAAACAGCCAAACGTCGCTGGAAGCCAGATCTGGAAAATAAGGTGCATGTAGAAGCAATTCGAAGTGCAATTCATGTAGTTTTGCCATCATTGCGATCGATTTATGATACGGTGGGTTGTCTTAGTGAAAGATCACTTTTTTCCTCTTCATTTGAGGCCGTTCTTTAACGATTTCTTCCTTCAAACGTATCAATAATACTATATCATATTCGCTATTCATGATTCTTTCCTTCTCAAGGTAATCGATAAACAAAATGCCTTGAACATCCCATAATACGGAGGATAAAACCTTGTCTGCTGATGTGTGCGTCTTTGGTCGCTTTGGACGGATTTCGCCTGCTGCTATCTGCCAATTTGACTCCGGAGTGAAGTGATGGATCTATGTTTCATTCATTGTCACATATTTACGCAAAAACTAATTATTGCGTTGAAACAGTTTCAAACAACACTCTAAATCGAAGACGCGTTGTTGTTTTTGATCGATTGCGAGCAAACGTGTCACCCACTTTGAATATAGCTTTCTCATTGACAAATGTTCATGCAAAATGGTAAATACACTTTTTTGCTATCTCACGCAACTTCAATTTACGGTCGGCCAGAACGAGTTTGTGAACTTTTTGATGTTTTCCGAAACACCTGCCGATTTTGTGCGACCTGAGAGTTTGTCTGTACGACCGCGTTTAAAGTCAGCATACCACCTCTTAACCAGTGTTTCTGACGGAGCAGAGCCTGAATAACAGTTATCAAGCCATTGCTTTGCTTGAACAATATTTTCTCATCAGAAAGCAATGCTTTATCGACACATGAAATTTTTCCATTATTTTAAAAAATTGCAACAGTAGCTTGACTTAAATAACTGTAATTTGCAAACTAATAATCCGATTGGGTTCAAATGTTGTTACGTGCTATCTGAAGGTTAGTACTTCATATAAATTATATGATTTTTTTTTTACTAGTGGCGCCATTTATATGTCAGGCCCGGGACTTATTGAGTAATGTGTTACCTTCTTTGTTTCTCATACCTTCTTTTTAAATCCTTTTACCCCAAGCAAAGCGGGACTGCAATTAGTGTGTAGGGGATTACAGTGAGAGAAAAGACTGGGTACAGAAATTATTGAAGAAAGGATAAAAGATGAACGGGAATCAAGAAGATAGAAGATGGCAATTGACGTTGCATTTAAACTTTTGGCGATTGTAGCTTTCAAGGAAGCAAGTAAGCGGGAGGGAGTTCGACAGGCGGGAAGTGTGAGAAAAAAACGTCGGGGTAGAAGTGGTGGTTACATCTAACTATTTCACCGGTAAAAGAGTGGGATTTAGATTTCAATCTAGCAGCACACTTAAGTTCACGTGGTCGGGACACCAGGGAAAAAAATCGTCAGAGCAGTTGCCACGAAAATATTTGTAGATAATGGTAAGTCATTAGCTATAGAGTGCAGCAGAAATATATTCCACATTTTAAACTGTCATCTGCGCGGTACAAGTAAACAATGGTATGAAAGATTCATATTATGACCTTTTCAAACATTTTCAGCTTTTTGCTTGCTATCTGAAAACACTCGAGAGCAACCTTTCTATTATGAACGTTCTTCTACCAGGTAACGCAATCATTTGTATGAAACTTCTTTTCATGAGTACTTATATTTGCAAGGTTCAGTGATTCTTTCTAGCCATCCCTGTAATGCTTATTTGGCTTATGGGCTGGCCACTGTCAGTTTGCAGCTTTTCTTTCTTACATACTTACTTGGAAAAAGGTATAGCAAATTAGGAAATGTTTACTTGTGATGCGTCCCGTTCTTTAGGACTTCATCGAACTTAAATTGTTACGTCAGTGCGACTACGCATGCGCTCAAACAAGAGACGCTGAAAATATTAAAAAGTATTATATATAATCTAGATGAGTTCATTTAGAATTTTTTTCTTTTTCTTTCCATTACCTCTATTAGTAAATATCCCACATTGTGACAATAGAAAATCTGCCATGAATCATGAAATATTGTAAGCGTCAGGGCACAAATTTAGTGCGGCTGACCTTTCGATTAAGGCAGTCTCTAAATTGTTTTCTTCTTTGATCAGAGTAACATTTTTATATCAAAATTGTGGTCGGTCTTGTCAACCAATGCATTCGATGTACTATTTTATAAACTCTTGCTTTTTGTTCAAATAATCTCTTATTTAGATTCCTTGAAGTTTCTCAAGTGTGACAATTATTACAGACGATCGAGTAAATTCTCTAGTTGTGTAACTTGAGAATGCAAAATAGTCCTTTCCAAATCAAAGTGTATATTAGCAATTTGAAACGCAATTGCAGCACTAGTTCGTCCAAAGAGAGCGTGGGTAGGTAATCTAACACACGAGAAAAAAAAATAACCTCCCCAAGTTCTTCTCATCAGCCATATTTATATTTCCTCAACTCTCGTGGGAACAGTGAATTTGCGGCACTTCGCCTTCTTAAAAGCAATACGGCTTCCCAACGTGATTCTTTTGCGCGCAGACGTCCATGAGGTAAGTTTTTTTTCTAAACTACAAATTCCTCCTTCAAGCTTTGGCTTACTGTTTTAGTTTGAAGTGGTCCAGATAAAGCTACATGAACCGGCTCTGTGCAAACAGAAGGAGCATTTTATTCGCTCCCTTTGTCTCTTAAGAGGCACGTGAGAACCATTTTCCTAGTTTATAATCACTTGGAATTATTTATTATTTTTTTTATTCATGAATTGTTCACAAATAAGTAAATTTTAATCGTGTTCCATTATTTTCCTCCTCTATCATCATTACTGTGTTGGCCGTAAAGATCCTAAAGAAATAAATGCCCACATGGTTTTTTCAAATCGATATATATATATATATATATATATATATATATATACTCCTGATCAAAAATTTAAGACCACTTAAAAATCTTTAAAAAGAAATTTTTTTTACAGATAGATTTTAAACTCCTACCACTTAAGGTTACCAATACTACAATCTAAAAGGTTATGGAAACAAAAAGCTACATTCCAAACATTTTATTTAGAAATTTACATTTTTATAAAATGAGGCGATTTACGGATGATCAAAATTATAAGACCAGGGGTATAAATTGTTAGATCTATGGTAATTCCAATGTTTTTAGTTCAGTTAGAGATTAGCAATCACTGCGTAAAGGTGTTACCATGCCTAAAGCGAGCAAACTTACCAAAGTTGAGCGTTCTCGAATTCTAGAATTCCATAAGCAAGGTTTATCACAGCGGGCGATCACAGCTAAGGTAAATCGCAGTAAAACTGTGATTTGCAACTTTCTAAAGAACAGTGAGAATTATGGAAAAGCAAAATCCTCTGGTAGGTCCCAAAACATTTCTCCTGCATTGAGTAAGAGAATAAGACGGGTTGTTATGAAAGAGTGGGGACTTTCTTCTAGTTAAATTAAGTCAGTCACAGGTGCTGATTGCAGTCTCGTAACCATCAGACGACACTTACGGAAAAAAGCCATGGTAAATAAAAAGCGTACACAAATTCCTCGGCTGCTTCCACGTCACAAGGTGGACTGCTTAAAGTTTGGTTGTGAATACCAAACATGGGACGTTGAGAAGTGGAAGAAAGTCCTGTTTTCTGATGAGAAAAAATTCAATCTAGATGGTCCTGATGGCTTCCAACGATATTGGCATAACAAAAACATGCCTCCTGAAATTTTCTCAACACGTCATAGTGGTGCAGGGTCCCTAATGGTATGGGGTGCTTTTTCTTACAGAGGTACGATGGAGCTCCAGGTGGTGCAGGGTTGTCAAACAGCGGCTGGTTATGTTAGCATGCTACAAAAAGCATCATTGATGATGGAGGGCCATCGTTTGTGTGTGGATGGATGGTTATTCCAATAGAATAATGCTGCAATCTATGCTGCAAGACGGACCTTGACCTTTCTACAAGAAAATGGGGTCCATCTCTTGGGACATCCTGCATGCTCACCAGACTTGAACTCAATTGAAAATGTTTGAGGATGGATGACAAGAGATGTTTATCGAAATGGCAAACAATATTCAACAAAAAATGAACTGTGTGAAGCCATCTTCAGAAGCTGGAGCAACATCCCCCGCACCTTAATGGAAACGCTTATTTCTAGCATGCCTGACAGAATTTTTGAAGTCATCAAAAGCAGTGGAGGTAGAACTCATTATTAAATTTGGTTGTTGATTGTTTTCATACACTTTTCATACATGTTTTGTACAATTTCGTAGAATTTTTGTCTCTGGTCTTATAATTTTGATCATGTGTAAATCGCCTCATTTTATAAAAATGTAAATTTTTAAATAAAATGTTTGGAATGTAGCTTTTTTTTCCCATAACCTTTTAGATTGTAGTATTGGTAACCTTAAGTGGGAAGAGTTTAAAATCTATCCGTAAAAAAATATTTCTTTTTAAAGATTTTTAAGTGGTCTTCAGGAATGTATATATATATATATATATATATATATATATATATATATATATAAGTGGGTATTGAAGTCAACACCCATGCTAAACACGATCGTCTGTTGCCTATGTGTGTTGACATGTCTACTTTTATATTTACTGTTACGACCAAATTTCCGCAACGTATAATTTAAAAAGAAAAGTTTAAAAAAGAATATTTAGATTATTGCAAAAGGTTATGACCAAGATTTTCCATTCCAGTGGTGAATATTTTCTTTCGCCGAGTCAGATACACGGATAAGGAAAATAACCAACAGAGACGAACCACAAACGCCGGTATTAAAATTTAACAAGATTTAATAAGAGCCACAAAGGATATAAGGAAACACGTCTAAGTGGAAAGATCTATGCAATATGAGAATCGAAAAAAATACTTAAATTTGCTCCGTTGTCTGAAATCACTAACATACTCTTTCTTCTTTTTCTTTTCTCGCTTTCTCTTTCTCTCTCTCTCTCTCTCACTCCCTCTCTCTCTCTCCCTATATATATATATATATATATATATATATATTACATTTCCCTTTCCCTTCTTTTTCTTCAGTTTAGTTTTTACTGGGGGTGTCATTTCACTACAAGCTTTGGCTTCTTAAAATTGCAATCTTCTCTTGCCAATCTTCTTTTTGCAGTTTTTGACAGCATATAAGTTATCTTACTGTTGTAAAAATTCAACATTTAATTTGACTGAAGTATGAAAGTATGGAAAATCATACAAGACACTATATTCGGTGATTAACACAAGTGGTGATTCAACATTGCTTTTTGGTTTGTGACTATTTAGTCAATGGCATATGCGGCATGGGATTAATGTGGATGAGACTTCATTCCTCAAAGTCTGCAATCCAACTTGACTCTTAATATATGGATATACAATTCAGTCTCTTCGTTAAACAAACCTGATTTGGCGATAGCAGGAGGAGGAGTTTCCGTCTATCGAGATCTGCATCCAACTAATTAAACTTATTTCTTTCGCACAATTCTTCGTATTGGGTCACGTGACTGCACACATGTGATGTACTATTTTTATCTACCAGCCGACCCTGTTTCCATTGGTCATTTTTTAATTTTACATGCATTAGCTAAACGTAATGATATCGTAAGGATAACAGAGAGAGGGAGAGAGAAAGAGAGTAGCTGTCACAGAGAGAAAAAGAAAAGCAATAGTTTATAGACAGTATGCAGTTTTAATGCAGTTGTTTACTTGACCTTAAATGCTTTATTTTATTTGTTCTTTACTTCCTCTTCAATCAAATGGATATCACATAGAAGACCAGAATTCAAAGACCCCCATCTGCTGGCCATAAAATAACACATATCGAAATAAAATCACACTTTTCGATGTGGCTGTACCAACCACAGTGACACACACTGACCAATCAAAAATCCAGAATTAGACTCTCTTCTCCCATGAAAATCAATTCGGAATGAAGAAATAGTGGGAACAGAGATGTAACTGTCAAAATTGCTTCTAGAGCAGGTGTACATATCAGAGAAGGAAGATTGAGTTCAACTTAAACCTGGGAGTGACAGCAGTACTGACCGCAATCAGCCAAATTCCTCAAGTCAAAATCCTACTATGCTGGATTTGGGCTGATTAGCCATAAAAATGATCACCCATCAATTTGCTCAAAACTGTTCATTTCCAGTTCACCATATATAATAATAGTGTACGTCAAAATAAAATATAACACTATTAATTTATACTATTGCAACCAAATACATAATAATTACAAACAAGATGAAAAAAAAACTCGCAAAAACATAATACGTAGAAATGTTAAACCAATAAATAATAATAATCAAATTAAGCTCATCATATATTATAAAAAATTTAAAACAATTGACCTCATAGTCTCTAATAACCTTACAACCACACAACTAAATCCTCTACAGAAAACCAATGTAGTGTATCAATTCACATGCCCGTTCAGAGATTGTATATCTAGTACTAATAATAAACCCACTACATATATTGGTTTTACTACAACCACGCTCTCCCTTAGACTTACCTGTCGCCTTTCTGATCAGAGTTTTAGAAAAACATAGTCATGTAGGTAATATCAGACAGATTTTAGTCAATAATACAATAATACTCACTCATACACACTGGAAAAAGAACCTTCAGATATTGGTGCATCTACATTAAATTCAAACAACCCACACTTAATAAAATCATGTTTAAATCTGGTCATAACACATTACATTGCAATTAAATACATGGTTCTGTTAACATTTCGAGCTCTCACGTGGTGTGACGTCATAGAACCGCATTACAAATTTACGAATTGCGTTTGCTATTTAGTAACTGTTATCGTTGCTTAGGAAAGTTTTATGTCAACACAAGATAGAATCGTCTTTGATGGTAGATGTTTTTATGTTAACGTCCCTATAACCTCTCTGAAGATGTCTCATGTGAGCCGAAAGCTTAGAACCAACTTAATAAAAAATTATCCAAATTTTGGAGAATTTTTGTCTTTATTTTCACCTGAAATTAAAGCCAAAATACGATGTTTAGAACAGCCTATGATTAAACACAACAGACATTCATTGTCTGTTATATTTAACAGTATATGTTTAGAAAAAAAAAAAAAAAATATATATATATATATATATATATATATCGGTTATGTTGTATACAAGGCTGTGGGTTTGTGGAGTCTGAGTCGGAAGCAATTAAGGGATCACTGGAATCGGAGTCGGTGAAACTATAACAAGTCCGACTCCAGTTAAATTTACAGTTTATGGCTCTCGTTTAGAGTATTTTTTCCATGTACAAAGCTATTTATGTAAAAAGTCTTACATTAAAGAATTCTCATTTTTACTCTCATTTCTTTTGCTGTATATTAACTGTTTCTTTTAAAGAACTTTTTCTCAACTTTTATTTTAAAGTCATTTTATTTTTTGTAGCCATTTTATATTTGCAAAACTATATATGCAAAAAAATCTTACATTATAAAATTATTTATTTTTGTTATGTCTTTCAGATCCTGTAAAAGATTATTTCAACTTTTGTTATAAAATAGTTTTATTTTTGTTTTGTACTTATTTTTTGGGTGTGCGTTGTGGTGCAGTTAATATCGACTCGGAACGACAAATCGGGAAGCCAAAATCGAATTTCAGTTGAATTCCTCGCATTCACTTGCGCGCAAATACCTTTGGGAAAGGTATTAATCCGTCTCTTCCTTTCAATTATGGGCTAAATAATAGAACAGATCGGGTTCTATAGCCTTGGTCGGCAACCAGTCTACCGCAAAAAGCAATGGCAACCTACTGCGGGATAATCTTCTGCCCAGTCAGTCATGTCTCTTTCGAGATATAATCGCCCAAAGTGTGTATAGCACTTAACTGACTTATTTCCTATGAGCAAAGATGATTATATATCTATTTATATATGTAAAAAGTTTTACATTATAGCATTTTTATTCTTATTTCTTCTAAATTCTTTCAAAGATTTTGTCTCTAATTCTGTTAGAAAATATTAAAGAATGAATAGGTATGATATAAAAGCCACATTATTTTTATTCTTTGATATCGACCAGTTATAATGATATAGGTCTACTCAAGTTAGGAGTGTATACATCGGTTTTATGAGATATATAGGCTATAATCATTTAATTACATAAAAAAGACTAGGGGGTAAGGTTTGGTGCTCCGACTCCACAGCCGTGATTGTATATATGACTTGTAATCATATTGCAATAAACATCATTTACGCAGGTTATCAAGCGCGTCTACATTTTTTCTTTTAAGAATTACAAACAACAACTATTGCATGTGACCACACTGGACCACATAGACAACCTTTTGACCAAGAACTTCTTTAATTAATACTCACTTTACACTTTTGCTTTGGCACAGAAAATATTGATGCTAGATGAACAAAAATAAATAAGAGTGGTCCCATTTAACCCAATGACAATGTTGATCATTTGATATTAATCTGTAAATATTGGTTACATATAAAGATAATATTGTTTATCTATACATAGTGTAACTAAAGTAAGTGGAATATTTGAACCCCAACTGAGATAGATAGATAGATAGATAGATAGATAGATAGATAGATAGATAGATAGATAGACTAGATAGATAGACTAGGATAGATAGATAGATAGATAGATAGATAGATAGATAGATAGATAGATAGATAGATATGAACAGACAGATAGATAGATAGATAGATAGATAGATAGATAGATAGATAGATAGATAGATACGAACAGACTGAGGATAGATAGATAGATAGATACGAACAGACTGAGGATAGATAGATACGAACAGACTGAGGATAGATAGATAGATAGATAGATAGATAGATAGATAGATAGATAGATAGATAGACGACTAGATATGACGACTGAGATAGATAGATAGATAGATAGATAGATAGATAGATAGATAGATATGAATCGCGGATGATAGATAGATAGATAGATAGATAGATAGATAGATAGATAGATAGATAGATAGATAGATAGATAGAAAGATAGATAGATAGATAGATAGTGTGAGCTGACTCTGGATATATTTAAAGGGTTAATTTTCGTTCAAGGGTTAACGGTGAAAAAAGACACAGAATTACGAGCTAGAGAATCTTAACGAAACTGAAACTGAATAAAAAAAAAAATACTAACGCTACAAGACATATCGGACGAATGTCAGACAATCCTAAATCTGAAACGCGAAGCAGAGGAAAATGAAGAAAAGGTGTGCGCATATATACAAGAATAAGAAAAATGTGTAAAAAGAAAAATTAACCCATGTTTAAGATGTGGAAGGTTACATCCCGGAGATGACTGTCCAGTTAAGTATTTAAAATGCTACAAGAGTGGAAAAGTAGGGCATAAAAGGTCACGCTGTAAAACTAAATCAAGGAAAATTTCTCACAGAAAAAAAAATTCGTACACAGCGTTGAGACTGAAAACTAATTACAAAAAACAAAAAAATCATTAGCATGGATCAGGCTAATCTCTCTGAAAGCAAATCACTGCGACTCCTCGGCCTAGCTCTCTCAGCAGAAACAAGTGGAATGACTATATCGAATCCATAACTAAATCTGCTGCTAGGAAGGTCGGTTCACTGTGTAGGGCCAGCAAGTTTTGCCCGACTGAATCCATCCTGCACATATATAAATCTACCATCCGCCCGCGTATTGAATCCTGCTGCCACATCTGGTCGGGTGCCCCTGCTATTCACCTCAGGGTTCTTGACAAAATCCAACGGAGAATCTGCGATGTGATCGATCCCGACTTGGTAGCTCAGCTGCACTCACTTTTTCACTGGCGTAAATTGGCTTCCATCTGTCTCTTTTATAAATACTTGCACGGCTTCTACTCCAACGAGCTTAGCTCACTGGTGCCCCACTGCATGAATTTACACGAGCTACTAGACTAGCAACTAGGTCCCACTCTTTTACAGTGAAACCAATAAAATGTCACTACAACTTATACTCTTATAGCTTCTTTTCTCACACTATAGAATTCCCTTCCCCAACAGATACAATCTCAAAGAATTTAAATGTAAAATCAATTGTCATCTCCTATCTCTCTGACTCGCATCCCCTCATGTTCTTTTCTCCGTCCACTCTACTCTCATCACACCAATATTCCCATCCTTCTCTTTTTCTCTGACACCCCCTATGACTTGTTCCTCTTTCTCATCACTTTCCTTCTGTGTAGCCCCTGCACACTAGTGGCAGTCAAACTGCCTTACTTGGGGTGAAATGATTGAAAGTAGAAAAAAAAAGAAAGCATATGGAAAACCTACATTAAATAGAACTTCAAATTCGCACGTGGCGTTCTGAATGGTGCGGTACGCCGGGAGTTGGGCAGCGGGGTGAGCTCCCACTGTTCTTATAAAATGACTCCTGATGGCTAGTGTAATTTTACACCTCTGCCGCACAAACTCCCTACCCTGCGTCCACGTCGCGGCACTGGCTCCACTAAACGGGCAAGGGTGTGAAAGCGAGTGTTCGGCGCTTTAAAACCGTTCAATGCTCCCTGCAAATCCAGATCGCGTCTGTTCCGGCATCCGGCGGCCCCTGGTGGCGGTGACCTCTGCGTCTGCGGGTAACCTGCGGCAAGTCCTCGTCGTCACTGCGGGGTAGGGCTGGGGACCCTACCACACCATCCGCTTTTTCTCCTTGAATCATCCCTTATGATTATGATTATGATTATTAATGTCTCTCACAGTTATACCGACTCAAGCTACGGCGTACCCGGTAGGCGACGCGCCTGTCCTCAACGGTTTGACGGGGCAGGTGTTAAATCAGCAAGTCAGACTACTTCCACGCAGGCGTTCGTCTTACTTCGCCTGCTGGAATGTGCGCACGCTGCGGGATACTGGAGTGCAAGCTCTAACCATGCGTGCGCTGTACAACTATGGAGTTGAAGTTGCATGCCTCTCAGAGGTCCGCGTCCCTGACTCCGGACACTCCACAATCAAGGTCCCGGGGGTCGACAGGAACTTTCATCTCTACCACAGCGGCGTGTCAGACAACACGGGGCGCCAGGGCGTAGCCATCGCCTTGGCAGAATCGGCAAATGCGGCTCTCTTGGAGTGGGAGCCAATTTCTCCGCGCCTCGCCAGGATTCGGCTGAAGGGCCACATCACAAACATCTCCGTGGTGGCCATGTATGCGCCCACCCTTGATGCAGATGATGCCACCAAGGACGCGTTCTACAGCCGGCTCCAGCAGGTCGTCCGAGGGGTTCCTCGCCGCGACATGCTGATTGTCGCGGGTGATTGGAATGCGCGCACGGGGCCAGGCGACGACACATCCAGACATATCCTCGGTCGGTTTGCTTTGGGGACCCGATGTGACAACGGCGACCGCCTCGTCAACTTTGCGGCCGCAAACCGCCTGGTGGTCAGCAACACACGTTTCGACCACCCGCGCAGACACCTGGCGACCTGGAACTCAAACGACGGTCACACGCAGAACCAGATAGACTACGTCCTAGTGCGGTCCCGTTGGGCCAGCTGCGTGCTTGACTGTCGGGCGTATAGAGGAGCAGAAACCGGGAGTGCAAACGGCTCCGACCACGTTCTTGTCCGTGCAAAACTTCGTCTTCGCTTGAAGCGTCTTCCTCCGCGGCAACCAGCCCGCCGGTTTGATGTATCAAAACTCAAATCGGTGGTTGCTGAGCCTTTTCGTGTTGAGCTGCGGAACCGTTTTGACGGCCTCGTCTTGGACGAGGAGGCACCTCCAGAAGCGGAATGGAGCGCGCTAAAGACAGAGGTTACAAACGCAGCTAAGGCCCATCTGGGCTACACCCGCCGTCGGCACCGCGATTGGATCTCCGCGGGGACGATTGATCTGGCCGAACGAGCACGGCGTGCGCGACTGACACAATCCACACACTACCGCGAGCTACGGCGCAGAACGGCGCAAGCAGTCCGCAACGACCGCAACGCGTACTGGCGGAGAGTGGCGGAAGAAACGGAACAGGCCTCAGCCAATGGTGATACCAGAAAGCTGTACCATCTTCTCAACCGGGTCAGCCGTCCATCGCGGGGCGCGAGCGATACTCTCGTCGATGCAGCAGGCAATACGATCGCCGATATGTCAGCCCGGCTTGACAGGTGGCAAGAGCATTTTAGTGCTCTGCTTAACCATGATCCAGCACCAACCCCTGTCCATGCCAGCACATCTGCAGCAACAACGTATGCCTGCAACACGGATCCACCGACGCCAGATGAAGTTCGCGTGGCTCTCTTTCAGCTGAAGAACAACAGGGCCCCCGGTGAAGATGGCCTTCCAGTTGAAATCTTCAAAAGCTGTTCCGAGGTGATGGTGCCATGGTTACACCGCCTCCTGATGAAGATCTGGAACACAGAGGTCGTCCCCGCTGACTGGAGAGAGGCAGTGCTTCTCCCCTTCTTCAAAAAAGGCGACAAACGAGTATGTAGCAACTACCGCGGAATCAGCCTGATCGATATTTCGGCCAAACTGTTCACAGTCCTGCTACTGAAGCGCTTCCAACTCGCTCGCGACCACCGTACCCGCCCAAGCCAGGCTGGTTTCCGTCCGGGTAGAGGGTGCTCTGACCAGATCTTTTGTCTACGCCGGATACTGGAGACGCGCTGGTCTTACCAACAACCGACGGTGCTCTGTTTCATCGATTTTGCAGCGGCCTTCGACTCGGTGGACCGCAGCGCTCTGTGGACTATCATGCGGGACGATGGCATTCCGCCAAAGCTGCTGCGTCTGATTCAGGCCTACTACCGGGAGACGAGGACACGTGTTCGTGCTTACGGTGCTGAGACCGGGGCGTTTGAGGTCCGCACTGGTGTGCGACAGGGATGCGCGCTCTCCCCGACGCTCTTCAACTACGCTATCGACTGGATTCTGATGAGCGCCCTTCAAGGCTTCACTGGGGTTCGGGTGGGCCGCGACTTGGCCGTGACCGACCTGGCGTACGCTGACGACATTGTCCTTCTTGGTGACAGCATCGAGGAGGTGCAGGCGGCCGTCAGCCGAGTGCATACCAGCGCGTGCGCGGTCGGCATGCGCATCAATGCTGCAAAGACGAAGGTGATGACGGCGCTGTTGCCTCCAGAGGCCCAACAACCCATCCTGCTCGACGGAACACCCCTGGAGATGGTGGACCACTTCATCTATCTGGGCTCGTCTTTTGTCCCGAACGGCCAGGGTGGCGATGAGATCGGGCGTCGCATCAACCTTGCGAGGGCCGCCTTCAACCGCCTCCAGAAGTGTCTCTGGTCAAGGCGGGAGATCGCCCTGCGTACAAAGAGCCGCGTCTACCAAGCTGTTGTGCGATCCATCTTGCTGTATGGCTGCGAGACGTGGCCGGTGCGCGTAGCGGACCTCAAGAGGGTGGAGGTCTTCGACAATGACTGTCTCCGGCGCATCCTGCGTTTCCGGCGGATTGATCGGGTGCGGACATCGACCCTTCGTCAAACATGCCGTCTTCAACCGATACCGGCTGCTCTCCGACTCCGTCGACTGCGTTGGTTCGGCCATGCTGCGCGCTGTCCTCCGGGTGAGCTGATTCGCGACTGCCTCTTCCCGAGGCCCCTACCGGGCTGGTGCAAGCTTGCGGGGGGTCAGCTGAGGACGTGGGCAGCCACACTGAAGGGGGACATGGAGCCGATCTCGGGCCCAAATGTCGTGGGATTTCGGAGGTGGAACCGGGACTGGGCAGAGATCGGAGTGGAGCTGGCTCAAGATCGCCGATCGTGGGCCGCCGCTGGGAGAGACGCTTCAAATGTTCTTGGGGATGCCGGCTCAACCCGTCCTGGGTGAATGCCGCTACAATACAATACAAATATATACTTGGGGTGAAATGATTGAAAGTAGAAAAAAAAGAAAGCATATGGAAAACCTACATTAAATAGAACTTCAAATTCGCACGTGGCGTTCCTGGTAAGAAATTATGTTATTCGTGAGATGACACGCAACGTTTTATTTCGAAACAAGTGTGTAAAAGCTAAGGCTTGTTTGTTAAAAATCAGAATTGATGTTCGCAAGAAAAATTAAATTAAGTTGTTACCGGGTTAAAAAAAAAAAAAAAAAAGAATAAGAACGAATAACAAAAAGAACACATTTTTCAAAATTGGCGAAAGAGTATTTTTCAGTATATATAAAAATGAAAAATGAATGTGGGAAGATTATGTAATACGTTAACAAATGGGAAAAATTATTTATATGGTGAAAGGAAAAAATGGTAGCACAAAAGGCACTGGAATCAGTTAAAAATGCTTTAGTTGAAGAAAGCCTAGCAAGAAAGGAAGAACGTATGTATATCTTTGAGGTACCAACACTGAAAAAATTCGTTGAAGGTAAAGTATGGGTACCAGAAAAAGGAAACGTATCGAAAGACTAGTGGTTGACCCAAAAACAAAAGAAATACAAACTTCAGCATATTATGAACTTGCCAGAAAGAGGAGGGGTGAATACTAAGAAATAAAATATTTAAGAAAAAAAATCCCAAAAGTGGGGACGTTGTGGAGTAAATGGTAACACAAATGAATGAGACAAGACGCCCTAAATAAAGAACTCAATCACAGTTCAGAGACAAAGTACCGACAATCCGCTGTCGAAATCAACCTACTCGGACTCTATGTCTCTAAGCGAAGAGGAAACTAGACGAGGCTATGCCGAAGTGCAGAATCTAATTTGGGGAAAAGCAGACAAGAGCTCGACCCTGTCTTATGCAAGGTCAACGGGAAATTTTTGCCCGAGCTTAAGGGCTCGGAAATCTCACGTTAAAAAACGACCTTGTGTCCCATCCGGCCTAGGTGGGGAAATTCCAGAGTTCAGACAGAGTTCAATCTTGAGCGGAGAGAAACCCAGACGAGGCTATGCCGAAGGGCAGGGTTACATCTGGGAAAAATTAGACTAAAACTCGACACTGATTTATGCAAGGTCTAAGGGAAATTTTTGCCCGAGCTTAAGGTTCGGAATTCCCACGTTAACAACCATCCTTGTGTCACCTTCAGCCTACGTGAGAAGGTTTCTGGTAAATATCCAGAGTTTCGAGAGTATTCTGATAGCGTGTTCGTTAGAGTATCGTTGGGGTCAGTCAAGACTTGATATTATAACCGTGAGTTATAACAGCGTGGAGAATGACTACCTTGAATGCAAAACCATGGAAAAGCAGAAGGAGACCGATCCACTATATTTCTGAGAAATTGTGAAAATGTATAGATAATAAAAAGAAAAAGACCGGTGGTCACTTATGCTTTAAAGGGACATCAAAATAAAAGTAAAAAAAATGGGAAAAATATAAAACAATGTTCTTTCATATATATTAACTCACTATATTAGAACATCCCTCAGGTATGGGTTAAATAGTAAGACATAATGAGAACTTCAGTTTTGGTTGACAATCACTCTAGGAGAAAGAAAACTCTAAATTCAGAACTGGTTAGGCGTGGAGCTAGTGTGATTTTTTTGTTTTGTTTTGTTTTTTGTTTTTTGCAAAGTAAGCTGTTTTTAGCAAAGTGTGCGGGTTTTAAAACCCCTTAGAATTTTAGTGAACATTTATTTGTCCTCTGTAGAGCATTGACGCGACACGGCGAGAGAAAACAGGACAACACCAAACTTGATTGGAAAAAAAAGGCTTTATAACAGAAAGAGAAGAAAGAAAAGAAAGATACAAAATAGGGTTTTTAAAATGGTTGCAAAAGAACAGTGGTTTTTGCGAAGACTTAACTGGAAGCAGTATAGTTCATTCTGTTAACAGTTCTTCTCATTTTCTGTTCGACGTCAGAATATATTCGTCTTCAGGTTGAAGACGGATTACGTTTTCTGATGCTTTGCTGCAACTGTTGGGACATTCTCGATCCTATGTTGTCTTTTTGGCCGCTACATTTTCGGACACCATATGGCTGCTGTTTGAGTTTCACGGAGCTAAATTTGTCCGTGTTGACTCGGATTGGCAGGAAAAACGAGGAAGAGATAGGCTTCTGTCAAACCAAACCAGGGACCGGTAATCACGACCCTTACAAAGGGAGACAATTCATTCATCTATAAAATATTTCTAATACAAGCAACGCCAACTCGTGAAAAAATCATCTTCCAGCAAAAAAGTCTCATACTCTCCAGCTGGAATAAACCGGACTTGTTTATCCAACATTTGACCTCACTCTATCAAGACAAAAAATATTATTAACGGACTGTTCTTAAACACTCATCATTGACTTTACTCCAACTTTACCATTTTGTCATTTTCAAACTAAAAGTTTCTTTGTAATAGTCTGAAAGATTCTTTTTTTATGCAATGGCACACCTAGGAGCAAATAAAAATGTCACGACACACTAAATAAAAAAATTCTAAAGGGTATACAATACATTTGAATGTTATGAAATAAAACCATAGATTTTTTTAAAAATACACGCACAAATATGAACTTATTTCAACGTTTCTATTCACCCATTTATGCAGCTTATTTAGTATGAAACATTGGCCTTGTGTTTTGTTTTGTTTTTTGGTTGTTTTTTTTTTGTTTTTTTGTTGTTTTTTTTGTTTGTTTGTTTTCGCAATTCCTTCACTGTTTGATCAAATGTGTGATAAACAGACCCTCATTTCTCGCTTCTTTTTTTATGTTATTTAGGTTTGAGAACCCTAATTCGCATAAATAAGAAGTAGAAAATTTCAATAAAACTGATAAAGTCTTTTTAGCTAATGTAGGTTATTTCTTTTGTATGGAAATCCAAAATGTATCAATGGATACCGTCGAATATTATATTCTGAGTCCTCGATCACTAGAAATAGTTAAATGGTTTTTAAAGAGTTAAACTAAAAAATATTTTTTTTTAATAAGATGTAACCGTAAATTCTACTCCAACAGCTTCTTTTCTCGCGCTTCCCGCCTGTGGAACTCCCTTCCACAAGTCTGCTTTCCCGACAGTTACAATCTCCAGGTGTTTAAATGTAGGGTCAATAGACACTTCCTATCACACTAACTCCCAACTATTCTCACAACACTCTCATCTACCCAACCCTCATTCTCGGTATCCTCACCCGCCTATCACCCACCCTCTGTTATTTCCTATATTTAATCAGCCTTTCTCCACTCTACGTAGCCCCCTGCACAGTAGTGGCAGTGACATGCCTTGCTCGGGGTGAAACGCTTATAAAAAAAAAAAAAAAAAAAAAAAAAGCAAAGTATTTAAAATAACATAATCAAATAATAGTGAAAAGAATTATTTGAAAAAATATTTAACACTTATTCATTTATTCAAGTGCTAACACTGAACCATTAAGACTTTCACACACACACCGTATATATGCCATGACAATATTTAGCGGCACACTTAAGAAGATTGCGAGGCACACTAGAGTGCTGCAGTACAACAGTTGAGAATAGCTGATTTAGCATGTGTCCAAGCTATTTTCTGTAATCGGAAATAAGCTGGGATGGTCTCAGTGCTTAGTTATAAACACACTTATTTCGGAAAAAAAATAATGATATTATAATTTACATAAACAGGCCGTGTTTTTAATTATTACTATATTTTATTTTAACTGTTATTTTGTGGATCAGACTCCCAAGGGAAGGCTTCCTTGATCACTATAATCTTAACCCCTTAAAGTCTAAGGTCGACTTTATCTATCCTACATATTCTCATCACCCGAATTTACTTTCTGTTCTTACAGCCATACAAAAAACCTCATTCTATAAGCCCGCTATCTTGAGTGGCTCTTGGAGCTCATATTGGGTGAAAATTTTTTACTTTAATAGTTTCTTCTCTCACTCTTCTCACCTGATGATTCTTGCTTTCATATTGATTATGATTTTCAAACACCATCTTCTGTTTTCTTAAATCCTGTCCTGTTTCCTCAATAATGTTTTCTTAGTTTCCTACACTTTCAGTAACAATTTACATCTTAGTGGCTTTATTGCCTTCCTTAGGATGAAAGGATTGAAAAAATATTCTTATTCCTTGAATCTTGTTTTTTTTATTGTTCTTTCACCTCATCAACATTTCTTCGCTTTCTTTCACTCTCAGTAACCTCTTGTATTTTAGTGGCTTTATTTCCTTGCTGAAAAGAAAAGAATTAAAAATTCTTCTGTCTGCTTGAATCCTGTTTCTTTTTATTGTCCTTTCTTCTCAGTAACATTTTCTCATTTTCCTTCACTTTCGATAATCCCCTTGTGTCTTGGTGGCTTTATTGCCTTCCTTGGGAGTGAAATGATTGACAAAATCTTCTCCTCCTTAAAGCCTGTTCTTTTTATTGTCTTTTCTCCTTAGCAACATTTTCTCAGTTTCCTTCAATCTCAGTAACCCCTTGCATCTTAGTGGCTTTATTGCCTTCTTTTGGGTGAAAAGATTATAAAAGGAAAAGTAAAAACGAAAAACTCTGTCTCAATAACTCTATACAGATTTTAGTGTGTGTGTGTGTGTGTGTGTGTGTGTGTGTGTGTGTGTGTGTGTGTGTGTGTGTGTGTGTGTGATTCCAATTATCCTACATTTGTGTGCTGGACTAATGCAAAACTGTAGCATTGTAATAATTCAAAATAATTATTTGAACTCCATGAATGGGATAATCCAGATTAATTTACTTTCAAACATGGATTTCAAGTTAATATAATTGCAAATATTATTTCTTACATAACCAAAAGCAAAAATATTTTCTATCATGCTAAATTCATTACATCTAACAGAAAGCAAAAAATTCATCTGACATTTAGAATTAAGTGAAAGACATCATATCCATGTAACTTAAACATGTATCGAACTGAAGGATATATAAAATATTTCTTATATGGTTGTCATATAACTATAATAGTAAGCTCACTGAGTGCTCTCCAATTGTGGTCTTATGCCACACTAAGTGAAGCATTGAAATGCATACTTAAGTGTGGGCATTTTAATGTGGTGCAATGGTTAGTAAGCTTTTGGTCCTAGATCAATTACAACTGAGTAGTGAGTTAGATCCTCAACAGATGCTCCATATGTTTGACCTTGTACAATCTCTCATATCTAAGCTACACCCTCAATAAAATCACTATATATGATTTAAAAAGAAGCAAGAGGAAACTATATTTTGCTTTAACCAATGCAACGTTTTTTACTGATGAAGTCCATCAGTGAATGAAAACTTTCATATGCTGTCCTCAAAACCTAGGTGATCATGGAATACCACTTTGCCCTCTGTCTTTGTCACATGTTTGACCTTGTACACCCTCATATCTAGCTACACTTAATAAATCTGCTTCATATATGATTTAAAAAGAAGCAAGAGGAAAACTATATTTTGCTCTTAACCAAATGCTGCATTGATGAAGTCCATCATGAATGAAACTTCTTCATATGCCGTGTCCCTTCAAAAACCTAGGTGATCATGGAATACCACTTGGCTCTGCTCCTCCTTGTCATATGTTTGACCCTTGCACAATCTCTCTCATATCTAAGTTTTCACACTTAATAAATCACTATATACAGATTTAAAAGAAGCAAGAGGAAAACTATATTTTGTTTTAACCAATGCACGCGTGTACTTTGATGAAGTCCATCAGAATGAAATCATATGCCGTGTCCTTCAAAACCTAGGTGATCATGGAATACCACTTGGCTCTGTCTCTTGTCATATGTTTGACCTTGTACAATATCTCATATCTAAGCTACACACTTAATAAATCATATATGATTTAAAGAAGCAAGAGGAAAACTATATTTTTGTTTAACCAATGCAATGCTTTTTGTATTGATGAAGTCCATCAGTGAATGAAACTTCTTCATATGCTGTCCCTTCAAAACCTAGGTGATCATGGAATACTCACTTGGCTCTGTCTCTTGTCATATGTTTGACCTTGTACAATATCTCATATTCTGTTACACTTAATAAATCACTACATATGATTTAAAAAGAAGCAAGGGGAGGGAGAAAACTGCATTTTGTTTTAACCAACGGCAACGTTGTACTGATGAAGTCCATCAGTGAATGAAACTTCATGCCGTGTCCCTTCAAAAAACCTAGGTGATCATGGAATACCACTTGGCTCTGGTCTCTTGTCATATGTTTGACCCTGTACAATCTCTCTCATATCTAAGCTACACTTAATAAATCACTATATATGATTTAAAAAGAAGTAAGAGGAAAAACTATATTTTGTTTTAACCAATGCAACGTTTTTTACTGATGAAGTCCATCAGTGAATGAAACTTCTTCATGCCGTGTCCCCAAACCTAGGTGATCATGGAATACCACTTGGCTCTGTCTCTTGTCATATGTTTGACTCAGTACAATCTCTCATATCTAATACACTTAATAAATCACTATATATGATTTAAAAGAAGCAGGAAAACTATATTTTGTTTTAACCAATGCAACGTTTTTTGCATTGATGAAGTCCATCAGTGAATGAAACTTCTTCATATGCCATGTCCCTTCAAAACCTAGGTGATCATGGAATACCACTTGGCTCTGTCTCTTGTCATATGTTTGACCTTGTACAATATCTCATATCTAAGCTACACTTAATAAATCACTATATATGATTTAAAAAGAAGCAAGAGGAAAACTATATTTTGTTTTAACCAATGCAACGTTTTTTGCATTGATGAAGTCCATCAGTGAATGAAACTTCTTCATATGCCGTGTCCCTTCAAAACCTAGGTGATCATGGAATACCACTTGGCTCTGTCTCTTGTCATATGTTTGACCTTGTACAATCTCTCATATCTAAGCTACACTTAATAAATCACTATATATGATTTAAAAAGAAGCAAGAGGAAAACTATATTTTGTTTTAACCAATGCAACGTTTTTTGCATTGATGAAGTCCATCAGTGAATGAAACTTCTTCATATGCCGTGTCCCTTCAAAACCTAGGTGATCATGGAATACCACTTGGCTCTGTCTCTTGTCGCTCTCAAATTTTTGTCTCTTGGTATCTCTCAAAAACCTTGCTCTGCTATCCATTTGCTCAGGCCTGATTTCCCTTGTTTTTCTTTCCTTCTATCCATCCTGTAAGTATTGAATTCTCCAGACTCTCCTTCCTCATTGCGTCAGCTAAAACAAAAAAACATAGTTTTCCTCTTGTCTTTTTTAATCATGCTGTTCTTTTTTGTTATAGCTGAGAATATTTACACACACACACACACATATATATTTAGTGTATCAAGGCAGCGGATAATTTTCTAAACATATACTGTTAAATATAACAGACAGTGAATGACTATTATGTTTAATCATCAGCCATTCTAAATATTATATGTTGGCTTTAATTTCAGGTGAAAATAAAGACAAAAATTCTCCAACATTTGGATATTTTTTATTATTTTGGTTCTAAGCTTTCGGCTCACATGAGCCATCTTTAGAGAGGTTACAGAGACATTAACATCAAAGATGATTTTATCTTGTGTTGACAGAAAACATTGCTAAGCAACGATAACAGTCACCAAATAGCAGATGCAGTTCATAAATTTGTAATGCGGTTCTATGATATCACACTGTGTGAGAGACCAAAATGTTAACAGAACCGTATGTCTAAATGTAATGTAATGTGTTATGACCAGATTGAAATGAGATTTTATTAAGTGTGGGTTGTTTTGATTTAATGTAGATGGCTTCCAATATCTGAAGGTTCTATTGTGTGTATGAGTGAGTATTATTGTGTTATTGACTAAAATCTGTCTAATATTACCTATATGGCTCTGTTTTTCTAAGAAATGTTGTTTAATTGAACTCTGATCAGAAAGGTCACAGGTAAGTCTACGGAAGAGCGTAGTTGTAGTAAAACCAATATATGTAGTGGGTTTATCATTAGTACCAGAGATACAATCTCTGAACAGGCATGTTTCATATATATATATGAAACACATGCTTATACATATTTAATAGCCTAGTAGATTAATGCATTTGTTCACAAATTTAATGACATCTACAAGAAAACTGAATGCATGCCCATCAACAAAAAGGGAAGCCAAAATGCCAACTACAGGTCAGAAATACTAAAATCAAGCCGATGTAGAAATTTAGATACCTGGAAAGTGTTCTGGTGGAGAACGGAAAATTTGACAGTGAAATCTGAAGATTCCAAAAGAAAGTATTGATAGACAGGAACATTTTGTTGGAAACAAATAATGTACTGGATTGTTACATGATATCTGTCCTCCTATATGGCAGCAAATGCTGGACAATTTCCTCAAAGGTGAAGGCAAGACCCAAAGGAACAGAAATGTGATTCTACAGAAGGATGCTGAGGATATCATGAACTAAACATGTGAACAACAACGAGGTATTGGAGAAAAGGTAAACAAAATGGAAGCTTGTGCTTAACATCAGAAAGAGACAGTTGAAGTTTTTGGAGCATGTAATGAAAAAGGAGGGCTTGGAGAATTTGATACTCACAAGGTGAATAGAGGGAAACGAGAGACAGGGAAAAACAGTGAGGGGCATACTTATGATAATATTAGCTGTTTCCTTATAAGAAAACATGTGACATTCATTGACTGAGTAGTGAGTCCCACTGTCATAAAATCTTTCTCTTAAAACAATTTTTCAGGAACATATGTTTCTCAAGTCCACAAACTGTTATCACTCTTTCCAGTATTTATGCAAGTTTCCTTCCTAATATTTTATTTGAAGTAGTGTGAAATCTTGATTATATCACTATCTTTTCTTCTTAACAGTCAAATAATAACAACAAAGATGAGGATATTAGTTTGAAATTAAATAGTATAAATTCTGATATCTCTTCCTCATAAAAAACTAAGGCAGAGAGGATGAGTTTGTTGAAGATTTAATATTATCAAAATAAAAAACGAAACCTATCCTGAATTTTAATAAATTCATACATTTTACAGATTGATTTTATTATGTATTGCACTAAGGTTATTTAAAAACTTTATAAGGACTCTATTATAACCTTGTATTTTCAGAACCTGTAGGCCATTTTTTTTCATTCAATATATGACCTAAATTATTTATGAAGTGATGTTACAACCAATAGTATGTATATTTTTTAAATCAATGATATTGTTGAAGAATCACTGCTGAATACATATCCAAAAATCAGTCAAGAAAAATAAACGTTGCTTATTTTTACAGAGTCCTTGTGGAGCATGGGGAGGAAAAAAATTGATTCATGCCTTTCACAAAGATATTAGTGTGATTGATTGGCTTGATGGGGGGGGGCATTTAAAGGTAAAACTTTTTCCAGGTTGTAAGAATAATTCTTTACTTTTACAAGTGAATATTGCATTAACAATTTTTTGAGAATAACAATGATTTTTCTAGATATACTTCCTACTATTTAATCCATAGCTGTAGGGAGGAAATGGATTTATACCTTTCCAAAGGTTTTTGCACATAGGTGATTCTAAAAAACCTGATTAGAATTTAAACTCAGCTCTGTGAGCTGAATTTTCTTATCCCAAGCTGCTACCCATTAGTGCAAATTGTCGGATTTCTTCATATTTTGATTGCTTAATAAATCCAACTTTACATGCAACTATACGTCTTCAAGAGCCACTGAAAAGAGGTGTTACATTTTTGAATTGACCAATCATAAATCATTTTTTATTAGAAATTTGGTTTTAAGATTTTGCCATATGCAGATGTTGTCCAGAACAAATTGGATACACAATCATATATATTGACCAATTAAAAGACAGGAAATACTTGATCCTTTTCTTAGTCACGAAAATGATTATACTCGTGATTTTGCATTTTTTCTTCAGAGGGCTTTCGAGCCATCCCCAGGACATAAATCTCGGCAACATGTATTTCTTGCCCTCTTTTACATACAGCAGAAAAAAAAAAGAGTCTGGACCTTCTAATCCACTTTAACACACATTTCTCACTCACTCACCTTCTCTCTCATGCTGCATTATATATCTCTCCTTCTTCCTCATGCAAATGACAAAGAGCTATGCCTGTTTAGACATTCAATAAAAGGACAACAATTATCCCACTATCTCTTTCACATCTACCTTTCTTCTTCAACTGTCCAGCGGCAACAAATGAAAGAGAGGAACAAACTCAGCATACATAATCCTACTACCTTTGTGCACACATACAGAAACAAATCTCTATAAGACTTTTCTTCATAAAAAGCAAACATTAAACATCCAACATTATTTTTAAACAATATAATTTTGATGAATAATAAATACTCTTTTTATCATAAAAATGATATCTTTTGTCTTAGAGTTCCTCTGCACCCTTCAGATTTATTAAATGTGGGAAGTCTTGATTAGGTTTGACACAAGGACATTTTCACAGCTTTGGCAGAACTCTTCTATGAAAGTGAATGGAAAGTACTTGCATTGAGATTTGAACTTGTTGATTTCATTCTCCGTGTCATTATCCACCAAACCCCCTAACACTCACACACCTAGGGAAAAATAAATATCTTTTTGACATTTTTCACAAAGTTGCTTCAAATATAAACCTTTGAGTTTGCATAACATTTTTCTTTTATCATAGCCAAATTTTCATTTTTTTTAAAAATCATTTCACCCTAAGCAAGGCAATAAAGCCACTAAGATGCAAAAGGGTTACTGAGTGTGAAATAATTTGAGTATAAAAAGGGAGAAAAATGCCATTATATATGTAATCATTAAAGTAAATGAATGTTGAATAAATCTTACCTTTGACATGTTCAGTTATGTAAACAGCTAGATATAATAATCTGTCATTTGTTTTCATACTAAAGTCATTTGCAATGCATTTTCTTATAATCATTTTACTTCAAGCAATACAGAACCACTCCTAATGCACAGGGAGTTACAGTGAGAGAAGGATAGATGGGAATCAAAGAGAGAGAAGATGGCAAATGACGTTGCATTTAAAACATTTGAAGATTGTAACTATCAGGCAAGCAAGCAAATGGAAGGGAGTTCCATCAATAGGAATTGCAAGAAAAGAAACTGTTAGAATAGAAGAGGAGGTTATATTTAATTATTTCGACAGTAAAAGAGTGGAATCTTGATGTCAATCTACTAGCGTACATAAATATATGTGGTCTGGAAACTAGGAAAAAAAGCTCATCAGAGCAGTTGCCATGAAAATACTTGCTGAAAAGACAAAGAGAAGCCACATCACACTGGTAAAAAGTGACTGAAGGCAGGCTGCCAAGTCAGGATTGATTATATTGCAGATCCTCCTTTGGATGTTGTGGAGAAACTCAAGTGAATAGCAGGAGCACTCAACTAGATATGGCAACAGTATTCAATGCATGGAAGAATGGTTGATTTATAAATGTGCAAAATGGATTCTGATAAGAAAAACTTCCTGGTCTGACACAGTGACACAATCTTTCTAGCAGTCAATGCACTAAAGATTCGATGTATTCATTCCATTTAAGGTCATTTGAGAGAGCGAGTCCAAGGAGTCACAGTGTATTGCTCTCTAGGAGACTAGCATCGTCCATTGTGATGCTAGACAAGAAAGTTTCTCTAATGAATAGAAGAGCAGCTTCGTTTTTGTATAGTAAAATGATTTCAAGATTTTAAAATAATTTGTCCAAAAAATATGCAACTAATTTGAATATCTCAAATTAGTTGTGCAGTTTTTCTGCCATTTGGCAAACAATCAAAAAAGAACCTTGATGCATATGCATAAAAAGACACTCCCACAAAGCTAACATAGTCTGAAATCTACATCTCAATGTACATTTCAGATCATGGTCAAGATTAAGGAGAATACAATGAAACAGCTGATTGTAATCCTGATAGGAAATTGGACTGTTTTGAAAAGTGTGAAAAAACAAAGATAACCACGTGAGGTTCCAAAGGGATTATTCTGAAGAGAACTTAGGCAGCATTACTATAGATGAGCTTTTTCATTAATATAGTATGTTTTAGTAAAATAAATATCATTTCATAATCTAAGAACTTGACCAATTCTCATTCAAATGATCTCAAATTTTAGCAGCTTGTGTAGCAACAACTCAAAATTCTATATTTAATGCTTTGTTTTTTTCTTTTCAGATACAAAAATGCCATTGATTAGAAAAGAAAGGGCATTTTGTATATTAGAGTAAGCTTCAACATAGTCGAACAAGACTGTTCAACATAAGAGAATTCACTAAAAATAAAATAACTACAATGACACGCTGCAACATGTTTGGCAGACTGACTACCAAGGATGTGTGCCATGTTAAAGGTAGTGTCTATACTGAAAACTTGTGAAATCTATCATTAAATTCACATAGCTTTGAATTTCTCATTCAAGTTTTAATGAATAAATCTTATTTTGCTCAAAAACAAGTCTGTTCCATTTCATTTGTCTCAAGCAATGGTTCCAAAACATTTTTCTTTGGTACACTTTTTCTTGGACCTCACCAAATTTTATGTGAAAAAAGTACATTTGAAAATAAAACTGCAGATTCAAAGTCAGAAGATATCATTGATAACTCTTCCCTCCAATTTGCAGAGCCTAGGTACAATATTCTTAATACTTGATATAATGCAAAAATATCACAATAAGTATTTATAACTATTTATACTCAGTATAATGCATGCAATTACAAGTATTCTATAACATATTTTAAATTTTGAAATCATTTATTTTTGGCATATGAAGATTTTTCAACTGTTTCTAAATTTTTATTGTCTTTCAATCATTCTGCCTCACCTGCTATCTTCTTCTGCTATACCTATAAGGTGCACCACACTATTTGAGAGCCACTGACCTAAACTATATAATACTAAGATATTTACATCACAAGTGATATCAATTTTTTCCAGAGAAACATATTATATTAAAATCTTTTATAATGCACTTTTATCAGAAAATATTTGCTTACAAATTTCAATATATGGTTTTAGTATTTGCTTTTTTGTTATATTCATATTAAATTTAAAGAAAGTTTTGAGAAACTGTTTAACAATATGTTAATTTATATTGCAGGTTATATAAAAACCAAATATTAAAAAAATCAACAATACATATTCTAGGCGTATACAGGAATTATATTTAACAAAATTTGTGAAAAACCTTTATCCAGTAACATAAAAACCTTTATACTGTGACATATTTATTTTTCTCTTGATATACATATATTTTTTTACATATTAATGTCCACCCAATACAATATCCGAGAGCTATTCATGGTAGAGGATTATGGTGTTGTATAAGTGTAAGAAAAGGGAAGAATTGAAATCAATATGGTTATGAAGGAAAAATAATGGTTAAATGTAAACTTGAAGCAGTAAAGATTGTAGTGATTGGGAAAACCTCCAACCAGAAGTCTTTTCCACAATGCAACAATTCTACGGAAGAAGTTATCCAAGTGGAACTTACTTCTTGCTACCAGTATATATATATAAATGTTGTATCCCTAAGAAAGGTACAATTACAAATTGTGCATCCAAGTGGCAAACTACCAAATACAAATGTCATGGAGCAAGCCAGATTATTCTGTACAAAATTGTCACTGAGAGATTAGTCTACTGCAAAATACACTACAATAAACACTCTTTGCTAGTCAGTAGCATATAACAAAATACACTACAATATACACTCTTTGCTAATCAGTAGCTATGACTCTCATATAACAAAATACACTACAATATACACTCTTTGCTAATCAGTAGCTATGACTCTCATATAACAAAATACACTACAATATACACTCTTTGCTAATCAGTAGCTATGACTCTCATATAACAAAATACACTACAATATACACTCTTTGCTAATCAGTAGCTATGACTCTCATATAACAAAATACACTACAATATACACTCTTTGCTAATCAGTAGCTATGACTCTCATATAACAAAATACACTACAATATACACTCTTTGCTAATCAGTAGCTATGACTCTCATATAACAAAATACACTACAATATACACTCTTTGCTAATCAGTAGCTATGACTCTCATATAACAAAATACACTACAATATACACTCTTTGCTAATCATAGCTATGACTCTCATAAACAAAATACACTACAATATACATGCTAATCAGTAGCTATGACTCTCATATAACAAAATACACTACAATATACACTCTTTGCTAATCAGTAGCTATGACTCTCATATAACAAAATACACTACAATATACACTCTTTGCTAATCAGTAGCTATGACTCTCATATAACAAAATACACTACAATATACACTCTTTGCTAATCAGTAGCTATGACTCTCATATAACAAAATACACTACAATATACACTCTTTGCTAATCAGTAGCTATGACTCTCATATAACAAAATACACTACAATATACACTCTTTGCTAATCAGTAGCTATGACTCTCATATAACAAAATACACTACAATATACACTCTTTGCTAATCAGTAGCTATGACTCTCATATAACAGATGGACTCATACATCCTACTGTACCAGAAAGGTAGCAGGATATTCAGGATAGCAATAAATTATAAAATTGAATTATAAAAATTAAAATTGTTATAAAGTGTGTTATCAATTGTAGGCTTATAAAAATTCCATCATTAATTATAAGTTTCTACCTATACCTCATGACCAACCCCCATCCCCAAAATAGGAAGATGCTGATCATTAATGAGTTCATCTCATCATGTTCTACTGGAAAATGCCTGGAAAGGTTTCATCTCTGCTGCTTATGATGTATCCTTAGCATACATGGAGAGAAAATGTTATCAACACTGTTCTGCTAGAGCAAACAGACTCCTGAAGCATATATCTTCTCCTTTGTAAACATTGTCATTGATGGCTGGATCACATTCATCAATTGAGTGACAGCCATATACAAAAAGACATCTTTGTCTATATTTCTGAGATCAGGTTTTTATATTTTTACATTGTTTGGACTGTTATCCTCATCTGTACTGTCATATTTGCAATGTTTTTGCTGCTGAATACTCTGACCTTCTTCAGGTGACTGGAATTTTCAATTGAACCCTTTATTCAATCACTGGGGTAAATTGTTCTTGATCCATGAATCATGCCATTTTCAGATGTCTTAGTTTTCTACATTTGAAAGACCACCTTTACTGTGACCTGATGGGCTCTTCTTGAATTGATGGGAAGTCTTCATACCAAGCATGAATGGGTGAGTCATAAGTCTCTGCATTGGTATTGGAATATTAGATGTTCATGACACTTTCTGGTGGGACTTTTCTATTTGTCTCTATATTTTCAGTATATCGGATCAATACCTCGGGGTTCTTGACAAAATACAATGAAGAATCTGTAATGTGATCGATACCAACTTAGCAGCCCAGCTGCAGTCACTCTCTCACCGGCATGATGAGGCTTCCCTGTGCCTCTTCTATAAATACTTTCACGACTTCTGCTCCGATGAACTTAAATCACTGGTGCCCTCTATGTATAAAT
Organism: Ascarosepion bandense; assembly: GCA_037127315.1. Lineage (NCBI taxonomy): Eukaryota > Metazoa > Mollusca > Cephalopoda > Sepiida > Sepiidae > Ascarosepion > Ascarosepion bandense. The sequence goes on along the minus strand of JBBBDQ010000140.1, from coordinate 1,556,995 downwards.
TTACACAAGATACTAGATTAGCAACTAGGTTCCACACTTTTACAGTGAAACAGATAAAATGTAACTGCAAGTTCTACTCCAACAGCTTCTTTTCTCGCACTTCCAGCCTGTGGAATTCCCTTCCACATACTTACTTCCCCAACAGCTACAATCTCCAGGAATTTAAATGTAAGGTCAATAGACATCTCCTATCTCACTAACTCACATCCATTCTCTCAAACACTCTTCCCATTTACCCAAACCCTATCCTCGGTATCCTCATCCGTCTATCACTCTCCTTCCGACATTTCCTATAACTAACCACTCTTTCTCATCCCCTTCCCCTATGTAAGCCCCTGCGCAATAGTGGCAGTGGAATGCCTTGCTTGGGGTGAAATGATTAAAAACAAAATATCAGTCCTTCAGTATTTGTTCATGTACATGTGTGCACACTTATATATATATACCTAATCTCAGAAATATAGACAAATATATGCAAATTAAAAGTCATTTTAATAAGAGTTTGTGGAGAAGGCTACCATGCTAAACTCTGTTGAATGTCTTTGAGATATCTAGAGACACTACCCAAGCTCCCCCATGCTTATCTTTGATAGACAAATTCAGTGATGGTCATTAACATATCAGCAGTAGACCTGGCAAAACAGAAGACATTCTGTATACCCAAAAGGAGTTTGTGTGAAGTAAAATGCTTAACCAACTTGGCATTCATTCGAGCCTCAATATATGGTATAGAACTCCACACTCTACTACATCTCAATTTTCATAAGATAAAATTCAGATAAAATACAAATTTTATTGTATCCTAATTATGTACAATAATAGATCATATGTAACAATTAGAAAAATTAAAAATAAATACAATGTATCTAAATACATATTAGAAACATATCATAATAGCTCATACCATCTTAAATAAATCAACAATGATTTGTGGCAATTTTTAACATCAACTTGATATTTTTATTGTCAAAAATTTAACTAATTTAACACATTCAACATTATGAATGAAAAGCTGTGAATTTTATATTGTGTTTTTTTTTTAAACTTAGCATAAGCAAAACAAATTCACAGATTTGAACAAAAATATAAAAAGCCCAGAATGTCAAAATTGGCAAAAGTTTTTCATCCTTCAATAATAGTCATTTGTGCTTAGTTCAATTTGTAACATATATAAAAGTAGGTAGAAAAAAGAAAATCTTGAGAAGATGGTGAGGGTCACAAAGCACTGACCAGGGCCTCCAATCAAGCTTGGGTCCTTCATGGTTGGAGGATGGAGTGCTCAGTGGCAGTATTTCTTTTCAAACAGCCTGATATTTTACAAAATTATGACATTACTATCCAAACAGCATAATATTTTTAAAAAGATATGATATTACTATCCAAACAGCCTAATATTTTAAAAAAGATGTGAAATTACTTTTTAAACAGCTTAATATTTGAAATAAGATGTGACATTATGATCCAAACAAACTAATATTTTAAAAAAGATGTGATATTACTATCCAAACAGACTAATATTTTAAAAAAGATGTGAAATTACTTTTTAAACAGCTTAATATTCAAAATAAGATGTGACATTATTATCCAAACAGCCTAATATTTTAAAAAAGATGTGAAATTACTTTTTAAACAGCCTAATATTTGAAATAAGATGTGACATTACTATCCAAAATGCCTATTATTTTAAAAAAGATGTGACATTACTTTTTGAACAGTTCTATATTTCATAAAAGATGTTTCATTTTTTTCTTAGCTGCCTAATATTTTACAAAACATATAGCAACTTCAAGTCTAATATTTTACAAATGATGTGAAACTACTTTTTAAACAACTTCATATTTTGCAAAAGATGTAACATTTATTTCCATTCAACCTAATATTTTAAAAAAGGCTGTATCACTGAATCATTTTTCTGAAAGCGGATCTAATCTTGCCTGAAGGATCTAATTATCTCAGATCTTTTCAGCATTCACTTCACACCAAACAATGCACCAGTCTTCAAGGAATAATGCTGCTGGATACATCAAGAAAAAGCCTTGTGCTTGTTTTCTCAGTGCAAAATGTCAGTCATCACAGATCATAAGCACCATTTTCTTCTATCCAAGCATTTGAAGCTCAAAGCAAGGCAATCTAATAATCCCTGAAGAATTCATTGAATTCATCTTCCATATTTTTCTTCAAGTATAATATAACATGGATCACTACTTGATCAAAGATTTCTCTAGCACTCTTAATTTGCACCTGCAAGATCTTCTCTATTTAATTTACTGGTTGTCAACCTCTGCCCATCCAACTGTTCAGATCCAGTCAATCTTCAGTTAGTCCTAATAAAGATTCTTTCCCAGAACTGCTGTATTGTGGAACAGACTCCTAAGAGGATGCTTCCCCATTGCTACAGTCTTAACCTCTTCAATACTAGGGGTCAACTATCTATCTTATATATATGCATATGGATCTCTTGCTCCCCACCTTGCTCACCACCTTCCCTCACAGCCTCCACTGCTGTGATGAGGAAGCTGTGAGGGTGTGTGGTTCTAAACTATAGGTTATTTTGCTTATATGTAAGGTCCAGTATTGATCTTCATGAATATTGTTCTTTCATTGCTCTCTCTGTTTCTTTCACTATCAGTAACCCCTTGCATCTAAGTGGCTTTTATCACCTTGCTTGGTATGGAATTATTAAAAACAAAAACTTAGATATCATTCTCAGAATTCTGGATCCATCATCAATTCTTCATCTAGCAACTGTCTACCTTGATTGACTCTTGGGCCTTGTATTATTTACAATACTTTTTTTAAAAAGTTACCTATTTCAATCAAGCTCAATTTTTTTTTAATATCTAAAAATCCTAATCATGAGTTCTGGAACATCACATGTACTGCAGCTATAACAGTATTGGGTGTACCTAAGGTTAAACATCCACTATTAATGCATTCTTTTCATATATTTCATTCCTGAGTTCCAAAATTGTTTAATACTGTAGTTTTCAACTTTTCCAACACATGCTCTTTTCACTATATTTCAGTATATTCAAGATTCATTAGAAGCTGTTTGATCATGGCTCTCCACAACTTCTTGTTCCTTGCTGCTTTAAGCAACATTTGACTCTTTACCATCCTTCTCTTCCACTCAGCTATCTACTCAATCAAACTCAAGTAGGTTAATCACTTTGCTATCTACTTCTCTTTCTTTCAATATGTCTTGTGAGTGTTAAATTCTCCAAGCTCTCTTTCCTCAAAATGTGTCCCAGAAATTAAATTCTTTTTAACTGACTAAAACAGTGCTTTTCAGGATTTTACTTTACCAAAAGCTTAAAATTGCCAATCTACAGTCCCAGTTCTCCAAGTGAGACTCTAAAGTTCCTCACAATGGTGAATTTCCTTCTTAAAACTACTCATTTCACTGGTAATTCAGTCTTTTAAGTGCCATACATGATACCTGCTCGAGCAATCATGACTGGCTGGGCAGAGGGTTTTCCTGCAGTAGAGTTGTCATTACTTTCTGTGGTAGACTGGTTGCCAACCATGACCATAGAACCCAATCTGTCCTTCTATTTTATCTGTAGGTTGAGGGAGAAATGATGGATTAATACTTTTCTCAAGGGTATTAAGTGAATACACTAAATTTAACTGGAATTTGAACTCACCTCTTAGATTTCTCATTCTGAGCCTATAACCACTGCACTACAATACACATAAGACATCCATAAGATCTTCTTAACTGTCATCCTGATATTTGGAATCAGATAAAATATTTAATGTCATCTTTTTTTGGATTTAATTAACATTGATCTTTACTCTGATGAGGATTAGGGTGCGTTATATCTTTTTAATCCACTCATGTTCATAATCCTCATGGTAATGATGCAACAAAATCCACATATTTTTATAATGTATAAAATTTTTTCTTGTTTTTTATCTCACGACATACTTGAACCTATAGTTAAAAGCGTTTAATTTAAATTTTAATGCCACACTTCTTAATTTGGTTACTATTTTTTTTGTTTTTCGTTTTTTTTTTAAATCTCTAAATATACAGTGGAAACAGCAGAGTAGATGTGACAGTCGTATTGAAAAAGGTTGTCCGTTTTAACTGAACACTATGTAATAAATATAACAAAATATGTTCAACATGAGCTACATGGCCTCACTACTTTGGACACAATTCAATATATACAAAATGAGGGAGGGCCAAGTCATTCCTGATATCAACATTGAATGATTTTGATATATATTGATGTCCATTGGCATGCCCTTGTTAAATGATACCATCTATGGTTGGGTTACACAATCTCATTTTGCACACCCCACTCACCTCATATATATTACAAAAAAGTGAAAGAATACGTAGATTAAAACCCACTGTTCAAGCATTTACTTTTATAAAGAGTGCTTGATATAGAGTAGAGCTTAATATTGTAATTTTATTACAATGGTTTATAAAAGCATAATATCGCAACACAAAAATTTTCATGTTTTAGTACAATATAACTAAGTATACCATAATTATTTAATCCTGATTCTGACCTAAACATTCCAGCCCCTTTGCTCATAGATAGTATTAAAAAAATCTGTTGTTCAATAAAAAATACTAAAATCCAACCTCCTGTTAAAAATTATCTACCCATTAAAAAAATCTAAGGTCTCACTATGTATCTTATCCAGACAAAATTAAAAAGTGACATATCTAAATCCAAGCCATCCTGCCCCCTTTCATAACCCAAGTATTAAATCTCCATGGTTATATAATTCTCATTTTGATTGATCAATATTGACACACCTAAAGCATTTTCTCCAACTACCACTCCATAATTTTCTAAATAACCATGAATTCATCTTATATTTTAAAAATAAATCATTTTCACCATTTATTTTAACATATCACTTGAAGAAGAACAGTAAAATTTTTCTTTAGTGATATTATGCTTTTAAAAACCATTCTAATAACAAAATTACAATATATATATATATATATATATATATATATATATATATATATATATCTGTATGTGTGTGTGTTTCATTTGTAAACGAGTTATTAAGCTAATTAATTAAATAAGTAAATCTATATTGTCCTGCTATTTAACCCATAGCTGGAGGGAAAAGCAGCAGATTAATTCCTTTCCCAAGGGCATTTGTGCGTAAGTGAATGCAACGAATTCAGCTGTAATTCAAACTAGGCTCTCTGGTTTCTTGTTCCGAACTGGTATCCACTGTACCACAACACAAATCCCTTCATCTATTCTTCTTCTTCTATGTGCCCTGTCCCTTCAGGACATAGGCGATCGTGTTTCCCCAGGTCTCCCTATCCCTTGTGGCTCTTAGTATGTTTGTTCCTGTTACTCCTGTTGACCCCCGTTCCATCATCCACCTGATTAGGCCCTGCAAATATGTTATCCGCTGCCTTCCTCTGTCTCTCTTTCCTTCTATCTGGCCAGTCAGTATCAGGTTCTCCAGGCTCTCCTTCCTCATTGCGTGTCCTAGGAACTTCAGTTGTCTCTTCCTTTTTGTTGCCATTCTTTCCAACACCTCATCGTTGCTTGCATGTTCAGTCCACAATATCCGCAGCATCCTTATAATCAATTTAAAGAGGTTTTAATTTTAATTTTATAAACTCAAAGCAACAGAAATGTTGTTCTACAGAAGGATACTGAGGATATCATGGATTGAACATGTGTGCAAAAATGAGGTTTTCGAGAGAATGCAAGCAAAAAGGAGCCTTAGCATCAGGTAGAGATAGCTGAGGTTTCTGGAACATGTAATAAGAAAAGAGGGCTTGGAGAATCTAATACTCACAGGACAAATAGAGGAAAAGAGCAACAAGAAATAGGGACAAGTGGAAGTCCATGATCACCAATGTTGTGAAACAACACATAAAGAAGATATGTATTGTGCTTCTAAAATATTTTTTAAACTAATTTAATTAATGACCTGTAAAAAATTTTGCAGCACACCTATGAGTGTGCTACAGTCCACTGGTTGAAAATTACTGGACTAGCAGTAACACTTACAGATCAAAATGTGTTAAATCATTTATAAAAACTCTTATATATTTATTTCATCAGAAAAAATAATTAATTTTGACTAAATTTTGAATTAAGAAAATGAAATGATGTTACATTTTATAAATCCAGGGGCTGGATTAACTGAATTTTGATCTGATATTCTAACCATGTAATGTTTAATCAATGTGATTAATATTCATTGCTAAATTAAACACATTGACAAGGAAAGAGATTATACTGAAAAACAAATATTTTGTTTCTGTAAAACAAGAATTAATTTTCATGATTGTTTTTATTAAATTCAGTTGACAAGAACAGTTTAAATAACTAAGCAGTATTAAAAATAAGAACAAAACAATACCCCTTGACATAGGCTGTGGAATGAGAACAGTCTATGCTGGTTGATTAAATAAAGGGTCAATTTCAAAATTTACTGTAGGTTACGCAGACTGATATACACCTGAGGAAGGTCAGAAGAGACACTGTCCTAAATGTAATGATAACAACAACGATGGAGATAATAGTCTGAATATAATTAGTGTAATAACTTGTAAATGTTTGATTTTATTATATTTTTTTACAATTTACAAATAAGTTGTCACATATCGGGATCAAATTTGAAGAGAAATTATGACTATGTAAAGTTCCCCCTTCCCTTTGAAAATTTTGTTTTATTGTTTGTTTTGAATTTTTTTTTTTTTTCATTATTAACTTTGGTAAGTCATACGCTTCCACTGAACTTCCTTTGGGTTTTGAGGACATGCAATGTCACAATAATTATGACATGACTATTATCATGTCATCCAAATTATATTCTCTTTTATTAATACCATGGTCTTTCAAGATAAAGATAATTACGGCTCTCTACAGCTTTCTTTAAAATGTACAAATTTATATGACTTCTTTGGAATGCTAGCTAGGTAGTTTCCTGGTGCCATTTCCACAGTTTAGAAATAGGATATTTACAAGTCTTTGACTGACTCCCACTTAAGGCTAGAGAGCTCAATCTACCCTGCTATTTAATCCATACCTGTAGGGAATAAGAGTGAAATTTATATCTTCCCCACTATTATTTGTACATAATAACTTCAACAGATGAGGCTAGAATTTGAACTTAGCTTCTCGCATCCTGTTGGTACTCCCATATCTTTAAAAACAACCAGAAGAAAAAGTTTAACCAGTAAAACTGATCCAGGATATAAAAAAGTTTCAAAGCATAAAAAACATGATTTCACAGCCCAAATGACTAGGACCAAATTGTAGTATCTGTTCCAACAACTGGCTCACAGCCCCAGCCATCATCAGCAGCAATTCTATCATCATCATCATCTACAGCTCCAGCTCACCCTCAGTTGACACTCCTGCTATCTCTAGCAGGTAACCAGATCAATCCAGCTAACCTTGCCAGCTGCAACTATATGTTTTAAAGTATCCTTTTTCAAGGCAACAATTCTCACTGTCTACAAAACTGTCCTTTTCAGGACAACACCCTTCACCATTTACAAAACTGTCCTTTTCAGGACAACACACTTCATCATTTACAAAACTGTAATTTTCAGAAAAAAGTTCTTTACCATTTGCAAAACTATCCTTTTCAGGACAACACCCTTCACCATTTACAAAACTGTCCTTTTCAGGACAACACACTTCATCATTTACAAAACTGTAATTTTCAGAAAAAAGTTCTTTACCATTTGCAAAACTGTCCTTTTCAGGACAACACCCTTCACCATTTACAAAACTGTCCTTTTCAGGACAACACACTTCATCATTTACAAAACTGTAATTTTCAGAAAAAAGTTCTTTACCATTTGCAAAACTGTCCTTTTCAGGACAACACCCTTCACCATTTACAAAACTGTCCTTTTCAGGACAATACTTTTCAACACTCTTCTCACTCTCTATATGAACATGCAGAAATATTTTTGCCTAATACTCTGTAACCTTATTTTCCTTGAGGTATTTTCTTTAATGAAAATAAACTTGGCAATATATTTTTACTCAAGTCTTTGTTTTGCTTGTTGCTGTCTTCCATTATTCAATATCTCTTTGCAGGCAAATATACCACATATAACAAGCTCATCATATCCATTTTTACCCCAGTAACTGCTGCACTTCCTTTATTTTGTTTTTCATTTGAAATAGACACATTTCTATGATATTTAAACCCTGAACATTGAAAAAAGGCTGTCAGATTTATATATATATATAATCTGTTCATAGGCTGAAGAGCTCTAAATTGATTGGCATTTAAGTAACATTTATGCAACAAGGAAGTCTTCAAGAAAATGGCAACAGAAAGAACACTTCTAAGAATCAGGAAGAGATAGCTAAAATTCTTTGGACAGATAATGAGGAAAGAGGGCTTGGAAAAATAAATCCTCATGGAGCCTATTGAAAGGAAAAGGAATAGGGGAAAGTAGCAAAATACTTATCTGATGAGCTTATGTGAATGGAGGGTGGAATAGGAGGGTGCTTAAAAAAAAAGGAAGAAAGAGCTGTACAAGATAGGAAGTGGAGAGCCATGATTGCCTACATTCTAAAGGGATACAGCATATAGCAAAAGAAAGTGTTTTAACTAATTATTCAATATTAATTGTAAATTAAATTTACACACATACACACATATATATAGTCATCCGCAAACAGTCCTGTTTTGCTGTATCACAGCTCATCAGTACAGTTAGACATATGATTGCTTCTAGCCAGGATTGAATTCAGCAATTCTACCTCTGAGCTATAGAAGGCAAACTTTAGCATGTTATATACAATGTAAACACACACCAGTAGCCGGGAGTGTTCAAATTCATTACTGAATGAATGATATGTGTGTAGCTACTGTTTTTTTTAAATCATCCACAGACAGTCCTGTTTTGCTGTATCACAGCTCATCATTACAGTTAGACATCTGATTGCTTCTAACCAGAATTGATTGGTTGGTTGGTTGGTTGGTTCATTTAACCAGCATATCAACCTTCATTAGGTCATTTAATGCTGAAAATCGTTTTGATTTGTTTTATTTAGTTTATTTATATTTTTTGGGGTGGGGATCAAAAAAGTTTTGATGGTTATGTTTTTCATTCAAAAAAGTTTTGTTGGTAACGTTTTTCATTCAAAAAAGTTTTGTTGAATACTTTTATAGCATTTTGACCCCAGTTTGGGGGGGTCAACTATTTACCCATAGCTGGAACCCTAACAGGTGCTACCACTCCGGGTCAGGGTGGACCTGGGAACAACAGCAATTAAGAGGTGGTTCCATGCTCCTCACAATCTCCCAATCAGAGACCTTGCCGCCGGATGCAGTTTAGTCATACCCAGGACCAACCAGAATTGAAACCTGACCCAATTGACATCAGTCGACAATTTTACCTCTAAGCTATGAGCACTTAGTACAGTAAGGCAAACTTTAGCATGTTATATACAGTGTAAACACACACCAAAATTGCTGTTTTTTCAGTAGTTTACTGATAGAAAGGCATTTTATGCAAGCAGATTTTTCTCATCAAATGCACGATATCAAGATAGGGATAAAGCATTAATAAAATTAATGTGGAGAAGTTTGTCACTTAGCTGATCAGTGTTATTTCAGTCATGCCGACCTCAAAGTTTTGTGAAGGCATTGTTGTAATGTCTTCACACTTCAGAGACATTCAGCACAAAACGTCTAATGTCTTCACTCTTCAGAGTCTTCAACAGGAAAGCAAATGACCCTGAAGAGTGAAGAAATTACACATAACACTGCTCACCTAAGGGTCAAACTTCTCCACATCAATTATATATATATATATATATATATATATATATATATCAGCCAGTGTCACACATGATAAAGGTTTGGATGATTATGTCACTTTCGATCCCTGGCTGACTAGGATGAAGATTTTTCTGCAGCAGGTTGCCATTTATATTTGCAGTTGACTGGTTGCCAACCAAGGCTGTAGAACCAAATCTGTCCTGCTATTCAACACTTAGCTGGATAGAGAAGAGATGAATTTATGCCCTTTCTGAGAGTATTTACATATAATTGAATGCAACGAATTCAACTGAAATTCGAATACGGCTCTCCCATTTTTCATTCCAAGCCAATATCTATAACAGCACAATGCCCACACACACACACACACACACACACACACACACACACATATATATATATATATATATATATATACATTTGGGTAGCAACCTTTCTTTCAAACATCTTTCATTATATGACGAACAAGGAAAGTTTTATTTATTTTTCTTTTTTAAAGAATGCTGGAAAAACTAAATAAAAAGTTAATTAAATCTCCCTTGTTCATTATATTTGATTAATTATATATATATATATATATATATAAACAAACCAATTTTGATTACCACATCTATAATGAAACAAGGCCCTGAAGGATGTTAGCGGTTTGTGCATGTTAAGATATTTGATCTGTTAGTCTCACTGTATTTCTTAATTACTTCAACCAGAATTTAAATTATTTTATTTCTCCTAACTACGTTCTTTATTAGCCCTTATCTTTTTCTATTTCATCCAGAAAAGGCTGCTTCGTTGTTTTTTTTTTTTATAATGTTGGCCTCTGCTGAAAACAGACAATGAATCAAACCTTGTTCAGCCACTTTTCACTTTTCAGAGGCATAAACAAGGAGGTTGTGTCTTCTCACTGAACTCATTCAAGTAGCAATACAAGAAATTACACAAGAAAATAAGGAGCAAATGGAAACAGTTTAAAGAGGAATGGCTAAGTGATAAATGTGTAGAAATAGAGAGTTTGAGAATGACTAATAAAGGAAACATGCATAAAAAGTAAGACAACTAACAAGACAATAGACCTGTTCCTCAACAGGATGTATAAAATCCAAGGATGAAACTCTCATATTAGAGAAAGAAGGAATACTTCAACGGTGGGAAAAATATATAGGAGATCTCTTCCACACCAAGAGTGAGCAACTAACAATACACAGAAACACTGACAGGCCAGTAACAATGAACCAGCAGAAGATGCACTGGCCAAACTAAATAGAATCAAAGCAGCAGGACCAGACGGCATTATAATAGAGATGATGACAGCCTTAGACAATTCTGGAGTAAGCAAAATCACAGAAATAATAAATGAAATTTGCAACAGTGGCAATAAAATGGAAGACCTAAGCAGATCAATTTTTGTAACACTGCCTAAGAAGCCAGGTACAAATGAATGCAAACTCCACTAAACAATCAGCTTAATGAGTTACATAACAAAACCCATCATCCAAATTCTGATGAATAGAGTGCACAGCAGAAACAGACTAGAAATAGAACAGAAACAGTGCAGTTTTGTCAAAGACACTAAAACAAGGAACGCGATATTTATGCCTAAAATGTTGTCAGAAAGGGCGATGCAAATGCAAAATGGCATGTGCTTGTGTTTCATAAAGTACGCAAAGGCATTTGACAAAGTACACCACAAAGACCTCATGGAGACACTTGGCAAACTTGATATATTTAAGAAATACATTAGAATAATCAAGAATCTGTATTGCCATCAAACAGCCTGCATACAGACAGGAAACGAGTTCAGCAGATACACAAAGATAGAAAAGGATATATGACAAGGATGTGTCTTCTCACCAGAACCTATTCAACCGATACAGTGAGACAATTCTGAGAGTGTCAGAAGTCCTGCCAGAATTCATCATTAGTAGCCACAATCTGAACAATACACAGATGATACAATTCTGATAGTAGACATGGAAAGGAAACTACAAGATCTTCTACAGGAATTAGTTACAGAAAGTGGAAAAAAAGACCTACATATAAAATACAAGAAAACTGAATGCATTGTAATGAGTAAAAAGAGTAGCTCAAAATGCCAAATCCAAGTAGGGGAGACTAAAATCAAGCAGATACAGAAATTGAAATACCTAGGAAGTGTCCTAACAGGAGAATGAAAAGTGTGACACTGAGATTCAAAAGTGAATTGGTATGGCCAAGGATGCATTTGGGAAGCTGAATAGAGTATTTAGAGACAGGAAGATTTTGATGGAAATAAAGAAGAGAGTACTGGAATGTTGTGGGATGTTGGTCTTTTAATATGGCAGTGAATGCTGGACAATTTCATCAAAGATGAAGAAAAGATTTGAAGCAACCGAAATGTGGTTTTATAAAAAGATGCTGAGGATACCATGGACAGAACATGTGAGGAATAACAAGGTTTTGGAGAGGATAGACATGAAAAGGAGACTGATACTTCACATCAGGAAAAGACTACTGAAATTTCTGGGACATGTAATGAGAAAGCACGGCTTGGAGAATCTGATGCTGACAGGATGGCTAGGGCAAAAGGGAGACAAGGGAATGTGGGATAGTGAGATGTGGAGGGCCATGATCACCTACATCCCGAAGGGACACAGCATATATAAGGAGAATCCTGCTAGTTAATTGATTTTGCTTAGTGACATATCAACCTCTATGGGTTGTTTAATACCAAAATGTAAATAATTTTTTAACAATTTTATGGATTTAACTAAATATATTTTGAGTGCAATTGTATGCCTTCAATTACAGATAAAATGTATTGCTGGTCAGGTTGCTTTGATATTCTAAGTATAATGATAAATTACAAACAACAGCAAGGCCACTGATCAGGATTGAGGAGTGTGGAACCACCTGTTTTCCTTAGAGTCATAGCTATCGGCAAATAGTCATCTCCCAAAATGGGGTCAAGACACTATGAAGCATTTTTGTAGTAAAAACACCAGCAATACATTTTCATATTTTAAAAAATTACCAGCAATGAGTTTGTGTAACAATTGGTTTTAAATTACCAGCAATACATTTTTTTCAACACATACTACTAATTCTCCCTACAAAATTAAATTTCAACATTAAATGACCCATAAGGAGTTAATATGCCGCTAAACAAACAAGCAAATAAATATGTTACTTTAAAAATTTATTGCTGCTAATTTTACTATAAATACGTAATCTTGTGAATTTTTTTTAATAAAAATGTATTGCTGGTATTTTTATAAAAATATATCTTTATACTTTCACAGTGTTTTGTTTAAGTTCACTATTTGCCCATAGCTGGGACCTTAACAGGGTCTATCATCATGGATCAGGATGGATTTGAGAACAACAGCAATTAAGAGGTGGTTCCACACTCATCAAAACCTCTAATCTCCTAATCAGAGGCCTTGCTAAATCAATCTAATAAAACAATCCTGAAAGAATTAGAAGTCCTACCAGAATTCATTATTAGCAGCTTCAATCTTAAAATACACAATATGCAAATGATATATACAAAAACTGTGGCACAAGGCTAAAAGAAAGGATGGAAAAAATGGTCTTCTTCTGTATTAGAATTAAACTTAGCTAGCTATGATCGATGAGTCAAACATACCACATTATTCCTGATACCAAAATAACACATTCTTACTTACCATTCTTATAGGATCCACCATAATACCTCATAATTGCCATAAAGACCTAACTTGCCCCATATGTACAATTCTTGTTTCTGGAGTATGGGAATAAAACAAGAATTTAAAAATCTAAACCTCAATGTATATTTACAATATGATAAACTATGTACAAGAAACTAAATAAAATAGTGTTAGTAATAAAATAAAAAAAAACATCCTTAATTGTGGTAGAAACATCAGTTAAGTAAAAAAAATCAATGAGGGACATTAATAATATGAAACATTTATTCATCCAGCTACTTACTCAAACACACGCACACACATCCAAAACTCTTAAGCAATACAAAAAAGACACACTCAAAATACAAAAGGTGTTCTACATCCACAAGAGAACTGACATCTCTGAACACCTAATGGGTGATAATAGGAGAGGAGAGCAGGAATTACACTAAAGAAAGTTGGCCAATAAAAGAGGCCAATGAGCTTGCATCCCCTACTTAAGTAAAATTTGAAAGAAAAATCTAAACAAACCTAAACTAACCTAATTTTGGACTGGGTTGCTAATCTTCAATCCAGTTAGAGCAATATCCTAATGCTTAACTGGCATCAAAATGCCACTCTAAATCGGCCCCTCTTACTCAACACAAACATGCAAGACACACCCACATTTACCCAATTCTGATAGGAGCTGCTGCCTTTCCATCCTAATTTTGACTTTAAGCTGACTTTTAAAGAACAAAATCAGTTGGTAAGAGGTGAACTTTTTGCCCCACGTGAATTTCTTTCTGACGTGTCTTCGATATCATGAATCTCATAACAAAAGCAAAAGAACATAGTGTTCAGCCTTTGTCAACAGCGATACCACATTGCTAAAGACAAAACTGGCCTTGATTATGAAAAGCCTTCCGCGCAACATATGAACCATGATATTTTCAAACAAACTTGCTCAATGGGACTATGACATTGAAATGAAAAAAGGTGGGATACAAGGTCTCCACTGCCCCATCACAGTGAACACAGTTTGGAAAATTTTCCAAACCTGCTAAAAATAGTATTTTTCCAACACAGTATTTTTTTAATTAGCAACCAGAGGAATGATGTCTCATCATTAGTGAAGTGTTTCAACCCTGGCATCCAAAGCCATATAGAGCAAGCCTCTTGCTTCATAAGACCAAGTTCACCTATCAAATCATCTTGAACAAACCTCCCTCCTCACTAACACGAGATATAATGCCTTATAGGACAACGCCTGGACATCGAAGAGGCTATCCGTTGCCTGTTAGAAGTGCTTGAGAGCAATCTGACATTCAGGATATGAGGACTTGATCACACCCCCTAGTGAAGCACTGATGCATAGACCCTTGCTTCATCCAGTTGTTGCAAATCAATCCCAGTAAAGAAACAAAGACGGATAACTGCCTCAAGTACAATTCATAGGGTAAGCCATGTAATCCTGGAGATTTGTCCCCACCAACAAACTTCAGCACTTCCCATATTTCCAACTTTGTAATCGTACCCTCACACCCAAATCCTTCAACATGGAAAAAAACATGTCCATTTAAATACTCTCTGGGATTTGACCCCCAAGGACATCAGAGATTGGACTAACATGTCTTTCATGGAGGGACAAATGTTGCCCGAACACTTGTCTACCACAAAGACTGACACTGTTTTCTTTTTGAACTTCGGCAATTCTTCAGGGTTTTCCAAAAGACCATCTTCTCCTGTGAGACGTTCATAACTTTTGACATTTTCCAAAAATTCTGTGATGCGAATTATCAAACTTGAGTGAGACTTCCAACATGAGTGAGACTTCCAACTGCTGGCTTTATAAGTTGATGTCTTACTTGATTTGGGAACACAGTTATCTTTGTTATCATCATCTTTACATTGATCTTACAATTTTTACATCTTTACTTTTGCCTTCTTGAAATTGTTGGGTTAATCTTTACTTTTTTTTATTGAGTGAGTTTTCCTTAGAAGCATACCCCAAAAATTATTTTCTTACCACCCAACTGTTGTCAACAGAAAGAAAACACCAAAATAAAACTTTAAAATCTAAAGAAATTTTCTACTACAAAGAGAAGTTCAAATTAAATCAAGAACACAAAATAAAGATGAGAAAAAAATTTTTAAATACAAACAAAATAGAAAGAGAAACTTGCTACTTTACAATAATTACAAAAATAATTAAATAAAAAATTAAGACAATGTAAAATACCTTTTGAGATATAAGAAATTGTCTATTCAACTTTATGTCAGGTTAAATTACAAGTGCTACTGGTATACCAAGTAATCTAATAATACCCACTGCATGCCGGTGTCATTAGCAGCTAGTTGGATCATTGTATCATGTCACAATTTCAATTAAGAAACATTTTCCAGTGAGATATCTCTCAGAAAATCAAGATTTTTCAGGTCAGCTTATCTGAACTGCAATAGCTTAGAATTAATTTTGAAAGTTACTTGGATACTTTTTCCTGAATGATAAATTGTTTTAACATGAAACAAAATTTCAAAAATCACCTATGTCACTCAAATATTTAAGCCATGACATATCTCTGTGACTTAGGCATTTTGGCCTATTTTAAACAAAATAGAAATTATTTGTACTGAGAAAATGTGATGTGCGGGAGCAAAATGGACTTGATTTTTAGATTCAGCATGAAAAAATAGCCCAAAAACATGTGCCAATTGCCAAACAATATTTGGGTCAAAAAAAAAGTCAACCGGTGTAGTTCATCCTGCAGCAGCTGGTGTTGAGAGTACATGTGCTGATTGTTGGTTAGATGTATGTTTCAGTCCCCTTTCAGCCATAGGGAAGGCACTTCTGGCCAAGTCTGTAGGCTTTTCTATCATACAGAGTTGTCCACCAAAATTAAATTCATGTGAATAGCCTCACTAAACTCTCTTTGAATTGCAGTCATCTCTGCCCTCACCACTTGGGTAGAGAAAGAAAACAGAAAAAGGGGATACAACCCTAATGCTCAGGTGTAAGCAGGTGCCAATTGCTTATTACATAAAATAACTAATTAAGTAAATAATAAAGTAAAATATGGGAAGTATACTTTATTGTGATATTTTGCTTTTAATGAAACCTTGTACATTGTTCCTCTTTGTTTGGTGCATGTGTTGATCTTATTTAAGGTTCATCATTAAAGACCAAAAAAAATTGAATTTAGAATTACTGATTAAATAATCCATTTAAAAGAAAAAGTTATAATTATGAACAAGGCAAATTCCTTTTTCAAGGTTATAATCCTATTTGTGCATATGAATAATTGTGCATATGAATAATTGCTTTCTTCAAATAAGATTAGCTTTCTTTCGTTTTTCTATTTTCATTTTAACATTTATTGTATTTTGTTCTTTTTGCTGTGATTTTTTTTTTTGTATTTTCTAAATTCATTCATCTTGCAAAATCCCTTCGAGATGCTAAGCCATTTTGCTATCATGTTGACTTCCTTTCTCTAAAATATTTCTTGCTCTTCTTTTATTGACATTGGGGACACAATATTCTTCATATTTTAGTGTGAAGAATAAAGAATAGAAATGCTTTCAATAAAAGGCGTATTTATCACAAAGTAGCAGACATTGCCAAAGGTGCATCAGCGATGCTCACAGCATGTGACGTTGCCAGTCACACTTTGTCTCTATTTCTGGCATCATTTATCAGTATACATTATTTGATATAAAGAACCAAAATATGCTTGTGTCAAATAAGAAAATCTCTGTGAGTTTTTCTTTTTTTTGTATAACAGATAAAAATTCAAATACAATGAGATGCTGAAAAGATCTTGTTTTGACCGACTTCCCAAAATCTAACCAGAGATGAGAATTTCTCTTGGAATCCTATTTTTGGTTTGGCAGAAAACTTTTCAGCACTTCCTCATACAAAATCTTCTTGTCTTCTTGCCATTGTTGCAGAGTAAATCAGATTTCTCATGCATTTGTAACAAGTAACCCGTCACTCGTAACCAAGAAACTGAAATGTTGCCTATGGTTACAAATCCTAATCCCTATATCCATGGTAAGAACAAAACGAACAACATTTCGGTAAGTTGAATATAAGAATGACATGTTAAGAAGAGAAAGGTTTTTCCTGCCAACCAAATCAATACTAATTTTAGTGACCAAACCAATTTTTATGTAAGTAAACATGAGATTCATTTCTGGAACATCATGAGCCATTCTTCAGCCTTTCATAATGCATAATTCCAAATTATATTGTGCAATGCAATGTCTTCAAAAGAAAATTAAGATTAACTGACATTTGCTAAAGTTGCAAGACGTATTTACATTAAATATTAATAAAAAATTCTACTATACATAAAGTGGGGTATTGGTTTTCTAATGTTATTAGGCAATAAACAGGTCTGCCACAAGTTACTCATATTGGATGTTCCCATAAAATTGATATTAACCCACACATATTTGCAAAAGTTTCAAAACATGCGAACATTAAATATTACTATGTGATTCTGCTGGACATAAAGTGGGAGATCAGTATTCTGTTGTTATTAAGTAATAAATAGATCTGCCCTAACGTACTCATATTTGGTTATACAAGTCAATATTTTCCCAATAAAATTGATATTAGCCAACACATACACTCCTGATCAAAAATTTAAGACCGCTTAAAAATCTTTAAAAAGAAATTTTTTTTTATGGATAGATTTTAAACTCCTCTCACTTAAGGTTACCAATACTATAATCTAAAAGGTTATGGAAACAAAAAGCTACATTCCAAACATTTTATTTAGAAATTTACATTTTTATAAAATGAGGCGATTTACACATGAGCAAAATTATAAGACCAGGGGTATAAATTGTTAGATCTATGGTAATTCCAATGTTTTTAGTTCAGTTAGAGATTAGCAATCACTGCGTAAAGGTGTTACCATGCCTAAAGCAAGCAAACTTACCAAAGTTGAGCATTCTCGAATTCTAGAATTCCATAAGCAAGGTTTGTTACAACGGGCGATTACAGCTAAGGTAAATCGCAGTAAAACTGTGATTTGCAACTTTCTAAAGAACAGTGAGAATTATGGAAAAGCAAAATACTCTGGTAGGCCCCAAAAATTTTCTCCTGCTTTGAGTAAGAGAATAAGACGGGTTGTTATGAAAGACGGGGGACTTTCTTCTAGTCAAATTAAGGCAGTCACAGATGCTGATTGCAGTCCCGTAACCATCAGATGACACTTAAGACAAAAAGGCATGGTAAATAAAAAGCGTAAACAAATTCCTTGGCTGCTTCCACGTCACAAGTTGGGCCGCTTAAAGTTTAGTCGTGAATACCAAACATGGGACGTTGAGAAGTGGAAGAAAGTCCTGTTTTCTGATGAGAAAAAATTCAATCTTGATGGTCCTGATGACAAACATGCCTCCTGAAATTTTCTCTGCACATCATAGTGGTGGAGGGTCCCTAATGGTATGGGGTGCCTTTTCTTACAGAGGGACGATGGAGCTCCAGGTGATGCAGGGTCGTCAGAGAGCGGCTGGTTGTGTTAACATGATACAAAAAGCATCTTTGATGATGGACTTGAACCCAATTGAAAATGTTTGGGGATGGATGACAAGAGATGCTTATCGAAATGGCAAACAATATTCAACAAAAAATGAACTTTGTGAAGCCATCTTCAGAAGCTGGAGCAACATCCCCCACACCTTAATGGAAACGCTTATTTCTAGCATGCCCGACAGAATGTTTGAAGTCATCAAAAGCAGTGGAGGTAGACTTCATTATTAAATTTGGTTGTTGAATATTTTCATACATGTTTTGTACAATTTCGTAGAATTTTTGTCTCTGGTCTTATAATTTTGATCATGTGTAAATTGCCTCATTTTATAAAAATGTAAATTTCTAAATAAAATGTTTGGAATGTAGCTTTTTGTTTCCATAACCTTTTAGATTATAGTATTGGTAACCTTAAGTGGAAGGAGTTTAAAATCTATCTGTAAAAATAATTTCTTTTTAAAGATTTTTAAGTGGTCTTAAATTTTTGATCAGAAGTGTATTTGCAAAAGTTTCAAGACATATTTACATTAAATATTAATATATGAGTGTACTTCTGCCATTAAAAATGGCAGGCAAAATATTTGAGAGGATTATTAGCTGTTTTCTCACAGATTATCCCCACTAAGTGTGACAGAAGTATATATATATATATATATATATATATATATATAATTAAATTTCTTTTTATTTAAAATTAATTCAATTTACATTGCAACATGGAAATTTGTTTTGAGATTTAAAGGTTTTATCTCATCATCAGCAATGTTCAATAACTTTGGTGAAAATGATTTTTATTTGAAAATAGAAAGCAATACATTTACTTATCAAAGAGTTAATATGGAGTGGAGAAAGCAGAAATTTTAGATTATATGGGTGTGTTTAATTTAACTAATCAGAACAAAGGTCAACTTTGAAAATTTAAAATATAGGTTAAACATTAGAGGATGTGAGGTATTCATACATGTCTATGAAAAACTGTCATGTTTTTGGCTAGACTCATAATTGTACACTTGGTCTTCTTTTTAACTTGGCCGAAATTTCTCTGATTGTCAGATTATTTATTTGTTTCTTTCTTTTTAGTAGCGAGCTCTTAGATTAGTTGTTTCTTTCTTTTTCGTAGTGGGCTCTTAGATTAGTTGTTTCTTTCTTTTTCGTAGTGGGCTCTTAGATTAGTTGTTTCTTTCTTTTTCGTAGTGGGCTCTTAGATTAGTTGTTTCTTTCTTTTTCGTAGTGGGCTCTTAGATTAGTTGTTTCTTTCTTTTTCATAGCGAGCTCTTAGATTAGTTGTCTCTTTCTTTTTCATAGCAAGCTCTTAGATTAGTTGTTTCTTTCTTTTTCATAGCGAGCTCTTAGATTAGTTGTTTCTTTCTTTTTCGTAGTGGGCTCTTAGATTAGTTGTTCCTTTCTGCCTTTTTCCTAAGCAGGTTGATTCTAGTTCCTTCTACCCCTTTGATGTACAGATACTGGCTACAGTTGACAGCCAACCTTTGCCTTGTATTCACGTGGACTGACCAAAAAGTTAAAAATTATTTTTTTAGTTTACTGGCAAAAACGTGTGAGATGGTTGCAACTTTCTTTAAAATATTCTTAAAAGTAAGTCATCTTTTTTTTCTTTGCTTAATTTTAAACTTGTCATGCTTAATTGTATGCTTGGTCTTCTTTTTAACTTGGCCAAAATTTCTCTGATTGTTGGACTTTAACTACGTTAAAACTTAGCAGTTCACCAACCCCCCAACTTTTTTTTACTCTTATTTATTATATTTATTTTTTTAATTGGAGTAGATAGGCCAAAACTATTGCCCAGTTCACACTCCACCCACATCTATTGAACAGGAGTAGAGACTGATCCCTTGTTCCCTGTTTAGGATGCGGTTTCCAGCTTTCTCTCCTCTCTCTCCAGACCTCAGTATTGGTGCTTCCGTGATTTTCCTGCAATGTGTTTGGTTGGTGGCAACATCTCATCATTGTGAGGGTACCGGGTTGGCAGTTTCCTGGTTGATGCTTCTGACTGGTAGTTAGGAGCCCTAACTCTTGCGTAGCATCAAGAGCGGCTGCTCTGATCAACAGTTGTATAATATCGGGGTTCTTGTAGTGCCATGTCATGCATGAATAGGTGTCTCTGCAAGTGCTTTCAGTGGGCAACCCTGAGGCCACATTTTGATGCAGCCCGATGAGTCCGGAGAGGCTCGTGCTGTTGCTCTGGACATTTCCAAGGCTTTTGATAGAGTTTGGCACTCTGGCCTTCCATGCATGCTACTAGGTTATGGTATTACCGGATGCTTGCTTGATCTGATCCAATCTTTTTTAAATAACCGCAAGATGAAGGTCGTTTTGAATGGGCATGCCTCTACATCCTACAGTATAAATGCTGGTGTCCCTCAGGGCTCTATCCTGGGCCCGAAGCTCTTCCTTATTTTCATAAATGACCTCCCAGACGAGATCAAGAGCAAAGTAGGCATGTAAGCAGATGACACCACAATTTATTCCCACATCAGTAAGAAACCCGGCGTGGCAGACAAACATAATCTCGCTGCTGACCTTGAGAGGGATCTACATTCTGTGGTGAATTGGGGTAAGAAGTGGATTGTCAATTTCAATGCGTCTAAGACCAAGCTGTTGTCTGTCAATCATCCCAGGCAACCTCTCCTGCCTCCCATAAGCATGGACCAAGTGAGTCTCCCTGAGAGCAATACACTGTGCCTCCTTGGCCTTACCCTCTCTTCTGATCTCAAATGGAGCCACTACACTGAGTCCATAGCTAAATCCACTGCTAAGAAGGTTGGGTCACTGTGTCGGGCCAGGATGTTTTTCCCACCTGAATCCATCCTGCATATATACAAATCAACCATTCATCCATGCATGGAGTACTGTTGCCATATATGGTCAGGCTCCCCTGCCGTTCATCTCAGTGTTCTTGACAGGCTCCAAAGGAGAATCAATGATGTGATAGGTGCCGACTTGGCGGCTCGACTACAGCCACTTCCCCATGACGAGATGTGGCCTCCCTTTGTCTGTTCTATAAATACTTTCATGGCTTCTGCTCCAACAAACTTAAGTCACTGGTGCCTCTGCAACAGGTGTTTACTCATGCAACCAGATTGGCAACTGGGTCCCACCCATTCACAGTTAGATTTTAACCAAATGCAGACGACAATTCTACTCCTAGGGCTTCTTCTCTCACACTTCCCGCCTATGGAACTCGCTTCCTTATTCTTGATTTCCTGATAGCTACAACCTCCAGGAATTCAAATGCAATGTCAATACTCATTTCTTAACCACTTGACTCTAGTTCTTTCTTCATCACCCTGTATATCCTTTCCTTTCTCTCCACCTTTGCAACTGTCATCACACCTGTATTCCCATCCTTCTCTTGCTCTTTTCTAACTGGTTCGTCTTTCTCTTCACTCTCTTCTACTTCATCTTTTTACTCTCATGTAGCCCCCTGCACATCAGTGGCATTACCGCCTTGCTTGGGGTGATACAATTAAAAAAAAAAATTATACATTTTAGTTACAAAGAAATACTCTTAGAGTTATATGTATCTTTGCTCTTTGTGTTCTTAAAACACAAAAGACTTCATTTTAGGCCTCACTTTAAGGAACTTTTAGTATGATTAATATATATATATATATATATATATATATATATATATATATATATTTCTAGTTCAGAGTATATTTATTTATCAATTCATCATATATTCTTAACTTATATTAATCATAAAATTTTTTAGATTAATATCATTTATATCATAATGCAAAATAAAGTGAAAGATATACGTAAGTTAATCAATATGCTTATATGAAGAATTATTAACTATATTCGAATGTAAATATTTTGCAAAGTTTAAAGATGACATTAATTTCATTACATTAATTTAATAGTCCCTTATTTTTAAGAAATTTAATAATGTATAGTTTTTCATATATGCACAAAAGGTATGGGTCATTTAAAAACTTACATATTCTCATTTTTTTTTTCCATTTTATTGTGGAAGTTTTATTGGTTTCCTTAAAGTATCAAAATATTTGGCTAAGGATGTTTGATTATGGTACTTATTATTATTAAAGGAATAAATATGCTGATAAAATCTTTACTTAAATGAGTTTTTAGTACTTCCCAAATAATTTTTTTATTACCAGAGTTTTCAGTAGAAGAAATAGTACATTCATAAACAATAGATTCTGTAAAGCATTTATTTTCCAATAGACACTCTATAGGGTTTCTACAATTACATATTCAGTCAGTCAGTTAAGTGCCATACGTGATACACACTTGGGCAATCATGTCTCAAAAGAGACATGACTGACTGGGCAGAAGATTATCCCACAGTAGACTGCCATTACTTTCTATGATAAACTGGTTGTTCTGTGATAGACTAGCTATAAAACCAAATCTGTCCTGTTATTTAGCCCATAACTGGAAGGAAGAGACAGATTAATACCTTTTCCATGGGTATTTGCACATAAATGAATGCAAAGAATTCAACTGGAATTCAAACTCAGCCCCCCATTTTCTCAAACAGGTTCATTCCAAATTACTTATAATTGGTTATACAATTCAATGTTTTCCTAATAAAATTGATATTAAGCAATCAATATTTGCAAACGTTTTAAGACATATTTACATTAAATATTAATATATGATTTTACTGGGGATAAAGTGGAGGATCGGTTTTCTATTTGTTATTAAGTAAGCTGGTCCATCTCCAAATTACCCCACTATGTCATATTTGGTTAGGTAAATCTATTATTTCTCAATAAATTGGTATTAGCCAACCGTTTTTGGTAAAGGTTTCAAAATATAATTATCTTAAATAAAAATATGAGATTTTCTTAGACATAAAGTGGAGGGCCAGTTTTCTATTGTTATTAAATAATTAACTCGCCTATTTTCTGAAACTTTACACTTTGTTAGATTTTATATTGCAACTCAATTTTTCACAATGAAAAATGATATTAACCAACCAAAGTTGGTAAAATTTTCAGAGTATATTTATTTGTAAATATACAATGTGAGTTTCAGCCGATAATATTTGTTTTTTATTAGAAATGTTTGCAATAATTGGTGATGTGAGACTTTATGATACAACTCAGGGTTATTTATGTAAATAATAGCAAAGATATTGAAATCTATTTTTAATTTCAGATTTATAAAGTCTACCAGAGGCTATAAGTGAGATATATGCTGAGAAGAGAAACAAGACATTGCATAATTATTGAGAGATGGGAGCAGAAAAGAATGGAGAAAAAATACTGAAAATATTAGAAACATAACAGCAAAATCTGGCTTTATGAATATCACAAAAAAAAATATGAGAAAGCTAAAAGTATGATAAGGAAAAAAAGTGGTTTGACCAGCAAAAAAATATTTAAAGAATCTGGTATTGTGAATGTAACCAGGGAGTAAGGACATACAATAAAAGCAGTTTATATTTCTGAAATGAGGTATTGTAATTATTTACACTGTTTACATTGTTCGGACTGTAATCCTCATCTTTGTTGCCATATTCTCAACTTTTCAGTCATTTTACTCTCTGTCCTTCCTCAGAATATGTCTATATTTCTAAGATGTGGTATTGTAATTATTTACAGTATTTACATTGTTCGAATTGTTGTCCTCATCTTTGTTGCTATATCACCTTCAATATCTGTCTATATTTCTGAGATGAGGTATTGTAATTATTTACACTATTTACATTGTTAGGACAGTAATTCTCATTTTTGTTGCCATATTCCTGACTTGATGGCTGTTGTATACTTTGACCTTCTTCAGGATCTGTCTATATTTCTGAGATGAGGTATTGTAATTATTTACACTATTTACATTGTTCAGACTGTTGTCCTCATCTTTGTTGTCATATTCACAATGTTTCAACCATTTTACGCTCTGGAAGAAAGCCATTCTTCATTTTCTCAAAAAGCTTTTATGAATAAATATAATAAAATGCTATCTAGACATGGTTCTTTGAACCTTTCTCAGTTTTTTTTTCAGAAAGCCTAACATTAGAAACATGATAAAATATCAAATCATGGTGTATGTTGAGATATACTTCAATTTTTTCTTTTTATATTTATTTAAGATTAGTATAGCCAGACACAAGGTTGCAATAGGTGAACACTCATTTAGAATCACCTTTGCTGCATTAAAAATCAAGACTAGCTTGCTAAAAGTTCTTTAATTTAATTTTCTTGGAAGTTTTGAAGTAATAAAATGTGATATGTTATTCTGCTTTCACAATTAAATACATGGTAAATAATTCCCAGCTTTTGTGCATATACATGTTTGTGTGAACATAATTATTAAGTGGTGATATGTGTGTTTTATGTTGTAGTTTATGTATTTATATTTTGGAATACAGTTTGATTTCTTTAAGAAATTCTAGGATATTATATGGAATACCATCATGAAAGAGTTCATGTTGGTATGTCTAGTTGGTTGATTCTGTTTAGAGGCATATCACCCTCTACAGGTTATTTAATACCAAAATCTAAATATTTCAAATGCAATTGTATACCTTCAACTACAGATAAAATGTAATTTGATAATTCTAGTATAAATAGGTATTGTTGGTAATTTCACCAGAGAAGTGTATTTTTATACTTTCATGTTGTTTTGTTTGGGGTTTTGCTATTTGCTCATGGCTGGAACCCTAACAGGTCTACTATCATAGTTCAGGGTGTATCTAGGAATAACAACAATTAAGAGGTGGTTACATGCTCCTCAAATCTCCAATTTCTCAATCAGAGACCTTGCTGCCAGTTGTAGTTTATTGTCATACCCAGGACTAGCTATCACATTATCAATAGTCACACAAAAATTAAAACAAGGTAACTTCAGGATAAGAAAAATAAATAAAATTTTCTCATCATAGAAATCATTCAAACAACAGATATAATTAGAAGAACCAAAATATATAATTAAATTAAATTCATTGATTATAAGAAAAGCATTTAAAATAATGTTTATAAGATGTATCAATTTTGTTCAGCTGTATTACTGAATTGACATAATTACCAGGAACATTTATCATGGTAGTAAACTAAGAATATATATTAATACTGAACACTTTTTAATAAAGAAAGAAAGAATATATATACATATTGCCAGTCTATTGGATGCAGATTTTTTTCCAAAAGACGCACCAGAAAATTGCCCTGCTTCTAGTAGAGCAGTATCATGTATAAGAGAGACATGAAGACCACGAAAAAAGTGGGGTTCACCTGGAATCAGTGCACACATAGAGCTTAGCTCTGAAACTAGAACTCCTAGCAGTGAACAAACATGTTATCAATAAAAACATCCCTGAAAAATTCACCCTGAAAAAAAGAAATTAAGAAATTTATGGAATCACACAATATTTTGCTGCTTGTTTTGTAGAAATGCCAAATTTTAAAGAAATATTTGCTTTGACTAGAATATTGCTGCTGGCTTTGTATTTTTTTATTGATAGGCATGTATTGGAATTTGCTTTTCTATATGTATGGTATGAGACTTCACTTACTAACAAGTACCATATTTCTAGGTTTTTTTTGCTTATTACCATATGTACCAGCGTTTACTAATATCAGTAGATTTCTTTGTAGCTATTATGAATTTATTGTATGTGCAGATGTTGCTCCTTGAAAAACATCCAAAACAATTTTCAATAGATTCATGATGAAATCTACTAAAATTCTTCTTTTCCAAAAAATGTCCTGGTAAACAAACTTCACACTTCTATTTTTAAAAAAAAGTACCAATAGTATAATTTGTGCTAGTAGTGTAAGTTTTTTCATTGTTAGCGAGGATGTTACATAAGAGTAAGGCTATAATTTTTATTTTTTTGGTTGTGCTGCATGGAAATAATTTTCCCTAAATATTACATGCCAAAATCTGTGTGCGTTTAATAGGGCAGCATATATGGTATAGGAATAAAAGCCAAAGGAAAACTATTCTTTACCTCAAAGCCAAACACTGTGTCTCCTCGGCTTAACTCTCATAACAGACCTCAAGTGGAATGACTATATAGAATCCATAGCTAAATCTGCTGCTAAGAAAGTCAGTTCTCTGTGTAGGGCCAGGAAGTTTTTTCCACCTGAAACAATCCTGCACATAAATAAATCTACCATCCACCCATGCATTGAATACTGCTGCCATATCTGGTCGGGTGCTCCTGATATCCACCTAGGTGTCCTTGACAAAATCCAACAGAGAATCTGTAATGTAATAGATCTCAACTTGGCAGCTCAGATACAATCACTCTCTCACTGGCACAATGTGGCTTCCTTGTGTCTCTTCTACAAATACTTTCACAGCTTCTGCTTTGATGAACTTAGCTCAGTGGTGCCTTCTATATATAAATTTACTCAAGCCACAAGATAAGCAACTAGGTCCCACCCTTTTACTGTGAAACCAAGGAATTGTAAACACAAATTCTACTCCATCAGCTTCTTTTCTCGCACTTCTCGCCTGTGGAATTCCCTTCCATTTACTTGCTTTCCCGATAGCTGTAATCTTCAAGAATTTAAATGTAAAGTCAATAGTCATCTCCTATCTCACTAACCTGTATCCTCTCTCTGATGCTCCCTTCTCCATCCACTCCACTCTCATCAGTATTCTCATCCTTCTCTTACCCACTTCCTGACACCCCCTTTAACGTGTCACTCTTTCTCATAACTTTCCTCCTATGCAAAATAGTGGCAGTAAAATGCCTTGCTTGGGGTGATATGATTATAAAAAAAAACATGTTTAACACACAACATTTATTCTTGTTTATGGATGTCTCAGCATTTTTTAATTTGCTTAAAAACTGATCCATTTTTGTTTTAGCTCTTCTTTACTGGTAGCACAAATGTATATATCGTCTTCATAGATTGTCATATACTTAACATCAACAGCTAGCATATACTCAATGGCTCTTTGAAAAATTCTACAATAAGGGTTAGGCTTCCATCTGAGTAAACCTATTGGAGAGTTTATGATAGTGACCTGTTTAAATATTTCATCAATTTCTATTTAATTACAGGCAGATTTGAGGTCAGTTTAGCAAAGTTTTAATTCTCAACAATTCATGAATATCAGTCTCAATGTTAAGAATAGGGAACAAATTAGGGCATATTTTCCTATTTTATAATCCCCATGAATGCTTAAATCTTCACCCAGTTTTCATAAAACAACAATGAGTGAAACGTAATTACTACCACTAGACTCAAAGTCAGAGGGGTGACTATTTTCATTAAAACGGAATGCCCAATTTGTATCCTTCTGACATCTCCTTTTTATTACTTTTCAACTTCATTGTTAATTAATTTCATTGCATCCACTTTCAAGACATCTATTCCCATGTGTCCATGACTTTTCACATTTCCCTACCATGATAAGAATAATTGCAAAGCACATGTCGCTCTAAAAAGATCCTTCAAAATGACCTAACATTTTGGTAAAAGAGCCATCAAACTGTTTCAGATTAAGCCACATTTATTTAATTAGGGTTCGCTTATCTGTTCCCAGAAATTTATTGGGATTAGGATGACATCACTCCCAGAATCTACTTACATAGAAAAAAGTTATACCATACAATTTAATTTTTTCTCTGGCACTTTTTCTTGATAGTTTTATGTTACAAATTTGGCTGTATTTTCCTGAAGGCAATTTAAATTTTCTACCCTTTCTATTTTCTTTTTATATTTGTACACAGACTGGAAATGCTTTTTCTTTTCCCAGTTCCAGCATACTTGTCCTAAAGCTGAACATTTTCCCTTGTCCTATTCATACTTTTCATCCCAGTACTTGCATTTCTCAAGGTAATTCTATATGCTGTATGCTTTTGGCATTACTCTTGGATGTATTGAAATTTTCAATTAACTCTAATCACTTCAGAAACAATATAGATGCATCCAAAGACATTTTAGTCAATTGTAATCCTTCTAAACTTTTATTTGTACAAAGCGTCACACATGCCCTCAGATAATCACAACTGTATCAACTCATCTTTGATGGCCATTTCTCCAGTGCCACATTTTTCAAACTTACAGAATCTGAAAGCTCATGTTTACTCAAGAAAAATGTTGTCCTCTCAGCAATATAATTTTTCACAGAGTTCAAAACTTCTGAAAAGGTCAAATTCTCTAATTTTCTTGTATACATCATGACTGAGATCAGCCTATTGATCCCATTTGTCATGATTTTCAACAAAAGGGATGACCTTGACCTTGTACATAAAAATCAGCAGCCAGGAGATGTTACTGACAACTGTACCCTTTTTATCAGTGTCACTTTCACCAAAAAATGCCCTTCTTGGTCTGGGAAGTAGGGTTCAGGGCAGAATCAAAGTGTCAGGCAGGATCAAAGTGTAGTATCAGTTCCACACAGACCAACCAGAAGACATATTTTGGAAGCAACTCAACATGGATGATCCAAGAGAAGGAAGCATGAAGAAGGACCCCCAAACAAGGACTCACAACGGACACCTCCCTCTGAATTCCAGCTGACCAGACAGTCCTCCTCAAGGATTCAGATACCAGGATGACCAGCCTCCCCAAGATGCCAGCAGCCAAGTCAACCTGTCTTCCCAGGAAGCCAGAAACCAGGACAATTAGTCTCTCTAAGAAGCCAGCAGTCAAAACAACCAGCCTTCCTTAGGATTCCAGCAGCCAGGATGATCAGACTCTCTAGAATAACCAGGATGATCTGTCTTCCCAGGAAACCAACAGCCAGGATGACTAGTCTCTCTAGGAAGCCAGCAGCCAGAACGATCTGTTTTCCCAGGAAGTCAGCAGGCAGAATGACCAGCCTCCTCAGGAAGCCAGCAGCTAGGATGACCACCCCTCCCCCAGCAACCAACGATCAAAGAAGCCAGCAGTACTGAGGAGCAGCAGCTGACGACCGAAGAGCAGCAGCCGACAACTAAGGAAGCTATCAGCGCCGAAGAGCAGCAGCCGATGACCAAAGAAGCTAGAAGCACCGAGGAGCAGCAGCCGACAACCGAGAAAGCCAGCCAACCCACAAAGCCAGCAGTCAGGACCAGCACCCTCTCGCAATGCCAGCAACAATGACCAGCAGCCTTCCTGTGGCTGGAAGACTCCGCCAAACTGCCTACTGAATCCACAGGACTTTCTCAATAGGGCTGATGATTATGCGCACCTGATTATGAAGGTGGTTTGCAGGTTGACTCCGAAGAAGTCGAAATATACACTCTCACGACTGTTACTATCTTTGTCATGGAGAAGTGAACAAGAAAAGTTTACCATTCCTCTAAAGACAATGTCTACAAAACCCTCACATCTCTTGGATTCATCTCCCAGCAGATCAACTGTGGTGTTGGGCTCTACATGTGGGACATGCTAATGCCCACAACTGACGATTGTAAGGCCATGGTCAACAGAGAGTTGATCACCAAAGACATCATTCTCCGGACTAAATACAGGGGCATGAAGAAGACAAGAGTGGAGGCCTATGAATTTCCTGCCCATGTAAAAGACGAAGCGCTTGCTGTTTATTTTAAACAGTTCGGCAAGATTCTCAGTGTATCCTCAGATCGAAAGCTTGGAGCTTCAACATCATGTTATCCAGACAAGCCTTCAGCCCTACCTGCAGTGTTTTGGACATCAGGGATTGGTCAGTGCCAGTCATCGTGGCTAGTAGAAAGCTGTACATGCTGGAAGTGTGGCAAGACTAGTCACTTGGCCCCTTCAGGCCCCAATAAAAAGACCTCTGGCTCACAAACTGCCATCGATCAAGCACCCGCTTTGACCACCACGAAAGACAAGCAATCAAAAAGAAACTACCTCTCTTTTTTGTTGGGAAAAGGGCTAGGAAATGCCATGAAGCTTTTGTGTCAAAGAAAGGGGAGGATGAATGGCAGGTTGTGGGCAAGGATAAAAAGAAAATCTAGGAGCCGATTTTCGCTTTTGACAAGCCGTGTGTACTCTCAGAAACCGTCAACTCCACATGGTTGACCTGAAAACAGAACCCCGGACTAAAAAGGACCCACCTTTTGAAAAGATCCAAAAGATAAAATAACTGAAAATGGGTCCTGATAAGCAGGAGTCACTACCATGCCCCACTTCATCCATTCTATTATCCCCATCAAAAAATGGCAAATCCTCATCCACTCACGGAAGAACCCGCTTGTCTTCCTCGCAAACAAAGCCAGCTTCTTCTACTCCCACAAAGAAAATTCCTAGCCCTTTTCCCAACAAAAAAAAAGCCAAGGAGTCCAATGGAGGTGACCGGAGGCAAGAAAAGGAAGGCAAACTTCCCTATAACATAGGTAAGGACTTCTGCACAGTGACCAGTATAGCCGACGAGACAGCCAAGGATAATGGCAAGAGAGTAAACAAACATTGCATTTAAATTTTTGCAGATGAAAGTTGAATGAAAAGAATAGAGATAGAAGGGAGTTCCACAAGTGAGAAGTTTAAGAAAAAATTTTTAGCATAGAACTTACGGCTACATCAACAGTAAATTGATGAGATCTCGACACCAGTCTAGTACTGCGCTTAAATTCATAAAGTCTAGGTACCAAAGTGAAGAGCTCATCTGAACAATTACCATGAAAGGATTTATAGAAAAGACACAGGGAGGCAACCTTACGGCAGTGGCAAAGTGACTGAATCCGAACTGCCAAATCAAGGCCAACAATATTGCCGATTCTTCTTTGGATCTCATCAAAAAGCTCAAGCAAAGCACCAAACCATATGCGGCAGCAATATTCTTAGCATGGATGAATGGTAGACTTATAAATATGTTAGGTAGATTCCGGAAAGAAAAATTGTCTCGCCTAACACAGTGAATCGAATTTCTTGACAGCTGACCTAACAATAGATTCAATATAGTATTTCCACTTTATGTCAGTTGAGAACGTTAGCCCAAAAAGTCACTTTCCTGAAGGTTAGCATCATCCATGTCGATGCTAGGTAGAGAAAGGTCACTCAGAAGATTAATAGAGAGAAGTTTAGTTTTAGAAGCATTATAATGGCAAGCCATATTTTGCCCCAGTTAACAACGGTCTTGAAGTTGTTTTTTGACATCAGCTGCTCTTTCGATCTTGTCGGACTGATTAGCCTTACTATTGAGACAGGAGTAAATGGTTATGCCATTAGTGTAGATGCCACGTTAAGAGCTGATGTCATCAGGAATGTCGTTTATGAAAATTAAAAACAGAGTAGAACCAAGGATGGAGCCCAGGGGAAAAACACGTGTTAGTACGAAAGGATCTAGACGATTGACCATTCAAGATAACTTTCATTTGATGATTTGATAGAAAGGACTGGATCAGCTTAAAAATATCTATCTTATCAGCTTAAAAATATCTAGAGATACAGTAACTTTTCAGCTTCTGGAGAAAACCTGTATGCCGGATCTTGTGAAAGGCTTCTGAGATGTCAAATGATACAGCCCGAGCTTTACCATTTTTATCCAGAGCATGAGAGATTTTTTTCTGCAATTACGATCAGTACAACAGCAGTTAACCTGGACAAACAGAATGATATTGCTTGTCTGAGAAAAGGTCTTGCAATGAGAGATGATGAACCAATTTAGCATTGATTAGAGTCTCTAGGAGGTAGGAAGCTAATAGACTGATAGTTGGAAGTGTCAGACAGCTCACCAGAGTTCTTAAAAACTGGAACAACAAATGATGACTTCCAGCAGACAGGAAAGCAGAAGGCAGCCAGGCATTTATTACACAGTTTAGAGAGAACAAGAGCCAATGAGAAGTTAGGCAGGAATACTCCAGATAAGTCAAGAATAGATTTTGAGGAGAATTTATGGGCAAAACAATTAGCTTTATTGGCAGAGGATGTTAACGCCTCAAATTGAAGTTTGGGGAGATATATTGCACTTATTTAATACCCTATTACAGAGCCATCAGTAATCAAGAGAGCCAAAGTTATTAGAGGCTATACGGTGTCTCATTCTCTCGGCAAAAAGCGGCATGGAGAGGATTGAGGTTTCACCTGGTATTTCCAAGATGGTATGAAAGTGTGTGTCCATGCCAGCTTTGACCCGAGAAAAAAACCTCAATGGCGCAATTTTCACTTGGAATTTTGAAAATGTCAGTCGATGAGGCGTCATAAAGAAAATCCAAATCAGCATGCTGGTAATGGAAAAATGTATTATGGATAGGGGGTTCCTGTGAAATAGATGACTGGAACGAAACATCAATACTTACCACAGAGTGGTCAGAGTCACCAAGAGCACAGTATCTCAAAGCTCAGCAAGAGTGAAGAGAGGAGGTAAGAAATAAATCAAGTAGAGAAGCTTGTTGCTCCACACACACACACACACACACATATATATATATATATATATATATATATATATATATATATATATAATCTATATTATTATTATATATACAGACATATATAATATATTTTATATTATTATTATTATTATATCAGTCAGTCAGTTAAGTGCCATACGTGATACACACTTGGCCAATGATGTCTCGAAAAAGACATGACTGAATGACCAAAAGATTTTTCTGCAGTAGTCATTACTTTCTGCAGTAGATTGGTTGAAAACCAAGACTATAGAATCCAATATGTTCTGCTACTTAACCATAGCTGGAGGGAGAAGAGATGAATTAATACTTTTCCCAATGGTATTTGTGTGTAAGTGAATGCAGCGAATTCAACTAGAATTCAAATTTGTCTCGCCTATTTCTCGTTGCGAGCTGATATCCGCTGCACCACAGTGGATATCTGATATATTTATATATACAGATATATAAAATATAATTTTATATATACAGTGAGTGAGTTAATTGGCATACGTGATACACACTTGGACAATCATGTCTCAAAAGAGACATTACTGACTGGGTAGAAGATTATCCCGCAGTAGGTTGCTATTACTTTCTGCAGTAGACTGGTTGCCAGCCAAGGCTACCAAATCTAATCTGTCCTGTTATTTACCCCATAACTAGGGGAAAAGGCGGATTAATAACTTTCCCAAGAGTATTTGCGCGTAAGTGAATGCAAGAAATTCGAACTCACCTCCCTAATTTCTCGTTCCAAGCCGATATCCACTGCACCACAACGCACATACTTTATATATATATATATATATATATATATATATATATATATCTTTTACGAATGCACTGGGTCACTTCATCAGTGATGCTATACCTTGGGGTCATGACAAGTTTCGGGTCATTCAACATCAAATTTGTTCGCCCAAGAGACCCTACCGGAACAGTACCATTCCAGCAGGTGATCCTGTAACCGACAAACGTACAACAATGCCACTGCCAGTTATAAAATAGCAAGCGTCTAGTCAGAAACGCCATACGTCACTTCCGCCTCAGCCAAGATGAGACAAAAAAGAGCAAAACTGAATACTCATCTTTCCAGAATTACTTTGCTAGGACCTGTTTGGTCAGTTGCTTGGAGGTACTAGGCGCTGTTGTGTGAGTCCCGGACGTGCACCTCCTTCGTCTCACCAGGGGATAAACCTGTGCGTTGCATTAGACCTCCCTTATCTATGCATTTCATCCTGGCCTGGTATATTCTAAGGCCTCACAGATTCTTGCATTCCTTTCCGCAGTCGCAAATCGATGTCGTAGTCTTTGTGACGTTCACAGGGGTTGATATCGTAATATCTGTCTTAGCAGGAATCTCTTTCTCCGCCCCAATCTCGGGATTCCTTGAGGATGTATATTATTGTGCGTAGTCGTAGCAAATATAGGATAATTTCTCACGAAATATACAAGTTGAAATGCCAATTGACCATGCTACTTGGTGCCGTCTTTCCGACAATCAACTGTCTCTATATATTATACATATAATATAAATTACACACGTGTATATATATATATATAATTTCTATTATATATATAATTTCTATTATATATTATTATTATTATTATTATTATTATTATTATTATTATTATTATTATTATATACATATATCAGTCAGTCAGTCAAGTGTCATATGTGATACACGCTTTGGCGTTCATGTCTCGAAAGAGACATGACTGACTGTGTAAAAAAGTATCCTGCACTAGGTTGCCATAACTTTCTGCGGTAGACTGGTTGCCAACCAAGGCTACAGAACCCAATCTGTCCTCTTATTTAACCCATAACTGAAAGGAAGAGACCTTTTCTAAGGGTATTTGTGCGTATGTAGTTTAAATTTCTTATTTGAATTTGTTCATCTTTTGGATAACAAGAATTCTCAGTACTTAACATCTAACATGACTTTTCATTTGTTTCTCCGTTTCTTTTAACCTTGCTGCTATTCTTGTTGGCCAACCGGCCATTCATACGTGTTTCTATGAACTGACTTCTATCATATACTTTCCCTCTTAATATATTAGAATGTCAGTTAAACATTGCATGATAGCTGATTCAACACTCCAAATAAGTTATTCTTAATGTACATTGAAAGAAATTATCTTAACTGGAAGTGAAACCCAGGTTTCTTTTGAAACCTCTTTCTGCCTGTTTTAATTCTTTGTTGAATCTTTAATGGATATCTTGACTTTAACTAAGTTAAAACTGAGTAACTTTCTTTAATAGTAGATAGGCTTTCTTATCCCTGGTCTATACTCGTCCCTCTTCTTTTGAAAAGGAGTAGAGATTCATCTTTTGTTTCCTGTTTAGGAAGCGGCTCTCACTTCATTTCCATTTCTCAGGCTTCAATTGTGGTGTTATTATGAATTTGTGTGATATGTGTGAATGGTAGCAACATTTATTCATACTGAAGCTACCGAGTTGGCAGTTTTTCTGGTTTCTGTTTCCTGACTGGCAATTAGGAGCATAGCATCTAGAGAAGCTGCTCTGATCAACAATCGCATAATATCTTGCATGCTATGTTGTGCATGGAAAGGTGCCCCTGCAAGCACCTCCACTGGGCAACCCCGAGCCCACACTATGTTGCAGTCTCTTCCTGACTGTTAATACTAACCTATGCCTTTAGGGCACCCCGACGTGGTGTAATGGTTAGCAAGCTTGTTTTGCTAGAATCTATTACAACGGAGTAGCGAGTCCGATCCTCACTGAGTGCCCCATACCTTGTGCCACATCTAAGCGGCGCTTAGTAAATCAACTAACCTATGCCTTTTGGTGTAATGGTTAGCAAGCTTGTCTCACTTGAACCTATTACAACTGAGTAGTGACTTCAATCCTCCCTGCGTACCCCATACCTTCGGCTTTGTGCTACATCTAAGTGGCACTTAGTAAATAAACTAACCAATTCCTTACCAAAATAACATATAAGACCATAACTATAAGCAACCAAAGATATAAAACTAAACCAGCTCAACAAAAAAAAAAAAAAAACACTTGCACCCTTCAGCCTTTCTTTCTCCAACATTCGCAGGTATTTGTACCAACTTCTGCAGTGTGGAATCATTCCTCTTTGAAAATTTCCCATTCTAGCTCTCTTCAAAACTAATCTCTGCAATCCCTTCCTCTGATTTATCAATTCCTGGTTATCTTCTTCTCTTTAAGAACTCAATGTCTACATGCACGGCCTGGGGGAATATGTCCGTAAACATTTCTCGATTGCTAGGGAACACTCACTTGAATCTCCAGACCATTCTTATGTGTCTCCATATCTCTCTACTAAACTGTTGTAGAGTGGCTGATACTCCTGCAGCACTCTCAATGATGGAATGGCCCCATTTTCTGAAATAGTCTATTTAATGAATAGTAGCATTCAAGAAGTAATATTCGAGAGTTACTCGTGTAATATTTTGAATGATTAATTTGGCAACTATTGCGATCTAAACCCCTCCTCTCTGTGTTGTAAGTTCTGTCTCGTCTGTTATTGTATCTATTGTAGTATGTATATCCGTTTAGCACTGGATATTGTGCTGAATAATACTGCAGCACGCTTTCTCTGTGTGATGTAATGAATCTCGGCATACCTTAGACACTGAAGAATGTCACTATAATGGGATTGGCTGGTATCAGCCATATATACAGACGAGGGCAAGGATGTCCAGAGTGAGTGAGTGAGAGAGATCTAGAGATCTATCACCAGAGGTCTACTGACTACGCCTATGTCTCAGGACACTGCATATGACAAATACGACTATTACGTCTACGGACTAGATGGTTCTACCGGATTACATTTGCCTTAACCACTTAACAACCTCGTATTGATATATATCCCATTCCGGGACATATCAGTTGGCGACGAAGGATCGAAACGAGTTCACAAAAAAAAATACTAACGAAGAACGTTAGAAATACTCGTAACACTTACAAAAAGTAAGTTTTTCCTAATTTTTTGCTTAAACACTTCTAACTAGGAACGTTAGAAGTGGAAAAACTTTGCAAACGCTTGCAAGAAGTAAGTGCCCCCCCATCTTGTACTTGGAAGATTTTTTCTACACATAAATTGAATACGTTGGGAAAATGGAAAAACTTGTTGAGTTAATGAAAGTGCTACAAGGCACTTTACAACAACAACAACAACAGCAACTTGTTCAGTAACAATTACAGTTACAACAACAACCGTTTAGGCAGTAACAGGAAAAATTCGGAAAACTACTCGAACAGCAGTCAAAAGATAATAAAGTTCTTTTGGAAAACATTATCAAGAAAAGAACCGAGTAATACATTTTCTGCGGAAGGAATAGCAAATTCTCTAACTGAATTTAATTACGATCCCGACAATGGTTCTACGTTTTATTTTCGTAGATTCGAAACAATATTTACGAAAAGATGCGAACAATGGTCGGATGAAGAAAAAAACATCGCTATTGCTGCAGAAATTGGGAACGGAAAAGAATACGAAATACATAAATTTAACCCTCCCAAAGAAGCCTGACGAAATGACATTCAACGAAACAGTTGAAATTTTGTCGAAAAACTTCGACAAAAGAGACAGTATATTCCACACACGATAAGTGTCTGAATATCGTAAAAGAGGAGGATAATGATTTCGTTACGTATGCAGGTATAGTAAATGCACTATGTGAAGCATTTAAACTAAATGAATTATCGAGCGGTATGTTCAAATGTCTAATATTTGTTCAAGGGCTAACGATGCCAAAGGGCAAAGATATTAGATCGCGAATCCTCCCTATCATGGAAAAGGATCCGGAGATTACGCTACAGAAAGTAACTAAAGAATGTCAGCGACTAATAAATATAAAGAAAGGCAGTACTCAGATTGAGGAAAAGAACATTTCGCAAGTAAAAACTATAAGACAACGGAGGTGGAGACAAAATAAAGAAACGAAAAGGATGTGCAGTTCGTGTGGAGGACAGCATATAAAGAAGGAGTGTTTCTTTAAGGAGAAGAAATTCTTTAATTGTGGGCGTATAGGTCATAGGAGTTGTCATTGTCGAGCAAGACAGAGAGAAGGAAAAGTCGCGAACAAAGACGAACGTACTTTGCTCGAAAAACGAAACTGAGGAGGGTAAAAGAAAATACCCCAATGTAAAAATAAACGGTAAAACAGTATAGAATTACCAATAAATTCTTTCTGTAACAAAATTAACGTCATGGAGAACGATAGGTCGAAGAAAACAGAAAGATTTATTACAGATTTGAAAAAACAATTTCCTCGCGTTTTTTTAGAAGGATTAGGTCTGTGTACAAAAACAGAAGTCAACTTCGAAATGAAAGAAAATGTCAAACTAACTTTTAAACCAAAGAGAAAAGTACCATTTTCAGCACTAGACACGATAAATAAAGAATTAGAAAGGTAGGAGAAAAGTGGAGTAATTTCAAAAGTTAATTATTCGGATTGGGCGTCTCCAACCGTATATATTAAAAAGAAAAATCGAAAAATCAGAGTGTGTGCAGATTTTTCGACAGGTTTAAATGACTACTTGAAAGACCATACGTACCCTCTACCGTCTTCTGAGAAACTAAACGGAAGTAGAATGTTTTCAAAGTTGGACTTGTCGGAGGCTTGCCTTCGGGTTAAAGTCAGTGAAGAATATTCAAAATACCTTACAATAAACGAATATACAATATACAATAAAAGAAAGTTTAAAATTAAATAGACTACCGTTTGGATTGAAGGTAGCGACAAGCTTATTCCAGCAAATAATGGATACAATGTTGGCTGGTATGGAGTATGTAATCGCATATCTAGATGACATTTTGATTAAAAGTGAAAACGAGGCCCAACACAAAACGCATATTAGAGCAGTATTTCAGAGAATTGAGGAATACGAATACAAGCTGAGTGCTGAAAAATGTGAGTTCTTCTTAAAGGAGATAAAATATTTAGGTCAGATTATTGACAGTAAAGGGAGAAAACCGGAAAGAAAGGGCTGAGGCTATAAAAAATATGCAAGCTCCTGATAATGTTGCTAAACTCCAGGCATTCTTGGGATTAGTAAGATATTATAGCAGTTATATCCCGAAAGTACATGATATAAGAGCTCCTTTAAATGAGTTGTTGAATAAGAGGTGAAAAAAGCAGTGGAGAACAATGATTTCATTAAAAAAATGAAAAATCAAGTTGGATTAATCGAGAAAAATGTTGTGCATCACCATTTTCAATCTGCGATCAGGTAGTACTATACGCAGATAGTTGTAATGCCGACTGTTCTGCAAAACAAAATTTTAAAAGACTAGCCATCCAGGGATTTTAAGAATTAAATCTCTAAATGAGAAGCTATACCTATTGGCCGAGGATGGACCAAGACATAGAAAACTTGGTGAAACAGTGCAGAGGATGTCAACTGGCAGCAAGGAATCCACCGGTAAAGATTCAGCGATGGCCAAAGACAGATGTCCCATGGACTCGACTGCATATCGACTATGCAGGGCCTATAAATTGATCTTACTTATTTAATCGTGGTAGACAGTTTCACAAAGTGGACAGAAATTGTTAAGTGCAGACATCCAACGGCAACAAATACAATCAACGCACTTCACGAAATTTTTAGTCGCTTTAGTATCCCAAAAACTTTAGTCAGCGACAGCGGAACACAGTTTACGAGAAGAGAGTTCAAGGAATTCTGTGCAGCATTGTCCGTCGATCACGTGACAATGCCAGTACATTACCGAAGATCGAATGGACAGGCTGAAAAATTCGTGGACACTTTTAAACGTGCGTTAAAGAAAAGTCAAAGTGTGGACACGAATGACAGAGCTATTCAAAAATTCTTGGAAGTATATAGGATCACGCCAAACCGGAATACGACGTCAAGATTATCGCTAGCAGAGTTAATGTTTGCAATGGAGATACGCTCTGTATTCGACAGGCTGTTACCTAGTCCAGCGAATAAAACTGCGAAAAAAGAAAAGCAAATGACTGAAGCATATAAGCCAGATGAAAAAGTTTATTTTAA
This sequence comes from Ascarosepion bandense, assembly GCA_037127315.1. NCBI lineage: Eukaryota > Metazoa > Mollusca > Cephalopoda > Sepiida > Sepiidae > Ascarosepion > Ascarosepion bandense. The sequence goes on along the minus strand of JBBBDQ010000140.1, from coordinate 1,516,817 downwards.
AAACTTTAGGGCTGGAAAAATGTTTTCAGAACAAGGAATTGTAAACAAAAGAATTGGACAGGTCATATACGATATAAAAGGGGAAAAATTTCGGTGTAAAAACAAATTGGAATCAATTAAGATCTAGGCACACACCAGATGTCACAGAAAACACCTAAGAAATTCTAATGGAAGTCCTGTATGATAGATTTCAAATTCCCGTTCTCGAAAGCCGAAATTCGCCTATAGAAGTATTCCCAACCTCAAGGCCAGAAATACCAGTGTGTCAAACACCACCACGGCAGGAAGGTTTGAGGCGAAAACGACTAAGAAAAAAGTCGATCGTTTATCTCCAGACCCTAAAAAGAGGAAATATTAAAGCTAAATTTCACGGGAGAATTTAGCTCGGGGGCAGGTGATGTACTGAATATGGACACACCTTGGCTCCCCCTCACTGTAATGGGATTAGCTGATATCAGCCATACATACAGACGAAGGCAAGGACGTCCAGAGTGAGTGAGTGAGAGAGATCTAGAGATCTATCACCAGAGGTCTACTGACTACGCCTATGTCTCAGGACACTGCATATGACAAATACGACTATTACGTCTACGGACTAAATGGTTCTACCGGATTACATTTGCCTTAACCACTTAACAACCTCGTATTGATATATATCCCATTCCGGGACATATCAGTGTATATCATATCTGCCTCGGCGATACAGCATAAACTCAAGTTAGCTATCTGTTTTTCTTTACCTTTCCTTTTCCTCTCATGACTGTTGCGTGCAAGATAGTATTTCCCATAATAGAGACAAGGCCATTTTCCTACATCCGTTTCCAAATATAATAGTATTCAGTGACTTTAATGCCCACCATGCCAGATGGCTTAAACACTCTGTCACAGAACTTGCTGGTATCCAAACCCAAAACTTTTCAATTACTCAATGTCTCACACAAGTGGTGGACTTTACCTCCACATTTCCCCAGTAACTGTGAAAGACACGCTTCTCTTCTAGATATCTTTTTTACCTCATCCCTGACTCATTTACTAAGCAGCTCTCTCCTCTTCGCAACTCTGGTCACACAGTAGTGTTTGTAATCATTTCTTTTCACTACCCCCATCAGCTAAGAATCTACTAACAGAATATGTTGGATTGGGACTTGTTCCATGATTTCCTTTGGGATCTCGATTGGAATTAAGTTTTTAATCTTCCTGTTGAAAATGCACTTCTGATGTCTTCTCCTGGGTGAGAGCCAGCATCGATACTTTCATTCTAGAAAAGAAATACCAATTTAAATCATGGTCATCTCTTTGGTTCTCACCTGAATACTCAGCCGCTATAGCCCACATGAACCACTTCTTCCGGCTGTACCAGAGCGACATGTCTGATTACAGCAGACATCTCTTTCTCTGCTCAAAATAAGTGTAGTAGTAGTAGGCCTTCATCAGTCAGGGTTAACCATGAGTAGCATCCTAGTTGTCTGCTTGGCTAGAGCATCTGCGTCTGTAACTGTAGGAGTCGATGCGGAACTGATAGTCCCTGTTGCAGAGGCTACATTTATGGGTTCTATGCTGTTTCTGATCTTCCTGATCTCATCAGTTACCAAGTAGGCATGAAACAACCATTTACTCCTGTCTCAATAAAAAAAATCTGACAAAGTAAACCTGGCTGCTGCTTTTAAAATGACCTCCAATCAGTGGTTAACTGGGGCAAGAAATGGCTTGTAAATTTTATACCTCCATAACAAATTGCTCTGAGTTAACCAACATAGAGAAACTTTCTTACCCATCATCAGAATGATTGATTCTAAACTCCTAGAGAGCAACATACTGTGCCTTCTTGGTTTCATTTTTTCAACCAACTTCAAATGGAACAACTACACCAAATAAATAACTGCAGCTAGTGCAAGGAAAGTTGGGTCATTATGTCATACCATAAAGTTTTTTCTCATAAGAGTCCATCTTGCACATTTATAAATCTACCATTCATCCGTTCATTGAATACTGTCAGCATATCTGGTCTGGTGTTCCTGCTATTCATCTTGAGGTTCTTAACAAAATCCAAAAACAGATCTACAGTGTAATCAAGCATGACTTGGCATCTTGATTTCAGTCACTTTCTCATTGACATAATGTGATTTCATGTGTTACCAGATAGGGTATTCCAGCAGCTACCATCTTGACCTCAGGCAGTGCTACTTCCTCAAGGCACTTGATGTAGACTTCCATGTTGTGTCTGATGCCCTGTGGGAAATTGAATGGAGGTATAATGTCACCATCACTAGTGATCGCTTTAAACACCATGATATTTACTGGATATATTACCTCTTTCCGAATCCTCTGCACTCTCCCCAAATTTACACCCAAATACTCTGAAATGTCCATACTCCATCTCAATTTAACTTTTGAAAATCCTAGAAATGTGAAACTGGTAAAGTTACTCAAAATAAATATTCTTAAAATCTTCAGTTGTATTTTCAACTTCTTATTCTTACATTTTTACCCATATAGGATATAAAAAAATTTACTTTCTTATAAGTTTAGAATTCTCTGATAAAAACAAAGATGGCAGACATATACCAAAACAATGCAAACATAACATATGATTTAACCCACCTTTTAGTCATAACATGAAAACAAACATTGGAGGAATTTTTTTTAAATTTAATATGCAAGCATTTCTACCATTCACCAACACTAAAAAAGATTTTCAACAAAATTAATGTTAAGGTTAGTTATAGTTGCGTGAAGAACATTGATAAATATATCTTACAACATCTAAACTTATTTATAAATGGAACTTTGTCTTTGTGTGTGTGTGTGTGTGTGTGTGTGTGTGTGTGTGTGTGTGTGTGTGTGTGTGTATCCATTACCTATAGACTCCAAAATGGCTGAACTGATTTTCTTGAAAATTAACACAGTTGTACTATAAGCGTCTGCGATTGTTCTTAGCTAGGTTTTGTGTCGAGGTACCGAAAACCGATAATCGAAAAAATCGTGTTATAGAAGGAGTTGTCCGATTTTAATCAAATTTGATACACTCATAGACAAAGACATAAGAAACGATATACAGAAGTTTCAAGGTTGCAGTTCTTACAATAGTGCAGAAAATTGATTATATATATATATATATAAATATATATATATATATGCAAGATGTTTGTGTGTGTGTCTGTTTATCTGTCTGTATGTTCTTTATACAAATCCACAATTTTTATCCGATTCTCACCAAACTTCACACAAATATTCTTTAGGCTGAATCTGAGCTCCAGGACCATGGATTAGTTTTAAAGCTTTCATTACACCCGAGCAACGCCAGGCTATACTGCTAGTAATAATAAACTCATGTTCAACCTGCAAAATAACTGTAACTCTACTAAAAATAACTGTAACTGCTGAAAAAATATGATCTGCCCACTTAACAGTCAATGAATGACCAAAAGTAAAATTTACAGAGCTAGCATTCATTCTGATGGTGATGTTAAATTTTATTTTCAGTCAGTCAGTTAAGTGCCATACATGATACATGCTTGGGCGATCATGTCTCGAAAGAGACATGACTAACTGGGCAGAAGATTATCCCGCAGTAGGTTGCCATTGCTTTCTACGGTAGACTGGTTGCCGACCAAGGCTATAGAACCCAATCTGTCCTGTTATTTAACCTATAACTGGAAGGAAGAGACAGATTAATACCTTTCCCAAGGGTATTTGCACATAAGTGAATACCATGGATTCAACTGGAATTCGAACTCGGCTCCCCGGTTTCTCGTTCCGAGCCGATATCCACTGTACCACAACGCACATAGTTCTCCCAAAAAACAAGGGAAATACTGATTCTACAACCCTAACTGACTTTTAAAAATAATAAATACAAGAATAGAACTGCCCTCTCTAAATAGTTTTGATAATTTAAATACAACAAAAACCCAATTATTACATGGGATGTCATAGCAAAAACCAAATCTTATAATGGAATAGAAAATAGATTTAACTGACACCTTTTAGAAAATCTTGTCATTTTAAAATATCTAAATAATCCTAATTTATTAATCAAAAAAAGGGAATCAATGACCACATGCAAACATAAAAATAAATATCTGCGTCAATACGTAGACCCATATTAACATAGATTCACGTTTTCACATTTTCTTTTTATTTATTTATTTATTTATTCATTCCTTATCTATCATTTATTTTTTCATTTTTCATTTTTCATTTTAACCCCTTCCTTTACCTAAACTAACCTCTGGGTTTAGAATTTTCTTCATTCTCTGTTTAGAAGGGATCGAGAATGCATGCCTTAATGTGACATGTTGAAAATGGCTATTTCCCCAATTAATTTTATCTGAATTTACAGATAAATATATATATAGGAAAGTAAGTAGCTAACCTAGAGAGCCAACGAACCAACCAAGGTTTCACCAAATTGCATCTTCAGGGAAAGAGCCAACTTTCCCTGAAGATGCAATTTGGTGAAACCTTGGTTGGTTCGTTGGCTCTCTAGGTTAGCTACTTACTTTCTTGTTTGCTCTATTTGTGTATTGAGCACTTTACATGTTAGGTTACTCGTCTCAGGATTTTTTTCTTTTGACTAGTACTTTGATGAATGTTCAAGTGCTTAGTTTGTTTCTTTTTTTGTTACCATTTTTTTCCCCTCCGCATTTGTACTCAGTGGGTTTTTCGAGATGCGTTCAATGACAAATTTACAGTTATATAATCACATATTTTTTATTTTATTTTACAATCCCTTTGTCCACAGTAAATAAATAAACACAATTGGTATCCATTAAAACATACAGTCGAAATCTGACCCTAAATTTTTTTCTTAATCTTTTAACTTTACAATTGTGCCTTCCATTTCCCTGTCTAGATTTCAGTATAAATCAAATTAAATTAAACACTTAATAAATTAAAAAATGGCACTTCAGATTTATAATTTATAATGACCTTAAACAACACAAGAACCAAAAATAAAAATTCAAATCTAAAAACAATCAGTTCATAATAAGTGTGTGATGATTGCATAGTGTCTGGATCTCTGAGCTCTGCTATAGGTATAAGATAATGTGTATATTTATTAATATATACTTAATAGCTTTGTTATATTACATTGAGCACTGTTCTATTAACAACTGAAAAATATTTATTTATATATGTGTGTACCTGTGTGTATACCCATATGTATATTTATTGATATATATATATATATATATATATATATATATATATATATATATTACTCATCCATATACAATACAAGCCTGTTTCACTGTATCACAACTCATCAGTGTGGCTAGACACATCCACTTGCTTCTGGCCGGGATCAAAACTCGACAGATTTGGTGTCAGTTGAAGTCGATACCCCCTAAGCTATAGACGCATAGAATCAGAGAAGGGAAATTTTAACGTGTTGTATATATAAGCAGTGTATACACACACCAGTCACTGAAAGAACTCAATTCATTTCTGAAGAGTAATGCATATATCGCAGAAGTGGAAACTGTTTTTAAAATTTTCTTCTCTAGAGAGCTCAATCATAATGAGAGCATAATATATTAGTCATCTATATATATATATATATATATATATATATATATATATATATATTAGTCATCCACATACAAGCCTGTTTCGCTGTATCACAGCTCATCAGTGTGGCTAGATGCATTGACCCGCCTCTGGCTGGGATCGAAACTCAACTGATTTGGTGTCAGTCGAAGTCGCCACTCCCCAAGCCATCGACGCATGGAATCAGAGAAGGGAAATTTTAACATGTTGTATATAAGCAGAGTATACACATGCCAGTCGCTGAAAGAACTCAATTCATTTCTGAAGAGTCGCTCATATAGCAGAAGTGGAAACTGTTTTTAAAATTTTCTTCTCCAGAGAGCACAATCGTAATGAGAGCATAATATATTAGTCATCCACACACACACACACATATATATATATATATATTAATTAAACAATATATATATATATATATATATATATATATATATATAGTATTTACGCTCTCACACCCTGATTGAGCACTCTAGAAGAGTGGGAGGCTTTGTAAACAGTAGCTACTCCGGCATATACGCACCACTCATTCGATAATGAATTGGAACACTCTAGCTATTGGGCGTGTTTATACGTGCTAAAAAGCCTGCCTTCTTCTACCAGACACTCGTGGCCTAGGGGTAGAATCGCCGACTGACGCCGATTCAGTAGGGTTTCAATCCTGGATTAGGAAGCAAACGGAGTCTAAGCCGTACTGATGAGCTGGAATACAGCAAAACAGATCTGTCTGCAGATGACTATAGTATATATATATATATATATATATATATATATATTGTTTAATTACTTAGTTTTTGTCATAATAAAATCATACCAGTGTACATTTGTATTAAAAAGAGTTCAATACAATTATATTGCAGAACTTTTGAATATTCTTCATTTGTAAACAAGTTATTACGTGACCTACATTTCTACCATGTGGTGTCTTCAGGTGATTTGCAATAACTGATTTTACTGTTTACCATTTTTTTAAGAACACACACGTAACAGTGATATTTTTGAGTGTGCAATTTTTAAAATTACAAGAAATTATAATGTTTTCATCCATGTGATTTTCCATTATGTAACTTAGACAACTGTGTGTTCAAAAAAAAACCACCGTTACATGAGTGTTCTTAAAAAATATGGTAAATGGTAAAATCAGTTATTGCAAATTGTCTGAAGACACCACATGGTAGAAACGTAGGTCACGTAATAACTTGTTTACAAATGAAGAATATATATATATAATGGCTAGCCACTCGTATTTGAGGATACCCATCTACTGGGGCAACTAGCTAATTCCTGTTGTAGACGCCTACTCAGGCTCACTTGTGTTTTGTTCAACACCCACAGAGCCCATCTGTGGTTTATATTGCAACTATTCTGAGTAAACCTTAGTTACAGTTTCTGAACAAAGCCAGGATGTTCAAACCCCTCGGTCATGATGACTTGTGACTTTGAGCTAGTCCAACCATTGACAGCTTCTCAAAGAGAGCCGTCTACCCAATTTCGTTCACAAGGCTTGGGTTAACCCATGGTATGGTTTTCAGGCACTTTCCAAAAGTGCCGCACACTGGAATCATCTTCTCCAGACTGATAATATCAAGAAATCACCTTCCTGACAAATCAACCATGATGAGATTCAAACATGGGCTTCATGGTCAGAAAGCGAATGTTCTAACCAATATATAATGGTTGGCCACTCGTATTCAAGGATACCCGTCTACTGGAGCAGCTAGCTAATCCCCATTGTAGACGCCTGCTCAGGTACACTTGTGTTTGTTCAACACTCACAGAGTCCACCTTTGATTTATACTGCAACTATGCTGAGTGGACCTTAGTTACAGTTTCTGGGAGAGAGCACATTATCTAACATGAAGAACAGTCTGAACAAAGCCAGGACACACAAACCCTCCATCACGATGACTTGTTACTTTGAGCTAGCCCAACCATCAACATTTTTGAGTTTTAATGTTTTTGAGTTTCAATAATCCCTTATTCATAATTTTTATTATTTTAAGATTGATATCACTGAAACAATTTTTAAAAATCCTTATATATAAAACAAATGAAATCAATGTGCATTCATTCATGTTTTTATGTGTGTAATGCAATACATCATACAATTTCACCTAGCACAGATGCTATGATTCAGTAAGGTAGAATGTGACATGTCGTCAGTTGAATTGAAACAAGGATAAAAATTTCCCAGCGTCACAAACGTATAAGAAAACACTGACTCTCTCTTTTAACATTAAAAAACTCTATTCAAAGGACAGAGGAGAAGTGTGAATCAGACAATAGACAAAAATATCTACTCCCTTTGAAGAGAAAAAATAAATGAAATTAAATAAATAGTTCACAAATAAAATTTCAGAGTTCACATGCAGATGTCAAGGGTACAAAGCTGAAGCAGACTTTAAAAGAAACCAGGAACACAATATTAAACAAGAAACAAGGAATAAACTTATGTTCCTATTGAAAATACCATGGAGAAGTGTGAATTGGGCAATAGGCAAAACTATTTACTCTTTATAGTGAAGAAGAGTAAAAATAAATAAAATTAATAAATAGATCATGAATAAAATTTCAATGTTCAGATTCAGACATTAAGAGTAGAAAATTGAAACAGACTTTAGAAGGAAGCAAAAACCCAATTGTGAACAGGGAACAAAAGATAAGCTTCCACTGCTATTCAAAATAGCCAGTGGGATGTGGGGACTGGACGATAGGCAAACCTACCTAGTTCTATTGATGTCATTTTGAAAATTAAATAAAAAACAAAGGAGCCTCTTAAACCAACAGATTTTCAATATATGGAAAAATCTTTTGTTTATAATATGGTTCTTGATAATGACTGAGATGGTATAAAGTATTTGAACAAAACAGAAAAAATTATGAACTATAGAGAATTTATCCACTACTTTAACATGTGGAGTTGAGGTTGTTTAATAAATTTTGATACAGGAGAAAATATTTTTGTAGGCTGCATTCAATTACTCCAGCAGCATTTTTTGTATGTAAGGCACAAGGCCAACATTGAGTAATTAACAACTCTTTTTAACAATAAAAACTTTTATATACAAATAAAAAAAAAATATTACAACAATGTCTTTGAAAGGATTAGAAGTTTTGAGTCCAAGTAAACAAATATGCTGAAAAATAAATTCAAGTAAGACATTTCAAAATTAGGATACTCTATTTTATAAAATGTTCTTAAATAATTTGTTTCACCATGATTGTTCAATATACTTTTGGCTTTATTTTTAAATCAGAAATAGGGGAAAAAAGTATATGTACAGTTATTTACCTTGGAGTGCATTTTTGTGTTCATCAAAGATTTTCTTGGTTGTTTTTTATAAATTGAGGATACTTTTCCTGTGGGTCTTTGCTGTGTGTTATTCATAAGATTTGTTCGCTGAGAATGAAGCTTGATAATAGGTTAATTATTAATCAGCCTATAAATTTTCTTGTCATTTATTGCTGAGTGAGATGCAAAAGGGTCATAGAATAAAAATACTATTTCTAGAGATTTAAATAGAACAAGGTTTCAAGTGCCTGCTAGTCATTTTCAGAATTCTCACTAAAGGATTCTGCTTTGCATCACATGGCTAATGAAGGGGATGATTTTCTTCTGTCTGTTACATGGCAAATGGTAATTGATGTTTGCTTCCTGAATGCATGTGGGACTTGCTTATATACCAAAGTAATTTTTAGCACAAACTCTTGTCTACATGTACATGTAAGGAAAAAATGAAAGGAAATATGTTTACTATTACATATTGACCAAGCAGAAAACATATTTGACAAGTGATCAAATGGGCTTAGCAGAAATAGAAAATATATTGCCATGATCCACTTTTAATGGGTTTATATTCAATTTGTCACATTTCTTAATAATAATTTGCGATGAGTAAATTGTCACTTCCTCCACAATATATAAATTGTCATTTATTTTTATGTTAGAGTAGGGCTTCAAAAACTCAAATATATATATTATCACAAAAAATTGTAAAAATGCAAGGAAAACTTGAACAGTCAATTGGATTTAATCAAACTTGTCTGGTTATATATATATATATATATATATATATATATAGAGAGAGAGAGAGAGAGTGAGAGAGAGAGAGAGAGCGAGAGATAACCAGACACACACACATACACACACACACACACATATATATATATATAATCAGACAACTTTGATTAAATTCAGTTGACTGTTCAGTTTTCATTGAATTTTTACAATTTTTGGAATAATATGTATATTTGAGTTTGTGAAGCCTCTATATATATATATATATATATATATATATATATATATATAGTCATCCACAGACAGATCTGTTTCGCTATATCATGACTGATCAGTACGGTTAGATATCTGATTGCTTTTTAACCCAGGATTGAAACCCGACCAAATTGGCATCAGTCGACGATTCTACCTCTGGGCTATGGGCGCTTGGCAGAAGAAGGCAGACTTTTAGCGTATGATGTATCATACATGGTATAATGATATATGAATTTTTATATAGAAAAATTTTTGGAAAAAGACATATGACATCATGGAAAAAGTTCTCATACAACACACACTGACATCATTGGACTAAATTTGTTTAACAAACAAATTCAGTCTGAATAAATTTCAAAGGACAAAACACTCCACACATTTTGTTTTTTGATTCTTAAGCCAAAAACAACACTGTACCCTACCCAAAGCAGGAACATTGCTCAAATGTGGAAACTGATACAACACTGAGATCCAAGCTCAAAGGCCAAGAAGATACTTTGATGTTAGGTAAAAAGCATATGGATATTCTCACCCTTTTTAAATGTGCTGATCCAGACATCAATATAAACTGTTCATTTTTTTAGGGATACTACAGATACTGAGTTTGAATTCCAGCTGAATCCATTGCATTCACTTATGCACAAATACCTTTGGGAAAGGTATTAATCTGTCTCTTCCCTCCAGTTATGGGTTAAATAGCAGGACAGATTGGGTTCTGTAGCTTTGGTCGGCAACCAGTCTACCGCAGAAAGCAATGGCAACCTACTGCGGGATAATCTTCTGCCCAGTCAGTCATGTCTCGAAAAAGACATGATCGCCCAAGCGTGTTTCACGTATGGCACTTACTGACTGACTGACAGATACTGAAATTATTTTAAATAAACTTTGTTAACATGACACTTCAGGTTCATCTATATTTTAGAATAAGATAAATTTACTGAGAATTTAAGTTTTTCAAATATATCATTATCTAAGCATATATTTCAGCCTAAGGTTACCAACAAATTTTCGTATTGATTTATTCTATGACTAAATCGTGGTCTTAATTTTGTATGAAAAATAAAAATTTATAATCTAAGGGAGACAACTGCGAGTGACTAAATTAAATTGGTTTCTATATCAACAGTATTTCCCTAAGCCTTTGAGTCAACAAAATTTGTAATAATAAAATTATTTCCAAAAGCTCATTTGAATTTAAAAATAAAATTCCTGTTACAACATAATTATAATAAATTATTCTGGATCTTTAAAAGTCTGAAATTCTAATTATCAGATTAAGTTTTAAAATATCATTGAAACGTGTTATTTTTGCTCCGCTGATAAAAAAATCAAATTTTAAAGTTTATAATCAAAAGTTTCGTACTTTTTACATGGTGCATAAATAAATATTTTTCGGAAAATGAGTAACTATAATCTAGTGTTTATAAGATATTATGATATTATAATGCGTAGTTGTAAACGAAAATAACATTTATTTTTGAAAAAAATAATCATTCGAAAGTTCTAAGCCTGATATTTGAAGCAGTGTCTAGCTCTACTAGAAAGAATTATGGGATTGTTGTTTGGATGAACAGCGGGAAGGATTAAGAACGATTTATTCGTTAGTATAAAGGAAATTATTTTTTTTGTTTCGGTTTAGCTACAATTTATTCCAAACTGAGCAAGATGGAGCATACTCGTTCGAAGTGGATTCCATATACGACGCAACAAATTTCATCACCATTATGAAAATACATTAAAATATCTCAAGTTATAACATTTTTTTAAATCATTCAAAAATGGCCATGACTAAAAAAAGTTGTTCGCTTTTATTATTTGTTGGTTAACTTTTAATAACGTTTATGTTGGATTTTAAGTATAAGATTATGTTGTAGCTGAGTGAGAATAATGGATAGAGAATATCAAAAATATCAAGTAGTTTTTCTCATCGATAAATCGCTGGAACACACTAAAAACTTTTTAAATCATCGTCATGATAGGCTTCTTGCTCAATGTGATAACAGTCCTAAAGGGAAACAACAATCCCCTTTAAATAACTGTTCTCGTCTTTTTACTTCTTTATGCGATTGTGAGACTGTTCAAGATAGTGATCAACTGAGATCTCGTGTCTGGAAATCTATTTCTCTCTCAGCGCTACGCATTCTTTGTTACCTCTTTACAAAAAATCTCCCTAGCAGCAAATCTAATAATAAAAAAAATGAATCCACGAAAAATGTTTCTACTTTCTCCGTGAATAATGAAGATTATGACAACAACAATGAAGAAAATGCCTGTAACAAGCAAAGAGCGACCGACTTCGAAAATAAAGTCGAATACCTGAAAAAGAGACAGTCTTCTTTACAATGGGGTTATAAATTTTTCACTTCAAATAAACCTCCAGGTAAGACGGATCATCACCAATTGAAAGACTTTAAACTTAGATACTTTGAAGAGTTTGAAAAAGAGCTGAAAAAACAGTTTGAAGAATTAAACGATGACTTTCTAAACACCAAAACAAATCTGTCAGGAAAAGACGGTCGGTCGTCCCCTACTGCCACCGAACGTCGGAAATCAAATGGTCCGAGTCCTTCGGAATGTCTGAAGAGGACACTCTCTCACGTCCTCTACGATTTCAACTGGGAAAATCCAGATATTACATCACCAATTATCAGTCGAAAGTCTTCATTGGCAAAAAAGAAGCGATCTTCTAATTCTGGACATCGCGGTAGCGATTGTTCTATTTCCTCAGGGCCTCACAATTTGGTGTTTCTCTTTCAGGCTTGTCCCACTTCGAAATTGGAACTTCGTCATTTTGCCGGAAAAATGGTCGTCGATTCGGAAGTTTTACTCGATTCTTTCATGCCACCATCACTTTTTAAAGAATTTGTCGTAAAAAGGAATCTTTCTCTTTATTGGATCGATCATCAAATTCACAATGACATCTCTCTTGATCATTCTAATAATGTAAAAGTTTATTTTTTACTTCTTTTTTTTTTTTTTTTTTAAATGCTTTTTTATGCTGATAATCAGCATAAAAGGTGCGAAATCTTTGTATTTGAATCATGTTCACAAAATAACGGACTAACTGCTTTTTCTATATATAAAAAAAATGAATTTCTTCCTAAAATGTTTTTTCTCGAGATCATAAAAGAAAAGCCTAATGTTCAAGTTTAGGTTAATTTGTATTTGTAAAATTTACATATTGAAATTATTTTAAAACTAAAAATTCCTTCATGTAAAAAATTGAATTATTTACAAAAAAAAAATGCAAGTTTTAATTTCCAAAATCTTTTTTGTATTTTCGTTAGAAAACAAACCATATTGTTTAGTTTATTTGAAAAAAAATATTGAAAAATGAAAACAAAAAAAAAAGCTATCTGTTTACAAGTCAGTCAACAACTCAAAAAGTGTTTAAAAATATCATAACAATAACTTGAACATTTTGGTTCAAATTTTACTTTTTTTTATAAACTTTTTTTTTTGGTTTTGAACTAAAAGCCTTTATTCAACAAAAACAAATGTTTTGAAATGTGATCAGTCAGTTAAGTGCCATACGTGATACACGCTTGGGCGATCATGTCTCGAAAGAGACATGACTGACTGGGCAGAAGATTATCCCGCAGTAGGTTGCCATTGCTTTCTGCGGTAGACTGGTTACCGACCAAGGCTATAGAACCCAATCTGTCCTATTATTTAACCTATAACTGGAAGGAAGAGACGGATTAATACCTTTCCCAAGGGTATTTGCGCATAAGTGAATGCAATGAATTCGGCTGGAATTCGAACTCGGCTCCCCGATTTCTCGTTCCGAGTCGATATCCAATGCACTACAACGCACATCCGCTGTGATAATTTGTTTAAATCCATGATTGACAGTGTCTTTAAGAGAAAAACAAATAAAACTTAGTTATGATTTATTTTTAAGTATACTTTTAATGCTATATCTCTTCACAGAACCTAGCCGATCTTGGCTTTCCACTGCTTCCTTTTCTTTATGTGAATTGCTTTGATTTCTAGAGAAATGTTTCTCATGACCTTCTTCACGGTTTGGAATTCAGTTTCCTCCTTAGTGCCCAGTATACTTTACCAGAGGGTGGACACAGAAATGTCCTCTTTAAGGAAAAAAATGAATGAAACAAAATTTGGCTAGCCGATTCCACTTTATGCACTGATAACCGTTTACTCTACCTGTACATCCCCTGTTTGTTTTTGTTATTTTATTTATTTTCATTTGTATGCAAATTGAAAATTCAGAGGTGTTTTTTGTGTTAGAGGCTAAATGCAAATGTTAAAACATTTTGGGTTTCAAACTTAGTTCTAACACTTTCTAAGTGTTATTGATTTGGGGGCGAGGTGAGTTGTGCAATTTCACTTTCAGCCATCTTGATATTTTCAGCATTTAAAAGAAAAGTTTATCAAATTCTCTTCTCTTCAGTGTTCTTGACAGCTCCAAAGGAGAGTCTGTAATGTGATAGGTACTGATCTGGTGGCTCGACTGCAGTTACTTCCCCACCGTCGAAATTTGGCCCCCTTTGTCTGTTCTATAAATACTTTCATGGCTTCTGCTCGGACGAACTTAAGTCACTGGTGCCTCCTCAACAGGTGTTTACTCGTGCAACCAGACTGGCAACTGGGTCCCACCCATTCACAGCCAGGTTAGCCAAATGCAGACGACAATTCTACTCCTGCAGCTTCTTCTCTCGCACTTCCCGCCTGTGGAACTCTCTCCCATATTCTTGTTTTCCTGATGGCTACAACCTCCAGAAATTTAAATGCAAAGTCAATACTCATCTACTAACCACTGGACTCTAGCTCTCTCCCCACCCTCGTATAACCTTCCCTTTCTCTCCACCTATGTATCTGTCATCACACCTGCTTTCTCAGCTTTCTATTGCTCCTTTCTAAATAGTTTGTACTCCTCACTCTTTTCTAATTAATCTGTTTACAGTTATGTAGCCCCCTGCACATCAGTGGCAGTTCTGCCTTGCTCGGGGTGAAATGATTAAAAAAAAAGTACAGATATTAAAAGCAATCTATTATACTTTTCATTTTTTTCTTTATTGCTATGAATCTTAAGACTAATGATTTTTTTTTAATACTGTTGTGTCAATGTCACTATTTTCAAGCATATATGAACTTATTCCATTTATTGCAATAATTTACTGTATTGTTCAAACTACAATTAAACTTTTTATATACTTCAAAACATTCAATAAATCTATAAATGTTCAATGGACTTATTGCATTGACTGATTCCATGTATTTGTGCAAAGCTACTAGTCAGTCTGATAAATCTATTAAAATTATTACTAAATTTCATTTATACTTTACAAAAAAAACCATTTATTATAGATTTCTATTTCACGTATATACTATACTGAAGTCTATTAAGGATGTGATAACATTTAAATATTCAAAAGTGATCAAAGTATTTGATTTTTTTATTAAACATAAAAATGAAAAAATATTTCTTGAAGCTTTTATTTTAGTTTTAAAATAAAAACTTCAAGAAAAAATTTTCATAAATAGCTAATAAATTTAATATTTCCAATAAGCGAAATAATTTGTATTTCAAAAGTAATTTAAATTGACTGCAAGATTTATTATTATTTTTTTTTTTTAAATCTCTAATGTAAAAGATTTTTTAAAATCTTTCAAAAATAAAATATATTTTCCTGAAACTTAGAGAATATTAGCTGATTTAAAGTTTAATTAATCAGGTTTGTAACAAATAGTACTTTTTAGTTTAGAATATCAGAGAAATGCATTTTCTAACATTGAGGTAGGTGTTTATTTAAGGTATTGACAGCTTGATTGACAACAAGAAATTTGTTTAATTTTTTTCTACAGATCTGTAAAAATTATTTAAGGAATATAATGTGAACATCTTTTTTATATACCCAGTAATCTTTAAAATTTCGGTAAATATTCTCCATAATCATTTGAGTCTTGAATTTTAGGTGCTTTGACTTTAACTTTACTATAGTTATTGCTCTTATTTTCTGATGATGTTGTATATGGACATCCGCACTTACAAAAATCGGTATATTTATACACATGGTGGGGGGGGGGTCACTAAATTGTAAACTTTTTCATTTAAGGTTAGTAAATATAGTTTTTACTTAATAATATCACCTATATGGTACAAACTAATGCAGAATTTTAAAAGATCTAAAACTTATTTTAATTAAAATTAAAAACAAATAGAATCAATTCTTGTAAAAATTCATTATTCATCAAAAAAAGAATTTTTCTTAAAACAAGTGTTCATCATATATTTTATTCATAAAAGCAATTAAAATCATTTCTAATTAAAAATTGTCTTAGTTTTATTGCATTTTTTAATTTACAATTCAAAGCAGATATTTGGTAACTGTTTTACAAAACATTGATTTAAATTCTCCAAGGAGTTCAGCTTATAACTAATATAAGCAGTACAAAAATTAATTTCTCAAAATTTTATAAAATTAGATAAGTTGGGGAAAATAGATGTAAAAATATGTTTTACCAAGATTTAAAAAAAAAAAAAGTTTCTAAATTAATTTATTTGTAAATAAGTCCTAAATGTTTCATTAAAATCCTACAATTATTTGATTTTTGTAAAAAATTTCCAAATCAGTGTATTTTTCCTCATAAAAAAAAGATGTTAAAATTTTCTATACTAATCTTTGCTGATACAAGAAAAACAAAATTTCAAATGTTCTAAAAAGGATCCAAAAATATACTTTAATAATGAAAAAATCCTTTAGTATTTCCTCTAAATAATAACAGATTTTGATAAAACTTTGTTTTTATTAAGTCTGAGTAATTTTTTCATCATATTTTTTAGTGAATCTTTGGAGGTAAATATAAATTGCATAAATAGAACACTCTCACCTTGTTAAAAGAAAAATAACTTTGTCCACTCATTGTATTTTTATACACTGATGTGAAAGAAACATTCTAATTCATATCAATTTTATGTCTTGGATAATTGTCCTTTTGAATACATGATCATGTCTTTCTGTTGCTATAAAACTACTACTTCAGTTGTATCATGAAATTAAAAAAATTTACAACATATATATGTATAATTATCTCAGGGTTCTTGACAAAATCTAACAGAGAATCTGCAATGTATTTGGTCCCAACCTGGTAGCTCAACTCCAGTCACTTTCTCATTGACGTAATGTGGCTTCCCTCTGTTTCTTCTACAAATACTCATGGCTTCTGCTCCGATGAGCTTAGGTCCCACCCTTTTACAGTGAAACAGATCGAATGTAACTGCAACTTCTACTCTATCAGCTTCTTTTCTTGCATTTCCCGCCCGTGGAATTCCTTTTCATATACTTGCTTCCTTGACAGCTACAATCTCCAAGAATTTAGATGCAATTCCAATTGCTACCTCTTATCTCCTTGACTTGTATCCTTTTCCTGACAACCCTTGTATCATCCACTTTACTCTCATACAGCTCTCTTCACATCAGTATTCTTATCCTTCTTTTATCCATTATCTGACACCCCCTGTAACTTGTTCCTCTTTCTCATCACTCACCTCTTATGTAACCCCCTGTGCACCAGTGGCAGTACTGCCTTGCTTGGGGTGAAATGATTATAAAAAAAATATCTACGAAAATAATGAATGATTGAAATTTCTGATTTTTTTTTTCTATTATTTATTTTTTATACTAATATGTTGAATAGATTTTATGAATTGTTAAAAGAAATTGGATTAACATGCAAATGTTTCTCTTTTTTTAGGTCTCTTATTATGAAAACGAATCATTTAGAATTGTGAATGAAGCCTTAGCCAAACTGAATGGAACTCTGATCCCATTGGACAGCTTGACTGTAGCAGGTAACCTGCACTGGTCATCTATCTATTATAACACCAGATTTGCCAATCATTTGTTTCTTGATGTCAACAGCCCTCAGCAACTGTCTCACTTTGGAAATTTTTTAGAGAAGAAATCAGATGTTGATGATGACTTCCCCTCTTTATGTTCCAACAAAGAAGTTTCAAAAGACCATAACAAAAGATTCAAACGTCAGGATAAAGGTCACGGCCTATTGCCTGTAACTTCAGTTTTGGACCATTTCATTAAAGGATCTTACACTACTTCCTCTGCACTAATAAAAGATGGTGGCGACTTCACCAAACAGTCTTATATTGAAGCTACTTTAAGATTTCATCAAAGTAAGTGCATGTTTTTGTTTAATATTTTTTAAGGTTCTGGATATTTATTATGTAAATTCACATTGCTTTTATTTTAAAATGCCTGAAATATGTCATTGTAGCATTTATGTTAGTAGCATTTGCTAAGAATACAAAACTAATAATCTTTATTTGTCTATACTTCTGAGATGAGGTAGTATTTACATTATTTACAGGTTCTTGGAATTTTGAGCCAAACCCTTTATTTCATGTTCATTATTTGCCACATATTTTATGTCGTTTCCCTCTTAGATTCCAGAATATCCCTAAATCTCCTCCTGCTCAAGATCTTTCTAACATGGCCATTGTTTGCCACATGCTTTATTATATTTCCCTCTTAGATTCCAAAATATCCCTAAGTCTCATCCTGCTCAAGAATTTCTTATTCAGCACAGTCAGCTTGAATGCAGACATTTGTTATTTTTAGAACTTTTTACAAGTGATACATGCTTTAGCTAATTTGAAACTAGACAGTCCCAGGATTTCAGGACTTGTTCAACTGTGTCCCAAATCCAGAGTTTTTATCAAGTTAAAACTTTGTCAAAACTCTGGTCTCTTCAATCGTTTATTTTCAGATGATCACTTCTCGACCATTTTTTTTTTTTTTTTTTTTTTTTTTTTTTAGCCAGGAGAGACATTGTAATCTTGTCACAAGTGACAAACAGGTTTCATTTGGACACTCTTTAATCAATTTTTTCATGTGGATTTGTTGCCCTACAACACAAAAGTCAGTAAAATTAATACAATCATTTTCCATATTTAGCCTGCTTTTTTGTATCTGACACCAAATATTCAAATAATGCTAACAAAAAAAAATACCTGAGACAGTTTTTCCCCTTTTTAGTGTATGTTCTCAAACATTAAACCAATTTAATTATACAAAATGTAAGCAAATTCTTCTGAGAAAGATATTTAAAATTTACTCACTTCCTTTCATACATTAAATTCATCATTATTTGATCTGGGCACCAAAATTACCTGTGAAAATGTCTTTAGAAAAGTCATTTTTCATGTATTTTATTGGCCCAATTTTGATGCTTTAAAATATTTTCTTTACTGGGAGAAGTTTGCCTTGGAGATGTCTTGATATATCCCAATTTGTAAAGTTCTTTACACTTTTTGTCCTTCTTGACTCCCTCAATTAACAGGCACTGGTCAAAGTGACTGTTTTTGCTAAAACTCGCTTTAGTTTACATTTTCCTTGAAGAGACAAGTTCTTAAAGCCTTTTCTTTTGCTTCTAATTCTCAAATTTGTTATATTTTCAACAGCCCTCTTTATCGTTTGATGATACCTGCAAAGCTCCTTTGATATCTGCCCCTTTGGACATTCCTTTACTCTATAGCTTTGTTATTTTCTGCTTTTCAGGATTTATTAGATCCTTTCCATTACCCATGTTTCAACATGTATTATGAAAAAAAAAGACATTATATTTCAGCATAATATTAATCTGCATAAAAACTTCAAACTGCAGTTTTTATAATAAATCAGATAACTTTAATAAAACATGTTGAAACTACCTAACAATTTAACTAAATCACTGTTTTGACATCTAAATTAATTTTTAAAGTTTTTCAAAGCAAATTTGAGTAATTGAGGTTTGTGATTTGCATAACTTCAGCCGAACTGTAGTTTGAAGATTGTTTCTAAATACATATTTTATATTTACTTATTGAATTTTAGGGAAATTGAAAACATGACTTTTTTTTTTTTTTTTTTTTCTTCTAGATAATTAAGGATACTGAAATTATAAGGATTGGTTTTATTACAGTTCTTTTGTTTTAATAAGTAAACTTGTTTATTTTAGATGAGACGCAACCCAAGTTATGTCCTCTTATGTTAGTGTCTACTAATTCCTCTGGTACAGGGACTCTTGAGTAAGTAAAAGTTGTCTTTATTTATAAGATTTTTTCCCCATCATGAAAAAGAATAAGCATTAGAAAATAATCTTATTTTATTAATGCCATCTGATTTAAAACTATAAACATTGGACTAAAAACATGTTCCTTTTCTTCTATTTTCAGGAAATTCTTTACCTCTTCACAGATTTCCAGTTCTGGAACTGACATGCACGTATCTATGACAGACAGGCATAAACAGTTGAGAGGTGACTCACAGCCCAATATTCAGTTCATCCTCTCAGCTGAACCCCAGTCGCAAAGTTTATCTCCTATGCTGTCTTCATCACAGGCATCAATATGCCTTCAACTTGAAGTGTACTCTTATCTCAGGCGTAGTGACGTTTGCAGTACATCTGACTATACCTTCTTTTGTACAGTTTGTATCCAACCTCTCTCTAAATCGAATGCAAACAAAACGTCTGACAACCCCAAATCGTCTACTCTTAACTCCTATGCAAAATTTCAAAGTTTACTACTTCGGCTTACAGAAGCTAACCAAAATTTGGTGAGTAATATCAACATTTCTCAGTAGAGATTGAATCATTCAAACAACTCTTGGAAAAGTAATAACGCTTCTCAAAATTGTCATAGTGAAGTTAATTATTTGCAATTTGTTAAAAAAAAGGGTTAGTCCTACACATGATTGACACATATCCTGGTATTATTTTTTTTCTTGTAACTTGTTTTTTCATTAAGGAAAACATTTATAGACACCTGCATCAGCTTTATTTTTTTTTTTTAAATATCAAAATTCCACCATATGCCTCTTTTCTTTCCCAGGTTGTGATATTCTATGAAGACACTGAAATTAATCCAAAGATGTTGCTTATAAAATGTAAAGCAGAACTATAGACTTTTACTACTGTTTAGCCTCTTTGAGATTTCAGTGTAAAGCTGACACATTTTACTCTTTTGACTTCTTAAAAGGTTTTGAGCTCGTCTAAAACCTTACTGAATTTTCTGTTGAGGTAGCTTAGCATTTAATTCTTCTGTCAATGTTTATCATAGACAAGCTGACCAACAAACAGCATTATTATTAGTTCTTTCTACAATTTCATTTCTTTTTCCCTATATGCATTTCATTCATCGCAGCTTTAATCCTCATATGAAGAAAATTTGACAAATCCTCATCAGGAATAAATGTTTCCAGTTAATATGTGATCAACAAACAAACAAAATATGAATAACTTTGTTTATATTTCAATATTTATTCACCTCATTCTCTTACACACCAAATTTTCCTTGACAGTAACTCATATTCATGTACGTTTGTTTGTATTGGTTAATTCTTAAATTGAATGCATCAGTTAATGCTTACATTAGTAATGATAATAAAAGGATAATAACATGATATAATAGCAATAATAGCATGATTATACGATATTATGATTGCTGTTTTATTTATCATTAATCCAATAAACTACATCCAGCAGCACAACCTCTGATTGGAAAGTCCCTGGCATGACGGTAAACTGCATCCAGCAGCAATGCCTCTGATTTGGAGGAGCATGGAACCATCTCTTAATTGCTGTTGTTTTCAGGTTCACCCTGACTCAGCATGGTAGCACCTGTTAGGGTTCCAGCTATGGGCAAATAGTTAACCCCCAAACTTGGGTCAAAACACTATGAAAGTATAAAAATACACTTTTATAGAAATATATACATTTTTGAAGAAAAAATTATTACCATAACACGTTTTTGAAGGAAGAACTTATTCTCAGCAAAACATTTGTGAATACAAAACTAGAAGACGTTTTTAGTTTTCGAAAATAAAAAAGAATAAAAATAAAAGATTTTCATCAAAACCTGACTAACTCAACCTTCTCACTTCAACCAAACATTAAAAAAAAAATACCTTAAAACCTCACCTTTTTGGCATTAAATAACCCACAGAAGTTGATATGCCGTTAAACAAAACTCAAACTCTGGAAGATTGGAGGTTTTGAGGTGTGTGGAACCACCTCTTAATTGCTGTTGTTCCCAGGTCCTAGCACATGTTGGGGTCCCAGCTATAAGCAAATAGTTAATTTCCCCCCACCACCACCTCCAAACAAAAACAGTATGGAAGTATAAAAATATATTTATATAGTAAAAATACCAGCAATACATTTTATACAAAAAAATTACCAACAATAGTCACATGTAAACAAATTGTAGTGACTTCACTCAAATTCATTTAAAATACTACCAAACAACCAACATAAAAGAAATTTCATAACATTAATCCATATAATATCCTACAATTTCTTAAACCAAACTGTATTCCAAATATGACTTCAGCAAACCTCCAATATAAAACACACACATCACCACCTCTAGTAATTATGTTCGCATAAATATGTATATGCACAAAAATTGAGTATCATCTACCATGTATTCAATTGTGAAAGCAGAAAAACATATCACATTTTTATTACTTGAAAGTTTCCAAGAAAATTAAGTTTCAGCATTAAATGACCTCTAAAGGAGCTGATATGCTGTTAAACAAACAAAATCAATCAATCATTTACCATTATGTCAAAATCATTTCCAATTTCTAGTCAGTTGGCTACTTTCTCAGGTATTCAGTAATTTTTTTCTTTAATTCCAAGGAACTGGCCAGAAACTACTTTTTTTTCTTCATTTGCTATCTCTGCATTCTGCTTATAATTTCTAGCCACCATCTCATCTTACCTCAATTTTTTTTAATGTATGTATTTTTAAGAAGAGGTAACAAATGTCATTTCCTTAATGATAGGAATTAGCATTGAAAACTGAATAAAGTCAGCCAGAGCTCTTGTTACTCAAATATTGAATACCTAAAAACATCTTTTTGAAGCAATTACATCATTTTTTTTTTTTTTTTTTGATCAAATCTTTGTTAATACAAAGAGCAATAAGTTGGGGATAAAAATCTAGAAAACAGAAAATTAAAATTTATTTAGAAATATTTTAAAATCTTCATAATACTCTTCATTCTAGTTAAGAAAAGTTTTATAGATCTTAAATTGTCTTTTTTTTTCTTTTTTTTTTTTTTTAAGCATTTTTTTCTTTTATATTCATGATTAAATGTTGGAAATTCCAACAGTTTGTCCTCACATGGTCAGCATTTGTCACTCTTTTTTTACCATTGCAAAATTAAGGAAACTAACCCTAACACATTTCTAGCAATTGTTAGTTCAATCTCTGGGTTTGGTAGTGCTGAGAAGTTGCACACTCTTATTCAATGGAAGAAAAAAGCAAACAAGACACAGGGGACTGTTAACTGATATGAAATTCCCTCTAAGTATGGAAAGAAGAATGAGAACACAGCTAATGTCAGTCAGTCAGTCAAGTGCTGTATGTGATACACGTTTGGGCAGTCATGTCTTGAAAGAGACATGACTGACTAAGTAGAAGATTTTCCTGTAGTAGATTGCCATTACTTTCTACAGTTGACTGGTTGCCAACTAGGGCTCTAGAACCCAATCTGTCCTGCTATTTCATTAATAGCTGGAGGGAGAAGCAACAGATTAATACTCTTTTCCAAGGATATTTGTGTGTAAGTGAATGCAACAAATTTTAAGTGGGATTCAAACTTAGCTCTCTGGTTTCTCATTCCAAATCGATATCCACTGCACCACAGCACACATCTTTGGGTTCGTTTAAAAAAATGTCAAAAAAGGTTACCAAGTATAACAATGACAGGTACCTAAAGAAAGTCAGAAGGAACAATGATCAAAATCCTGCTGGTCCAAATAATAAAGCATATAGTCATAATCCCTCAGCTGAAACATTCTAACATCAAGCCTGAATTCATACATATGAAGGTGAGGGCGGTACATACCATGATTAATTGAATTTTAATTAATGCCTTTGTAGTTATAAAAAAAAAATCAGTTTCCTCTCTTTCAATTATTTTTATTATTTCAGGTCTTAACTGTAAAATTGGATGGTCAGCCAACACCATTTCTTGCTGTTTTGCAACCTTTGTCTGTCAGTCTGGGTTTGATTGTCTTCTTTCCCATGGGACTTAGCTTGAATCTTGAAAACTACTTAGTTTGTAAATCTAACCATGGTGCCACTAAAGAAACTAATCCAGCCCATACATTCCAACTGGAGGCAGATGATCTTGATTACATCACTCAGCGTTCTGCTAAAAAATTATGGAACCCAAAATACATTCCTCAGTCATTTGAGATGCACAAATCTGGTATGTATATGGAACAAGTTTTACTACTACCTAACATAATAAAGTTGTAAAATAAATATGCGTGTATGTGTAATATTTAATGACAGAACTAATATTAGAATGCGTTTGATTTTTTTTGGATGTGTTTTGTTCAGCTCTCATCAATTTTCAGATAATTTATATAGAATAGCAGTGAATCATATAACCTGCTGATGGTAACATTATTTATACTATATATTGCTTGTATTTTAAGTTTGAAACAGCAACTTTTTTTTTTCTTCTAATCTCTATTTATTCTGCTTACAGAGACGGAACAAAGAAAAATAGTTTTTAATTATTTTTGACCTTATTTTCTTTGAATGAAATTACTTTCAAGTGCAACTTTCTTAATATTTGATATTAAATTACCAAAAAAATATGTTCCTGTAATTCGATATTAAGGAATTGTCTGTTCCTGGTTTGAAGCCATCTCTCTTCAGATTTGTTTCTAATTCATAGTCCCACCCTGTCAGCTTGAGCTTTAGAATATGCCGACTCTGCAGTTTTTGGAACAGGATTTAGTTTTATATTTTCTCTGCATTTATTCTTTTCTGTGAAAAACAACATTGTTTCTTACTTTCATTTTAACATTTTCATATTTTCTTAACAAAAAATGTCTTTTTTTAATGCATTTCTTCTATTTTATCCATGTATTAAGTTAATTTTCCAAGAAGTCTTAAAATAATTTTGTTTATTTTTTTTAATAAGTTTTAACCAAAAAAAAATCTTTATTTCATTCTATATAAATTACATTGATGCATGTAATTTGTTTGTCAACAATTTATTTCTTCCCCAGATGTTAAAATGGACGTGTCAAAAAGCAATATATTTGATTCAGCTGTTTTAAACAAGTGGAATTTACCTTGTAACAATGCTGAAATAGCTAAAATGTCTATGAGTTTGGATAAAAACATCCCTTTTGATTGTGAGGCACGTGTGACACGAGAAACAAACTTGTTTAAGCAGCTAAAGACTTTCTATCGTCAAGCAGACAGCCCATCTCAGTTGGTGAACAAAAAGCAGCAACAGGAGGAAGAGAAAAAATTAGCTGAAAGCATGTCTGAAGAAACTGCCTGCCAAAATGCAGGAGGAGAACGGAAACCACGTCTTTTGCAGAAACTACGGAGTTTCACCCTGGGTCCAACAAGAGCTGAAATGATCCTATCCAAAAGCATGCAGGTTGTTGAACAACAAAGCAAAGTGGACAAAGATGATGGTATAAGCATGTGTCAGTCCTCTAGATTGTCCCTGGAGACAGAGAGCCAGGCGCTAGCAGTGGTCAAGCAGATAGATGATGACCTGGCCTTGATTAGTTTTATAAAGGAGTTTTATGATTCCACTATCACTAATAACCTGAACTCATGGAATCGAATGCACCGTATGGCGGCTATTGTCCACATGTACATGAAAGAGCGAGGCAAGAAGAATCCAGAGGCTGAAGCGAAAAAGTTCTTGGAAGAGCAGGTCTATCTGTCTAGTTTCAGCCTGCGACAGAAATATCAGGATTTGGCTTTGAGTACAAAGAAACAAGACAAGATTCTTGAGTATCAGTTACAAATTATTCTCCGAATGGAAATGCTTTCATATTTAAAGCTGTCGTCAGAAGATCCCAATGAAGACGAAGAGCAAGAAGATAACGAAGAAAGCATTGTTGATAGTTTTGTGGATGAGATTGTCACCATGCTTCGTACATTGTCATTCATCACAGACGCTGCAATTGTCCCCGTGTTTCTCAATGACGTCTTGTTGAAGAACTATACTGATACCCTCATGCGTCCACTTGCTGAAATTTACAATGAACTTCTGCAGCCCTTGCCCAGTGTCCTTGCTACTTCAGCTGATTCTCCTGAGACAAGCATACCTTCCTCATTCTGTCCATCAACAGTGGGTACCTACATCTTGGATGAAACAACTCGGGATGGCTTTCCAGAAAATGGTATTACCCAAGCCAAAAGAGCCAAAACCAAACAAGTCGTTCCTGGCCTTGGAGAGGGTGTGAAACGCCAGATTGTAGTTGGAAAGAAACCAGTAGCTACTACAAAACAAAATAATCCTACCAAAAATGCCAAAAACAAGAAAGCAAAAGAAAATGACTCGAAAGAAAAGGTCAGGGCACGGAGAAGTTTATTCATGTCTGAAAAAAGAAATTTGGAACGTCATCGATCATTTGCTGTGCGTGATAAGGACAGGCCTCGATCCCATCAGAAACAACGACACAGCCATCGTTTCAGTAGCAAACATTCCACAGCCAAGAGTTCTTCAGCTCAGAAACGTTCCAAGACCATGGTAGCTGAGACACCTGCTCATAAGCAAATATCTCAGGTGATGAGGAGGTGGCATCTGCTTCAGAGTCGACTAACAGAACCAATGCAGAACACCCAACCTGTCTGTGCAGAGATTAACACAACACCAAAAAGAGCCAAGCCTGATATGACAGTACCTATCATAGAAGAGTCACCTTTAAAAGAAGGAATTTCCATTCCAAGTAAGATTGCTAGAATTTCAAACTATATTTATTTACAAAGTAGTTGGAAATTGGGGCATCATAGGAAAGGTTTATTAATCAATTATTATTATCATCTTTTGTCTCCTTAATTCCTGTTCTTTTATTATTCTCTCTCCTTAATAATGTTTTCTTTTTCTCATATTCTCTTTCACTCAGCACCCCCCCCTCTGCACCTTAGTGGCTTTATTGCCTTACTTGAGGTGAAATAATTAAGATAAAAATTAAACCAATGTCATGAATTTTGTGATTACATATCTTGTGACACTACAGATACCAAACATATTTATAAAAAGTAAGCAGATGCCAAAATTTCCTCACTATATTTTTCATGCGTGTAGTCATATTGAATATGATATTCCTCCCTTTTTATTCTCAGTGACATTAGACTTTTGTGTAGAAATGGGCCACAGCTTCACAGCACTAGTTGTGTTACTGTGATTTCTGTAGTAAGTAGATTTTTACAGGGTGTAGTTGCCAGCCTTACTCCCAACAGGTTTTAAATTCACAGTTGTTCTAGTGGAACCTGTCTGCCAGCTATTTAACCTATAGCTGAGGGAAAAAAACAGTGGATTCATACCTTTCCCAAGAGTGTGTGAAAGTGATGGAATTTGAACTCGGCACACCAATAACTGCTACAATGCACGCAACATCCAATATGATATTCAAAAGTTGTTTCTTAAATATTAATCTATGTTCTGCTAAAAGGCATATGCCAAATATAAAACTTCAGAGGAGTATAAAGGGTAAAGTTGGTTCTCAGGACTACAGACTTGGTACAAGTGCACCCTTTATGTAGGTCACCACCTGAAATAAATGAAAAAGGTTACAAAAATAACATTAAAGCATATGAACCATGAAATGTTTATCATTTCTGAATTAAGATCTTAAACAAATTTTGTCACTGTATGTTATGGATTGTCATTGCTCAAGAATCCTTTGCAAACCGATTAAGGCTACCCACATGTGTATAAGAGTTGTTATCAAATAGGCTTCATTCTGATATGAGGCACACCTGTACAAGTCTTTATTGATTCATAAAAGGCAATCAAAAGACAAGATACTCTACTTGGTGGTGAGGAACAGAATCTGAGATGTCATTTTCATTTCACATCAAATCTTATGGAGTTGTACAAATGCTAATAGTAATACATCTAAGTAAAAGTTAGCCTACCAGATGCCACAGCACCACATAAGATCCAAAATTTTTTTTAGAGGGGAAAATGATGTGCTATCAAGTATTGCCATTTTTATAATAATCATCTATATAATACTAAAACTCTATTCTTGTATGTATGTACATACATATGTTCCCAAGGTACAGCTTAAATGATACATAGTCCTCCAGCTAATTTATGAATATATTGTACCTTGAACCCCAGATGAATGCAGTGTCAGATTTTATTAAAATTAGACAAGGGGTTCTTCAGCTAGGGCCATTTTTCTGTTTTTACAAAATTTTTAACAAGAAATTCAATATTTGTTTTCAATAAACATTCTTATATCAATCCACATATATTAAAAAAACACTTACATATTATATTCCTATTGTGTGTATGTGAAAAATAATAAACATTCATAATACATTATAACAACATCATTGAATAAGTTTAGATTTACATAATATATATTCATACAACTCACTACACTACATTGAAACTTTTTGTATAAACAAATATCTCAAATCTTTGGCTAGTACTTAATAGATGAATAGGTTATATAGGTGTGTCTTTGTAAAATGTAATCTGTATGGCCGGAAAATTGTTTCACGTGACTTGATGATAAATAGATGCATGCTGGTTTGCCGCCATTAAGTTTTTCAAAATAAATTCAAGAAAGAAACAAGTATAATAAAAAATATATATAATCATTATTAATTTATTGCATTTGATCTAAAATTTTATAATGTGAGTAATAATACTTGTATTGCAAATACAAATTAAAATATGTGTAATTAATAATAAACTTGATAATTTTGTATGATAATCTACTGGGTTCCTTTTAAAAGCAGTTTATCTAGTTATTTATAAATGTTAATGTGCCCTAGCACAAAATTAGGCATTTTATGATCTGTATAAAAATCTTGTTCTCAGTAGAAAAAATATCCTTTGAGAGTAATGTTAATATCAACCTCAATATCTGTAAGGCTAATTCAAGTCCTGTTTTATTCTCTTATGTGGTTTGCAAGAAAAGATATGTTTGCTGCCATTTAAGTTTTTTGATTTGTAGGAAACAAAAAGAATATTTTTGCAATCATTTTCACTGACTTTTAAGACTTTCTATGGTCTTCGTCTTTGTTTTTATCATGTTTCAACCATTGTGTCATCCAGCTTGATTCTGGTTAACCTTCAGGGAATTTCAAGCTGAACCATTTATTTAATCTATAAGCTTAGATTATACTCATTTCACCATCCATGTCTAGGGATATCTCATCCAGGTTTTTATTTAATAGTGCTTAGTTACTGCTTACCCAATTTCCAGTGTGTTCAATTATAAACACACAGCTCTACTTATAAATTACTCATATCCCCAAATTCACAATACCAATGCTTTAATCCATTAAACCGTGTTCTTGAGGGACAAAACTTTGAAAATATTTTCACTTTCCTAATAGCAATAACTGAACAGTACTAAATAAGGAATGTGCGTTGTGGTGCAGTGGATATCAGTTCGGAACGAGAAATCAGGGAGCCGAGTTCGAATTCCAGTTGAATTCCTTGCATTCACTTATGTGCAAATATCCTTGAGAAAAGTATTAATCCATCTCTTCCCTCCAGTTATGGGTTAAATAACAGGACAGATTGGGTTCTATAGCCTTGGCTGGCAACAAGTCTACTGCAGAAATCAATGGCAACCTACTGTGGGATAATCTTCTGCCCAGTCAGTCATGTCTCTTTCAAGACACAATCACCCAAGCGTGCATCACATATGGCACTTAACTGACTGACTAAATAAGAACTAGACAAGATATTCCTAGACATGGTTCGTAGGATGAGAATAATAAAGGGTTCTATTAAACAAGCAACTTAAGAAGGCCAGAGGGCACATCAGCCAAAATGTTGTAATATTAACAACAAAGATGAGGACAATAGTTTGCATATAAATAATCTTCATAATCCTATTCTACCAAGGAAAGGTTATGTCAGTTCAAAAATGACACTTGATCATAACTTTTCCAGACTCCATTGTACAGTTGTCAAAGCATAATTTTTTCTCTTCATATTGAGTGATTTGTTTGTTATTTAATTGGCATCTAACAACCCACACACACACACACACACACACACTCTCTCTCTCTCTCGCTCACTAAGAATATCAAAATTTGAGAGAGAAAAAACTTCCTTCCCCAAATTAAACTTGTTATTCCACTTAACTGAGGCTTACAGCCACATAATTTCAAAATGCTAGTTCCCATATAATCATCGAAGTTAAGCAACATCAAGCCTGGTCAGTACCTAGTTAGGTGACAGTTTAGAAATACTAGGTGCTATAAGCTTAGATGTGTGGGTGATATAATGACTTGGAATTGTTAATCATGGAGCCGAGTTCCAATTCTAGTTGGTTTCATTATATTCATTTACATGCAAATATCCTTGGGAAAAGTATGAATCCCCTTCTCTCTCCCCAGCTGTGGGTTAATTAGTAAGACTTGTATCACTAAATCATTATCTCCAAAAAGAAAATTCTTAAAATCAAAAAGTATTTTCTGGCTTTAAATAACCTGAAAAAGGTTGCTAAGCCATAGAAAACTGATCAATCAATCATCAAAATGAAAAAGTCATTTTCTTTTTTCACTAAAGGAAAAAAAATATTTAACAATAAAAAATGTAGTGTTCAGAAATACAAAACGTTGACAAAGAATTCTAGTCAGTTTCATCGGTGGGAAATGAGAGGAGGATGTCTGAAGCCTGATAGTTATGGTTTATTCATATATAATCAATTAATAAACTCTAATTACCCTATATGTTCGTATATAAGCTGACTTCATGTATAGTGTGACCCCTGAATTTTTGGAATGAATTTTAACATCTATAGAAAATTTTACCTGTCTATAGTGTAACCGTAAATGAGCATTGTAATGTAGTGAATATTGACTCAGAACAAGTAATCAGAGAGCCAAGTTCGAATTCCAGTTGAATTCGTTGCATTGATATATGCACAAATACCCTTAGGAAAGATATTAATCCATCGTTTCTCCCTCCAGCTATGGGTTAAATAGCTGGACAGATTGGGTTCTATAGCCTTGATTTTGCAACCAGTCTACCACAGAGCATTATGGCAACCTACTACGGGAAAATCTTCTGCCCAGTTAGTCATGTTTATTTTTTTAAGACATGATTGCCCAATCATGTATCACATATGGCACTTAAGTCACCGATAGTGCAACCAGTCACTAAATGCATGATTTTTGACCTCTTCAAAGAAATTACCTGTATATAGTGCAACACCCTTTCTTTTCTTTTTTTTTTTTTTTTTTTTTTTTTTTTTGCAGGATATTCTTTGCATTCACTTACACACAAATACTTTTGGGAAAGGTATTAATCCATCTCTTCCCTCCAGTTATGGGTTAAATAACAGGACAGATTGGGTTCTATAGCCTTGGTCGGCAACCAGTCTAATGCAGAAAGCAATGGCAACCTACTGTGGGATAATCTTCTACCCAGTCAGTCATGTCTTTTTTGAGACATGATCGCCCAAAGCGAGTATCATGTATGACACTTAATTGACTGACTTAAGTATATACATTAACAAAAGAAAATTCCAAAAATTAGTTCTGATGCATATTTGAAGATTATAAATTTTGAAATTGTAATTAAACGAAACAATAATTAAACATCCAGTTCATTTCATGTGCAAAATTAGAAATATTCTAATGAAATATATTTACGACATTGAGATTTTTATAGATAATATAATACAACTTTTCAAAATGAATTTACATAGGGATGTCTGTACTTCAGGATTATATTATACTCAAAGATTCCCTACTTTTACCTTCAAAAACACTGGCTATTATACTCAAGTCAATATGGTCCACACATCCTTAGAATTAATTCTCAAACAACAAATTTATAGTTAGATTCACGACAATTTTGGCATATAAATCCCTTTCCTTTATGAAGAATAGTAAGTCATCCACATAAACATTTTTGAATAAGCCCATCAAATTTAATCTTGGAATTTTGTCTTTTTTTTTTTTCTTTCTATTTTTTCATAGCACAATGTTTATATAAAGCGTGTTTTTATTTAGTAAAGTTTTTTGTTTGTGAGTTTGATTTCATCATATTTTCTCACTATGTTAGCTTAATTCACATAAAACTCATTTTACAAGAAAAAAATTTAACTCTTCCATTCATTGACGGTTATTTTGTTTTATTCTCTGTTAACCTTTATCCCTCTGCATTATTAATATTACTTCCCTTTCCGCTGCTTTCTCTTTCAAGGCTTCTCAATTTCAGTGTCCTTATTGTTAATTTCACTCAGTTGTTTCCTGTTATGACAACACATGAAGTTCAAACGCTATTGTTCAGAGATCAGACTCACCTTCAGTGACAGGATCAACATTTTGTATAACAAATAATGTCACATATAGAGAGATAAAGGGTAAAAATGTCAGTATTGCTTGATTGAAAACCTAGATATTTTCATTTTCTTAGCATCTTTTATCAAAATAAAATCTGCCACATTATTTCAAATCTGTTGGCCTTGTACTGTTGTCATAGCAAACCTCACTAAATGAGGTTTGCTATGACAACAGTTTGCTATTCTCATTTTCACTTGAATATTTTTATTTTATTAAATCATTCTTTTTTATCCTTTTATTATGTCTTTTTTTTCTTTTTACAGAATTGTCTGAAAACTGCAAAAAGACCACAGTGTTAATAAGGCGTGCATTTTATGGTTCACAGAATGAGAAATCCCAATCCAGAAATCTTACCAAATATCTTGAGTTAGCTGATCGTATTGCTGGTCGCCATGATCGTTATGCCCAGCTAACTGACCTGTCCACTGTATCTCAGATGCATCAAAATGTCCAATCCCCTGTGGACAAACCCAGTAGTTTTGCCTTGTCCCAACTTATGGGTTCGCCATCTACAAGCAGTCCCAAATCTCTTGATTCCACTATATTGAAATACACTCCTGACCGAAAAAGTCCTTCTTTCCCCTTCAGCGCAAGTCCCAAATTCTCAAATAAAACATCAGAAAGGATTTCTGTAAAGCAGGCTCTTTTTCGGACTCCCGAGAAAAACATTTCAAAATCTCAAACTTTGCATTCATCTAATTTGTCTTCTCAGAATCAGCCATCAGTGAGAAATAAACTAACTTTGTTAAACTCCCCACCGAACGGAAGCAAATGTATATTTAAAACTCCTACAAAGGAGCCTATATGTATTTTTAAGAGTCCAGATAAAACACCTACCTCCAAGAAACTTAATACAACACCTGTGAAATCATGTCCACAGATGTTGGTCAGGAAATCTGATAGGAAACAAAAATTGACTATCTTCTCAGCTGATGAACCACATCATCCAGATGGTGGAAGTAAAAATTTACATGGCAAAGCTCTTTTTAAATCTCAAGATCTTTCTTCTACTAATATTCTCATAGCCTCACATCAACTGCCTTCAAAATCATCACAAAATTCAGACAGTCTGGAAGTAACATCTGGTGACAACAATATAAAGTTTTCTTCCTCAAATAGCAAATTGAAAAACTTTAATCAAGATGGCAATAACAATTCCACAACAGATCAATCATCTGTGATTCCTTTCCATTCAAGTTCATTGAAGTTGTTGCCGTCTGATTCTCTATCAGAATGTTCAAGCAAGAAGTGCCTTAAAACATTACAGCCTGATGCATCATGGGAAAATAATGATTCTATTGTTCCTCAGGATAATTTTTTTTCTTCAGGCCCATCTAAAAATGAAGGAAAGCCAAAGGGAAAGCGGAAACGTGAAAAACTAAGTGAGATTGTTTCTGAGGCTGACTCTCCATTAAAAAGTAAAAGGCAACGGAGATCTTCAAGTCGTAAACATGAGGACACAAAAGAAGACCAAGCAAATAAAAGTTCTCGGAATCAACCTCTACGTGGGAAAAATCTCTACACAATTCGGACACGCAGGTCTACTATTCAAAGAGATTAAACCGTTATTGGCAGGAAACTAGAATTAATTTTACCAGAAAAGATTTTAAATTTTTTTTGAGATATTGGGTCCCAATCTAAAGGAAAAAAAATTTTTTTTTTTTTCTTACATGTAATTTAAAACCTCAATTATATTTTTTTGTTTTCTTTTTGTCTATAAACACAAAAATGTTTGTTATTTTTTTAAAATGTCTATAAAACCAAACCTACAATCTTGGATTGTATTATTCGTTGTTGTGTGAGATTAATGAATGAAATAAAATAATCTCCTATTTATCAATATGACAATTACGTGTTTCATTCTTTGACAGTTTTTTTTTTACAGGGATCATTTGAAATAAAACCATAATTTTATATTTAACATGAAATTACAAAATATTTTACGAAACTAAGTACTATTGTAATATTAAGATAATTTTTTCAAGGATTTTTCTCCCACCCCCAATTATTGTCAGGAAGAAAAATCAAATTACAAATGATTTCATTTGTTACATTTTGCCAGCATATTGCACAAAAAATTGATACAAATATTTCTTCAGTAAGTGGCTTTAAGATTTATATAAGTAACAATTATAACTATATAAGAGAAATTAGAGCCTGGCAAATATTTTTTATCCTCAATGCTGACTTATATTAAAATGAATTATCAAATTTTGAAATTTAGCCTGCTAGAGGTGAAAGTTCAATGAATTTGATTAAAGAAATTATTTCTGAACATTTTTGTCTTTTCTGAAAACCTCTTTTTATCACATTATCCAACACTCCAGTTGACATAAATTTACAGAAAGAAAAGACTCTTTTAAGAACACTTTCTTGCAAGAGTAATATAAATGATAGGATTATTTTATATATTAGTCACACTTCTTCCTAGTATCAGAGTATAGTATCTGTTAGTGCTGTAAAAAATGGCACACTTATAAAAAAAAGATACCTGCAACAGGATCTATCATTCAACCACAGCAGTTAGTGAATGTAGGCAGCTTTCAAGCTTTGCCACTAATTCAGTTCTCAACCTAATTTCAAACAGTTTACAGTTAAATAGGACACCTCCTCAGCTATATTTTGAAAAAAAAAAATTTAATTTTGATTCAGTAGAAAAGTTACATCAAAATATGTGAAGTCCAAAAAGGGAGACTAACTACATGAGTGAGTGAGTCTCTAATGCTTCTAATAATAAATCTTATTCTTTATAACTTTTTTTCTGTTTAATATTTTTGCATGCTGTTTTTTAACATTAAAATTCTGATGATATCTTTTATCATTTTTGTCAATCAAACTTTGCTTATCACTTATTTTATCAGAATTAAAAATAATTATTTTTTAATTGTTTTTTTTTTTTTAAACAATTGCATATAAATTATTTTCTTTTTAATATTTTTCATGCTGTTTTCAGCATTAAATTGATATTAAATTAATAGCAATGCCTGGAAAAATCATGGATTAAATGAAAATAAAATGCACACATAAAAAGTAATATTCTTAAAATTATATTAAACCTGGAAAAGAACAGGACAAGTTATTAAATCTGGAAAAGTAAAGGACAAGATATTCTAGTGAAGTTAAAAAAAAAAAAAAAAAAAAAACATGGGAAATTATAGCTAAAAATAAAATTTGAATACAATATTTTAAGAAATTTCTTTTTTTACTTCACTAGAATATCTTGTCCTTTATTTTTCCAGGTTTAATATAATCTTAAGATTATTACCTTTCATGCACACATTTTTCCATGTAATATAATATTAAAACCCTATTTGTGTGTGTGTGTGTTTCCAACATACAGTCCTCCAAACTAATTTACGCACATATACCTTGAACCTCTGCCAAATAGTGTCAGATTTCATTAAAATTACACAAGGGGTTCTTGAGCTAGGGCCATTTTTCTGTTTTTACAGAATTTTAATAAAAAATTCAATATTTGTTTTCAATACACGTTCTTATATCAATCCACAATTCTAAACAGACACTTGTATATTGTATTCTAAATTCTAATATAGTATCTGTTAGTGCTGTAAAAAGCCGCCTGCAGCAGGATCTATATAATATTAAAACTATTTTTGTATGTGTGTTTATATGAGTGAACAAATATTAAACATTCATAATATACCAATGTTTATTATATGAGAGAAAAAGATAATATTCATAATAGATTATAACAACATTAAATGAATTTAAATATGCATAATACACCATATATTTATACAATTCATTACACTAAACCATTTTTATAAACAACTAGTTGAAAGATGAAGAGGTTAATGTGTGTCACATGAATTTATGGTAAATGCATGCCGATTTGATGCTGTTACATATTTTGAAATAAATGTCAAGAAGAAATAAGTATATATAATAAAAAATATATTTATTAATTTGAAAAAAAACTACACCAGTTTTAAACTATTACCCAAATTTTCATAACCTTCAAATATAAATTAAAATATCATTAATATTAGGTTGTCCCAAAAGTTCGTAATCACTTGCGAAAAATTGAATTTTTATGCAATTTTGCATTTATATTGTTATGGTGATCATCTTTGTATTCCAGATGGCATATTGATAAAATTGAGCTGCGAGTTTTGATTCGTTACTGCTGGAAACAAGGTCTTTCAACCAGAAAAGCTGCAGAAGATATTTGTGTTGCCGAAGGTTTAATGAACAATTGCATATGTGGCGATCTCAAAGTGGTACAAGCATTTCAATTCTGGCGACATGAGTCTTGAAGATAAGCCTCGTTCGGGACGGCTGTTAAAGTTGGATGATGGAGACTTGCAAACCGAGTTGGACATTGTGCCTTCATCGAGCACTCAAGAATTGGCTGATGAGCTTGAAGTTGGCAAATCGACAATTCACTGACATTTGAAGCAACTTGATTTTGTTCACAGAAAGATCCGCATGAACTCACTGAAGCACAAGCCAACAGAGTTGAAATTTGCCGTCAATTGCTCAGCAATCCATTGGACGAGCGTTTTTGGAAGCGCATTGTGACATCCATTAAGAAATGGGTCTATCTGGTCCAGCACAATCGAGACAAGTGATGGGTTCAGAAAGGGCAAGAGACACCGTCGGTTCCAAAACAAGATCGATTCAGCAAGAAAATCATGTCGTGTGTTTGGTGGAACTTTGAAGGAATCATGCATTTTGAGTTGGTTCCAAATGGTCATGCCATCAGTGCCAAACTTTACTGTCAGCATAAGCAGGTTTAAGAAAAGTTAAAGCAAAAGTACCCAGCTCTGATCAAGTGAAAGCGAGCTTTGATGCAGTAGGACAATGCCAAGCCAGACACCGCCAAGAAGACCAAAGACAAGTTTGAAGAGCTGGACGGCATTGAGGTTCTGCCACATCCAGCCTACAGTCCTGACTGTGCTCCATCAGATTACGGCCTTTCCCGCTCAATGCAACACTTTCTGAAGGGTCGCCGATTTGACTTGTTTGATGAAGTCAAGGAAGCATGTCAAGAATTCTTGCCAGCTGAATGGTACTTTGACCAGAGCAGAAAGCCTTGGAAAATGATGGTCATTATTTTGAGCAATAATTTTTGTTGTTTTTGCGAGTAGAATTTCAATTTTTTGCAAGTGTTTTCTGGTAACCTTAGATTAGTTGGTGAGTAAAATTTCAATTTTTTGCAAGTGTTTACAAACTTTTGGGACAAACTAATAACGAAACTGATAATATTGTTACCTCATTATTTTGTATCATGAAATGCTTTAATCCATTAATGCCCAAATTTATTTTTTTTTATTGAATTTTTTTACCAAAAATCTTTACGGACACCTTGACATAGTGTTAATAGCTAAAAAGCTTGTCTCACTAGAATCATTAAAATTAAGTTTGATCCTCACTCGGCTCCCCATACTTTGAGCCTTGTGTCACATCTAAGCTACACTTAGAAAATCACCTCTAAACATTTAGGTAATACCTTATACACTGCACTAAAGTGGGTAAAAGAAAGCGGGCTAATTCTAATTTTTTAACCTTCAAAATTAGTATATTATACAAATGTTTGACTTGGTTATAGATTAACAGGTTGGATAAATTGTTCATCCTTTCATCTAAAACAACATAGTGTATTCAAATCTACTATTTAGGAAATGTTTTTGATTTGACACAATAAGGATGGGAAATAATTTTTGCCTCATCATTCTTATCACAAAATCTTTCCTTTTCATGTCCACATGCATGATACTTTTTAGAGTTTTCATCTATGCAGCACAAAGAAATGTGAAAGTGGAACTCAAAAATAAAAATGTTATTTAACAATTGGGAATCCCTCTGCTAATGTTCAAAAATAATTAACCATGCAAAACTCACAAATATGAGGTATTTACTCAGAATTTCACACAATTAAATTCATATACCATATCTTTTGGCTCACAATATGATGCTGTTTGGAAGATGCAAAATAATATTTAGAAAGAAATTTCCAAGTAAAACGAAATCATTCTCATACAACAACACTGGTATCATGGTTTAGAGTAATCACTCATTCGATTTTGTTTGAAATTTGGTTGATAATTGAATTAGTGGTGAAGCTTGAAAGCTGCCTAGATTCACTCAATCTCAGACTTAGGAATATATTCAACCACTGCCATGGTTGTTAGTAAATATAATAGACATCTTTCATTGTCAAAGGGTAGTTTTATTTTCATAAAAATGAATTAAAAATTTTTAAAATATGCATGTAAAATTAAAAAACAATCAAGGAAATTTTCTTCATCCTCAAATCCCCAAAATTCGTCACTGGCGGATTAATATCAAAGCTCAAAACTATCATCAGCAGAGTCATCACTACCATCCATGTCATGGTGGTAACTGATACATTCATCTTGGAAGATGCACATTTTTTTTTTTTTTTTTTTGGCTCCCTGTATTACTCCAGTAAGTACCTGACTCCTGCTATCGTCTACATTTACATGAACAACATCAGGCCAAAAATGGTGTACTGTTGTCATATTTGGATGAGAGCTGCCCACTCCTCACTTTCCAGAGTTCAAAAGTCCTTGTGAGGAAAGAATTATTTTATACCAGCCGACCTTTCTCTCACAGGCAGGATGTGAAGAGTCTCTCTCTGCTCTATCACTACTTCCATGGAAAGTGCTCGGAATGAACTATATTTCTTGATTCCACCAGGTCTGAACTTTACCCGCTGTACCACTTACCTTCCATATTCCATTTGTGAGAAATAAGTTCCACTTACCAGCTTCTTCCTGTGAACAACTGCCCTATGGAACAGGCTCCCAGTTGGATGTTGCCCCAATCACTACAATCTTAACCTTCAAGTCTAGAGTTAATGGTTGTATTCCCCCCACCTATCCATGTAAACTATCCCTTAATGTAACCATCTACTACAAAAGGTCCCAGACCTTGTACAGGGTGAATGACCCCTACTCTAAAGAAAAGAAATAAGTATCTACAAAAGGCATAAATTTACATTTTCTTAAATCTTGTCAATGGGATGCTATGATGGTTGATGAATAAACGAATAGGGGAACAAGCAGTTGAGTATACTACAACTCCCTCCCCCAATCACTAGTTAACAGTCAAAATGCTTACACCCATTATCAACCTTGAGACAAGTCAGTCATGTTTGTTGGGTTTTTATTTTTTTTGGCATATTTATTTGTTTTAAGCTGAAAGCATTTTTAGTGAGACACAAACAGACCTAATTGCAGTGCATGTTGTTTTGATATTTAAGCCTTGTACAGACCAACACAAAGCTGTAGGCTGTGTAGGGAAAGGTTGTTACATCAATCTTCTCATGGGAGAGGGCCTGAATGTTATTTTGGCACAACTTCACTTTTCTGAAAATGCCGAGCCAAAACAGATGTCTTGTAATTGTCAGCTGAATGCAAAACCCCATCTTTAGAAACAAAAAAAAGCAACCAGAAAGGCATTTTGAGACATAAACAAAAATTTTAATCAGGATGGAGAAATAATTGTTGATTTATTATCATGCATCTTATTCTGAAAACCATCACCATCAGATTAACAAGATGGCTAACATTTTTTAAATGAGTCCTCCTAAAACTCCTTCAAACAATTGATCACACCATTTTTGTCGCTATTGTTTGAGCTAATTCTTCCATTGTAATCAAATACAAAATCTGAAATTGTGAGAGAAAAAGCCAGGTGGCATCTCCTGCTTCTCGTATCAACAAGAATCAAGTCAGGAGTTTGAACAAATTTTCAACTGTTCAGTTAAGTAAGAAAAAATGGGTTGAATATAATTTTTATTTATACTTTCACTATTTTTTTCTTGTGACTGTAACTCTCAGGAGTTGGAGGTTAGGGAGTAGCAGCTTTTTTCTTTTTCCGGGAAGTAAATAAGATAGTGGTAGGAGAGTGATTGTATATCTACCACATTTTAATGGATCGGAACAGAAAATGTAAGAAAAAAAAAAACATTAAATTCTGCTCAGATTAAAAAATTACATTGCAGAAATAGTATCGCATAAAAAGAAAAACCTTATTAAAAATATAAATTTGTACATGTTGTTTAACTGTCCTTTATATACATAGATATGTAGACATTCAAAAGTGCCCTTAGTTTTCATCTATTTAAAAAATAGAAAAACAATTTAGAAAAAATAAAAATGGTCTTGTTTTAATCACAAACCAATATCTGCCCATTTTGAACAGATTTATCATTTTACAGAAAAACCACAAATTTAATGGCTTCCAGAACAGTGTCAGATCATTAAATAATAATATTTCAATAATAAACTTTTGACTAATTCTTAACACTTCATATATTTAAAGCTCTACAGTTTTTCATATAAAAATATCTTGATAAGATTTTCAAGAACACAGTGTTTCTTAAATATTTCTTAATCATAGAGTTAGATAAGGGATGTATAGCATAATGGTAAGCATGCTATAAACATCATTATTAGCCACATCAATTGAACCAGAAAAAAAATATGAAGTTTTCTACCTGGCCAACATGTGTACTGAGCTCATAATTATGTTTAGATAAAAAAAATGGTGCTTAACCTGCCTTATTTCTCAGTTAGTGACAGGTTCTTAAACCTAATGCTACAGTGATATTTCATTCGCCAAGACGAACAATCTGCATTTTCTTGGTTAGAAAGAAAAAAAAAAGAAAAAAAAAAAAAATGTAGCTCTTCTCTTGGAAAACAAATATAAATGTCCAAAAATAGATGACAGCAAAGCAATCAAAAGATATGTCCTGGTAAACAACCAACTCCTTTTTCCTGTCAGTCAATGAGGTACCATACATGATACACACTTGGGAAATCATGTCTCAAAAGAGACATGACTGACTGGGAAGAAGATTTTACCACAGTAGGTTGCCATTACTTTCTGCGGTAGACTGGTTGCCAACCAAGGCTACAGAACCCAATCTGTCCTATTTAACCCATAGCCGGAGGGAGAAGCAACATATTAATACCTTTCTCATGGGTATTTACATGTATGTGAATGGAACAAACTCAGCTGGAATTCAAACTCAGTTCTCTAATTTCTTGTTCCAAGCCAATATCCAGTGAACCACAATGCACATCCAGACTTGTACATTGTGGTACAGAGAAAAAAGTATTAATCACTTCTCCCCCCAACTATGGGTCAAATAGCTGGGCAGATTAGGTTCTATAATCTTGGTTGGCAACCAGTCTACCACAGAAAGTAATGGCAATCTATTGTGGGAAAATCCTCTGCCTAGTCAGCCATGTCCCTTTCTTGACATGATCACCTAAACATGTATCACATATTGACACTTAACAGAAACACTTGAAAAGCAACTTCAAATGACCTTTGGTAAATGTTGATATGATAAGACTAAAGATTGAAAGTTTTTTTAAATTCTTTAAAGATTTTGCCCTTAGAAATCCACATTGGGTAAAT
This sequence comes from Ascarosepion bandense, assembly GCA_037127315.1. Lineage (NCBI taxonomy): Eukaryota > Metazoa > Mollusca > Cephalopoda > Sepiida > Sepiidae > Ascarosepion > Ascarosepion bandense. The sequence continues at coordinate 1,475,229 of JBBBDQ010000140.1, read as the reverse complement.
CAGTATTGTAAAAAAAACATTGTAAGAAGTATTTTTTTTTTTATAAAAATATTGCCTTAATGAGATTGATCAATGCAATTTAGTAAGTATATATCAAAATGTCACAGGATTAATTTTGCTGTGCATATTCATGATTAAACACAAATTAGAAATTCAATCAGATCTTGGATGAATCCAGAAGTAATATAGATGATTAGATCAGATACCAGATCGGACCATTTCTTTGATCATATTTTTTAGTTCTTGGTATCGAATGTTTGGAGGGTGAGCTTTTGATGCCTCATAAGTATTCTTCAGCTGTTCAATGCGGTTCTTGAAATTGCTAAAACTGCACTGGTAGTCAGCAAGTATCTTCTTATTATTTTCAATATTCATCGCCAGTGTTTTCTTGTCCATCTTCTTAATTTCTGAAAGAGAAAAGAAAAACTTTCAATTTTGCCCACAATTAAATTTCAGGCTCTTTATCAATATATATATATTTTTTTTAACCAGCTTGACAACATAATTAACACCACCATAATTCACCACATTCATAATAAAGAATCATTCTTCTTGCCTCCACCTTAGTTTGCACAACCATTATGCCCTGCCAATACCTCATAATTAATGAACTATTCCATTTCAATCATATGGAAAGATTGAAAAGACATCAGGGACACTACTTGGTTTCATTAACAAAATGAAAGAAAGTTTGCACGGCCATTACTTTCTGGCAATACTCTATTTTGATCACATGGAAAAGATAGGAAAGACATATCAGAGATGTTACCTAGTTTCAGTGGGGTTGTATTTAATAGCCATTTCAGTGAAATGGGATTTCAATTGTTATAGCAATATTTTGTTAAAGTTGTTAGGTTCAAATATTTAATGATGCGATGGGGTACTTTTTATGGGTATTTTTTTTTTTTGTTGTTGTAAAACTTGCCATAAACTTAATCATTAACTGAAGAATTAAGAAAATTTATCAGAAAATTAAAATAGAATTTTCTTGGGTCTTTCTAGTTATTTATAACTCCTAGAAATAAGATTTTTTTTTTTTTACATATTTGATTTTATAGTTCAAGGGTGAACTAAAAACCATCCTGGTCAAATTAACAGTACCATATGAAAGCCAGATGGAATACATCCATGAATATAAAATGAATAAATATGAAAATCTAAAATCAGAGATGGTAAAGGAAGGGTATAATATAATTATTAGAGCAGTGGAAATTGAAGCCAGGGGTTTCGTTGCAGGCACTCTGATTCCAATTTAGCTCAGTAATTGGTACAAAGTGCATAATAGGGCCAAAAGCATAAAACTCCTAATAGAAGTAACTGAAAATAGTTCTATGCTGATATGGAAAAAAAAATATTCCATGGAGCATTTCAGCGAACATGACGACATCACATGACTGATCGTGAATGCATAATGAGGTTCACGTATTCTCAGAACGCGAGGTTTGCCATTCTTTTTTTCCTAAATCTAATTTCACTGTTGAACTAGTATATCATTATAATGGGGCCTCACATCAGTGTTGGGGGTCTGATGTGCAAGTGAAACCATTGAGAGGAAGGCCCCAAAATGGTGCACATTCTCTCCTGATGACCCCAAATTAATTTGAATGTAAATTCGAGAGGAAGACATTAAAAGAAATTCAATGAAATCATGCCGTAGAGAGGTTCAGTGGTAATGCCATTGGTATGAGGAGCATTACACATTCAGCTCGATTCAGGTGAGTTTCAATTACTTTCCAGTAATTTCCTTCTACTTGATGACTATTGCAATGCTACACTCAACTTGCACCCCAAATTCAATACCTCCTTCTCTAATAATCTTTATATTATCTACATTGTTCAAACTGTTGTCCTCATCTTTATTGCCATGTTTATGATATTTCAGCCACTGTATGCTCCAGCCTTCAGAATTTCAATCACTGCGGTATATCATTCCCATTGCATGTGCAATACCACTTCTGGATGCCATATAGTTATCTCCCTTTAACTTAACTAAATTATTTGTTGCAATCTTTTAAGTAACTGATTTTCTCCTTGGGTCAAGTCAGGGTTAGGGTTTCAAAATTTCAAAAGATAAATCTATCGAGTAATGTGTCAATACCTCATAAAAAAAAAACACCTCCGTCCATGTTAAAAAATGTTTTATTTCGGTCACTGGGGTATATTGTTTTCGTTCCATGAGTCATGCCACTTCCAGATGCTTTACTTATCTAACTCAACTCTAAGTTTTGGTATTGAACTCACAACTTTTCTGTCAAGTCACTGGACCAAACAAAATCTTTTATCTACTGGGCTATTTTCAATAATTTCCAGTAATTTCCTTCTACTTGATAACTATTGTAATGCTACATTAAACTTGCACCCCAAATTCACTCTCTTTCTCTAATAATCAAACCCCCTTTATATTATCTACATTGTTCAAACTGTTGTCCTCATCTTTATTGCCGTGTTTATGATATTTCAGCCACTGTATGCTCCAGCCTTCAGAATTTCAATCACTGCAGTATATCATTCCCATTGCATGTGCAATACCACTTCTGGATGCCATATAGTTATCTCCCTTTAACTTAAAAGATTGTAACAAATAACTTAGTTAAGTAAATGATTTTCTCTTTGGGTCAAGTCACTGGCCTATACCCACTGCCTATACCCACTGGGCCATGTGTCCTTAAGGACATCAGTGTATGAATTTTTGGGACTTATTGACCTAATGTCTCATTAATTCATTTTTTTTTTTTAAATAGAGCTCATATTGCAATCTTTGAAGAATTTTCTCTAGGACTCCGTTCTCATATTATATTCACTTTTATGCTTGGCCGGCTTAGATTCTTGCGGCTAAGCATATACACTTATTCCTTAAGTTTACATAATTTCCATTGAAAAATCCTGATTATGTAAGTTTATGTAGCTTTTATTGGAAATTTAATTTTTAGTTGATGATGACAAGTGTTTTGGATCCCCTCAAGATTTTCAGTATCTCGTTTGTAGTGCACCAATTCTCCACCCATGCAAAAGATTCTTTCTATTTGGCAAGAAATGCTGAAAATTTTAAGAGGCAGGGACACAAAGGTTTAAGTTTAAATCCAATCTATCAAGATCCCATTTAACTTTTCTTTTTTTTTTATTACTTTCATTTTTATTTTCATATATCAAAAGTTCACTAATTTTGGAATCCACCACAATAAATTTGCACTCAAGATTATGCCCAATTTCTCCTTTGCTCACAAATCTATTTTGATACTATGTTGGATGATTACAAAAAAACCAAAAAAAGAAAAAAAAAAACCACAGTAATAAAATCTAATGAGATTCTTTTATACGCCGTGTCCTGGAAGAACAAGGGTGATCATAGATCTCCACATCTTCCTGTCCCTTTTAGCTCTTAACAGGTTTTGTCATGGTATGTCTCCCAAACCCTGCTTTGTCATCCATTTTCTTAAGCCCCTCAAGTATGTTATACACTGTCTTCCCCTGACCCTCTAACCACCCTGTGAGTATCCAATTCTCCAAGCCCTCCTTCCTCATTACATGTCCTAGAATCTTCAACAGTCTCTTCCTGATGTTAAGAATAAGCTTCCTTTTTGTTTCCATTCTCTCTAAACCCTTGTTGATGAATACATGTTCAGTCTATGGTACCCTCAGCATCTTCCTGTAGAACCACATTACTGTTGCTTAGAGTCTCTTAATTTTGAGGAGATTGTCCAACATTCACTACCATACAGAAGAATATATATCACATAACAGTTCAGAATACTTTTCTTTGTTTACAATAAAAATGCATTTTTGGTCAATCTAATACGTCTTCAGATCTCAGCATCACACTTTCCAGGTATTTAAATTTCTGAACCTGCTTTATTTTAATATCCTCGCCTGTAATTGGCATTTTGGGTTCCTCTTTTTGCTTATCATTAAATATCTATAGATGAGGTTTGATCAAAAATTATCAGTAATGTTATTATAGTCAGTTAAATGCCATACGTGATACACACTTGGGCAATCATGGCTCAAAAGAGACACTACTGACTAGGCAGAAGATTTTCCCACAGTAGGTTGCCATTGCTTTCTACAGTAGACGGGTTGCCAACCAAGTCTATAGAGCCCAATATGTCCTGCTATTCAATTCAATAGAGAAGAGATGGATTAATACCTTTCCCAAGGGTATCTGCACATAAGTGAATGCAACAAATTCAAACTTGACTGATTTCTGATATCCAGTCCCACAACACATTTCTGATATCCAGTCCCACAAAGCTAAAGTACACAATGAAGTCACTTAGCACAGTTTGACCTTGAACTCCGTCACACATGCACACTAAGTTATAATGTTCTCGGTCACTTCTGTTGTTTATTTATAGCAGTGCTGGGAAGGAATGTGTGTAGAGTGCGGTCGTCTCAACATACCACAGAGGTTCCATCAGTGACCACGGCTTGCGCAGCAATTTTGTCTAAGCCCAGCATAACCAAGTTCCAACAACTGCCATATTCCCAACATCTCACTCCTTGTGACATTTTCTACCCCAAAAATCAAATCCTTCCTTCCTCCTTATTGCCTACAATGTGTAATCCAAGAGCTTCTGCACCAATCTTATGGAGTTTATAAGATCCAGTTTAATAAATTTTACAAGTGTTGACTGTTTTTACATTTCCCAAATCAAAATCAGGATACTAAGATATGTCCTCCCAAGCAGCGTTGTGAAACATTTGTTTTTCCATGATCAAAATAAAAGATATTGTGTTATTTTCACAAAATTGGATAAGAATTCTGAGCTACATGCAAGACTATAAAAACTAAATCCAGAAATGACCTGAAATTCAAGACTCTATAAGACTCTCTATTAATAGAAAACATCCTTTTAAAAAAAAAAAAATGAAATGTATTTTAAAAGTACACAAATTAAAAAGACAAAAGATAATGATTGCATTTAAATTTTTGACAATGAAAGTTGACTGGAAATCCAGCCAAGAGTTCCACAAGTGAGACAGGCTAGAGAAGAAATTGTTAGCATAGAACATACAGTTACATCTCACCATTTCAACTGTAAAATTTTAAGACCTTGTTGCTAATCTAGTAATGCACTTAAATTCATTCAGTTTAGGTACCATAGAGGAAAATTTGTCAGAACAATACATAAATATTTATAGAAAAGCACAGCCAAGTCACATTACAGCAGCTGAAACATGGCTTAAGCCAAGATGCCTGGTCAGGACCAATGCATTTACAGATTCTTATTTGTATTTTTTCAATACAAATCTCAGAATCTCTAAATACATAGCAGAAGCACCAAACTAGATATAGTAGCAACATTCAATGTGAAAATGTGTAAGAAAGATTCAAGCAAGAAAAATTTTCTAGTTTCCTAGCAGTAGACCTAGCAAATGATTCAATATAATCTTGACTTTCTGTCAGTGGAAAATACTGCCCTGAGAAATTGTAAGGAGTCACTATTTTGGAGGTTAGCATCAGCAATGCTAAAAACTGAAGAGAAAACTAAAAGATTACTGCAACAAGATAAAATGTACATGCCAGCTGGAAGCAGGTCAAAAACTCTGAGGAAAAACTGAAATTGTTCTCATTCGTTGATTTCCAATCAGAGAGGAGAAGCAAAGGACTGTAGAAAAGACACATGTTAGTCACGTATCAAGTATAAGAGTAAACAAACTTATCTGAACACCTCTAGGGTAGAGACAGTGTCAAAAACTACTATATCTGCTGGTACCAATGTTAATGGAAGATTCTCTGGATAAAGAGATGTGAGGAGACATGGTAAAAGTTACTAAAATCGGTTACATTTAATTATTTGATAGAAATGTTGAAAAGAGATTTGTTGTTTTAACCTAAAAGGTCACAGCATGAGTAATAACCCAAATGAAGGTTGAAAATAAATAGTAATATTTATATCATCAAATACAAGACTTGCAAGCTCTATAAAAGTAAATAATTACTGCTAGACAGTAAGAGAAACACCACATACTTAATAGAGTCTAATGTATTATGTAAGGATTAGGAGATACTCATTTCTTGCAATTATTTACATTGTTAAAACTGTTGTCTTCATCTTTATTGCCATATTCACAATGTTTTGGTCATTGTACATGACGACTGTCTTCAGGTGATTAGAATTCCGAACCAAACCCTTTATTTCAATCACTGGGGTATATTGTTCTCATTCTATGAGTCATGCCACTTCCGGGTGTCTTAGTTATTTCCCTTTAACTCAACTTTTTGTTGTTCTCAAAGACATATGGCCCAGTGGATAAAAGCATTGGTTAGATCCAATGACTTGACCCAAAGAAGTTATTAGTTCAATATCTGGCTACATCGGAGGTGAACAATCGGAAAGCTGAGCTGTATGTAAGTTATAGTTTAGAACATTTACAAATTATAATTTACTACAAAAGTGTACATTTTGTTTCAACATTAAAAAAAATATATCTCACCAGGTAATTTTGGAAATAAAGGGGAAGTGAGATTTTTTATTTTTCTCTATCAAAAATAACGTTTATTACCATCATTATTAACTACCTGATGAGACATTATTTTTTCAATGTCGAAACAAAATGTACATTTTGTAGTAGATTGTAATTTGTACATGTTCTAAACTAACTTATAATAAATATTAATAGCTCTAATTCTATATTGAGCACTGTTTTAAATTAATGTTTTGAACGTTGTTAATGCTTTCTTCATTCTTTATTCACTTGGAGATATATATATATATATATATATACATACACACACACAGAGTTCTGGTCACCTGAAGATCACAAAGAGCATGAAATTAAGTAGCAACTCAAACTACGCCTCACTGAAGTATTTTTTGATCTGTCTGAATAACCAAGCCATTTTTGCACCAATACTTTCTGTTTAAATTGATGATTGCCTTTTGCTCTTTTTTAGTTTGGGTTTTTTCTTTTCAATTTTTTTCTTGTTTTTTCTTTAGCTTTTTTTATTGGTTTTCCCCTATTTTCTGTTTAGGTCTTTTGGCAAGTAGTCTGTTGGTCTGACCAACATTTTGGATTTTTGCATTATATTATTTAAAAGCAAAATTCCAGTAGAGACTATTCGTATTGATTGGTATTAATTTGATAAGGCATAAACCTATGCTACCCTGTGCTCTGTCTCATTGCCAGATATCTTAACAAAAGATACTTTCACAATAATGCCACAATAGTTAATAGAGAAAACAGGTGAGTTGATACTTCTATGTTTTCTATTAGATAGTAGCAGCAAAAAACCTGTTACCCCAAATGCTAAACTTTTAGAAATTCTCAAAACTCACACACCTTAGTCTGGCACAAGGCCAGTTATAAGGATCAAACTTACAACAGTAGTAAGGCTTTATATAGAATAAGTTTAAAAACCATTACTCTCCAATGAGACCAATTTAGGTATTTACTTAGGTATTTGCTTTGTCTGTCACAAGGTTACAAATGTAGAGTACTTATTGGTAAACCTGACAGAACTTGATAATTGAGTTAAAGGACAAGCTTGCTAAACATTATGCTATAACAAGCATCATAAAAGTCTGTTACAAGGTCAGAAGTATGAACTATTTGAAGAAGATCAGACTGTAATATCAATGGTTTGTGCAACAGACTTGCTAGCTATTGCTCAATATGGAAGCATCTGACAAATTCATTATATCCCACGTTCACATGTTTAAGAAAAAAAAAATCTTTTCAAAATGTATATTTTTCTCATGGCTCTAACTGCAAAAGGAGGGACATGAACACTTTGGTATGTCAACCCAACAGCAGCAAAGAGGAAATTGCATTTTTGGAATATGTAAACGCCCACAACTTTAGTGGCTCTGATGAAAGCAGGGATATAAAAAAAAGATAATTCTTTTGATTTCCAATAGAAATGTTCAAATATTAAAAAAAAAAACGAAGTATAATTAAGTGAAACTAAAATTTCTCCCCTAATTTTTACTTTCATTGCAAACAGATTTCACAGATATAAAATCTGAAAGGGTTGGGGAAGAGATATTTGTACTGATATTGCAAGTGAGTATCTTTTACTGTAGACTTACCACAAGAAACTAAGTCTTAAACAAAAAAAAAAAAAAAACACATTCAGTCAAGAGAAATTTGTTTGGTATGGATTTCCTCACCAACTCCAGGGATCTGAAATCAAAAACTAGGATATCTGGATGCCTATTTTTATATGACTTGGAAGATTGATGCAACACAGTTTTCATATTTTCATGTTGCCCAATTAATCCTGAACGAAGACAAATAAGAAAATCTCTGACATGTGAACAAATGACAAGTCTTTAAAAAAAATAAACACATCATTGAGAAAATTAAAATTTTCCTTTTCCTCATATCCATTCAACCAAATTATTATACTGAGTATGCGGAAATGTTTTTGCCCTGATCATTAAAAAAAAAAAAAAAAAAAAAAAAAAAAACAAACAATCTTATCTTTGGTCATTTGGTAAGGCCACGAATTTTTCAGCACCATTTCAATCGCTCTCTAAATGTGTTCATATATAACAAGTTAGTTGCAAGCTATCTATATCACTAAATAAAAAAACCTCTCTACTCACTTGGCAACTGAGGTAAGTAATAATAAAGATGTTCAGAAAAAAAAAAAAAAAAATCATAAGTCTGAGGTTGTGATTTCAAGGGATCAGTCCTACAAGCTCAACAACAGAAAAAAGAAAAAAAATTTACATTGCAACTCATAATGCTTCCTTCTTCAGCCATGAAGTATCCTGTCATCCAAAGTATCATTCTTTTGTGATTGGGACTGCTCAGGAAGTGCAAAACAATTACCATATTTCAAGGCCTACCAAAGTTGCTCTGCAATAGCTTCTGTTTTTCATTTTGAATAGATAACATGGAGAACACAAATTCTTTTACGAGGTAAGACTTGGCTTTCTCCTTTGTCACCACATCAATAATTAACAAAATTCTAATAATTTGATAAGAAATGCTAACTTGTTTGTGCAGCAAATCTTAAGTTCGGTTTCAGGAGCAGAAGTTGTGATTTTTAGAGCTGATACTTCCTTGGACCAAACAAGCCAACAGCAGGAATTACTAGTTTGGGCTTCAAGCACTTTTACTCAGCAACTATCTTCAGAATCTAGCTCAGGTAATTTCTTGACACTTTTTTATAGCACTAAATTTAAACACTGCAATCTGTTCAGTCAGTCAATTAACTGCCATACAAGATTTGAGCAATCATATCTCTTTCGAGACATGACTAAATGATAATATTGGAAAAAGAGGAAATACTCCAGTGATGGGAAGAGTATATAAAGGATCTTTTCTGCAATGGAAGCGAGCAACTGAGAATACACAAGGATGAGGACGGACCGGAAATATTAAAATCTGAAGTGGAAGCTGCAATGGCCAAACTGAACAGAAACAAAGCAGCTGGTCCAGACGGCATTGTAATAGAGTTTCTGGTAGCCCTGGAAGAATTTGGCATAGAGAAAATTACCGGAATAAACAAAATTTATAAGATGACCTAAGTCGATTTTTATAGGACTGCCAAAGAAGCCAGGTGTAAACAAATGCGAACTACACAGAACTATCAGCTTAACGAGACATTACAAAACTGATTGTCAGAATCCTGATGAATAGAGCAAGAAGCAGAATCAGGCCAGAGATAGGACAGGAACAGTGCGAGTTCAAAGATACTGGAACAAGGAATGCTATATTTATGATTAGGATGCTCTCCAAAAGGGCAATACAAATGAAGACGGACTTGTACCTATGTTTAATTGATTATGCGAAGGCATTCGACAAAATACACCACAAAGAATTGATGGAAAGACATCAGAGTAATCAAGAATCTCTACTGGCAGCAAACTGCCTGCATATGGACAGGTAACGATTTCAATAGATTTACAAAGATAGAGAGGGGCGTAAGACAAGGATGTGTCTTTTTACCGATCTGTTCAACTTGTACAGAACTGTTCAACTTGAGGACCCTAGATGCTATGCCAGGATTTGTTATCGGAGGCCACAATTTGAACAACATAAGGTATGCAGATGATACAGTGCTGATTGCAGACACGGAAAGAAAAACTACAATACCTCCTACAGAAGGTAGCTGAAGAGAGTGACAAAAAAGGACTACAAATAAACAGCAAGAAAACTGAATGCATGGTCACTTTAGCAAAAAGAGCAACCCAAAATACCAAATACAGGTGGGAGATACTAGAATCAAGCAAGTACAAAAATTTAAATACCTAGAAAGTGTTCTAACAGGAGATGGAAAGTGTGACACAGAAAATTGGCATGGCGACAGACGCGTTCTAGAAGCTGAGTAAAGTACTAAGACAGGAAAATTTCCCTAGAAACAAAGAAGAGAGTGCTGGATTTCTATGTGATGTCAGTTCTTCAATACGGCAATAAACAGCAAGAAAACTGAATGCATGGTCACTTTAGCAAAAAGAGCAACCCAAAATACCAAATACAGGTGGGAGATACTAGAATCAAGCAAGTACAAAAATTTAAATACCTAGAAAGTGTTCTAACAGGAGATGGAAAGTGTGACACAGAAAATTGGCATGGCGACAGACGCGTTCTAGAAGCTGAGTAAAGTACTAAGACAGGAAAATTTCCCTAGAAACAAAGAAGAGAGTGCTGGATTTCTATGTGATGTCAGTTCTTCAATACGGCAATAAACAGCAAGAAAACTGAATGCATGGTCACTTTAGCAAAAAGAGCAACCCAAAATACCAAATACAGGTGGGAGATACTAGAATCAAGCAAGTACAAAAATTTAAATACCTAGAAAGTGTTCTAACAGGAGATGGAAAGTGTGACAGAAAATTGGCATGGCGACAGACGCGTTCTAGAAGCTGAGTAAAGTACTAAGACAGGAAAATTTCCCTAGAAACAAAGAAGAGAGTGCTGGATTTCTATGTGATGTCAGTTCTTCAATACGGCAGTGAATGCTAGACAATATCATCAAAGATGAGGAAAAAACTTGAAGCAGTGGAAATGTGGTTTTACAGAAGGATGCTGCGGATATCATGGACCGAACATGTGAGCAATGATGAGGTTTTGGAAAGAATGGCAATGAAAAGAAAATTAAGAGTGAGCATCAGGAAGAGACAACTGAAGTTCCTGGGACATGCAATGAGGAGGAAGGGCTTGGAGAACCTGATACTGACAGGCCAGATAGAAGGAAAAAGAGACAGGGGAAGGCATTGGATAACATATTTGAAGGGCCTGATCAAGCGGATGACAGAACAGGGGTTATGTGGAGTAACAGGAGAAAACATACTAAGAGCCACCAAGGATAAGGAAACGTGGAAAGCCATGATCACCTACGTCACATAAAAGAAGAAGAGTATTTGCGCATAAGTGAATGCAATGAATTCAACTGTAATTTGAACTCTAAAAATAACAGTAAATGAATTAGCACAAATAATCTGTGATATTTTGAGAAAAATTTTAATGCTAATCTATTTTAATAAGAATTTTGATTATTTTTTCATCATTTAACCTCAAGCAAGGCAACAGAGTCACTAACACACAGGGGATTGCCGAGTGTGAAACAACATAGGAAAAAAAACTATTAAGGAGTGATAAAAATAAAGAGAAATTAAGTACACAGACTGACATTGCATTTAAATTTTTGAAGATGAAAGCTGAATGGAAAGCAAGAAGCTTAAAGAGAGTTCCACAGGCAAGAAGTGTGATATAAGAATCTGTTGGCACAGAATTTACAGTTGCATCTAGCCATTTCTACTGTAAAATTATGAGACCTTGCCACCAATCTAGTAGTGTGCTTAAGTTTATAAATTCTAGATACCATAGAGGAAAGTTTGTCAGAATAATTACCATGAACATAACATGTACACACACACAATATATATATATATATCTCAGCATGCAGTGTGGATATAAAAGAATTCAAAGGAGTATCCTGTACATACAGTAGTAGGATAACTCTCTAAGAGAGTTCTAAATATATATGTATATAAATATATATAAAGCAAATATAAGAAACATTAAAGCAGACACGTTATTTCATGGTAAATCGTAAGTATAGGCCTATTTCAAGCGAATGTCTTTATTTTACAAAAGATTTTACACGTGTAAAATCCTTTGTAAAATAAAGATGGAAGCTGATGATGGTCCGCCTGAAATAGGCCTATACTTCCGATTTACCATGAAATAACATGTCTGCCTTAATTTTTCTCATATATATATATATATATATATATATAAAAATCAAAATAACTGAGACTCTGTAAGTATATAGGCTGTAAATTTATACTAAGATAAACCTTCAAAAAAACCACTAACAAACAGAACCTAATTCCGTTATAATCCGGTGCACTGAGGCGTTGGATAAATTGGGAGAAAAAAAAGAAATCTGCGGAACAAGAACAAAACATTCAATACTCCGCAGTAAAGAAAAAAAAAACCCAAACGGAACCAACCACAAGAAAAAGTGCTCGATACAAAGTACAAAAGATATACAAAAGTAGAGCAAAGACACACAAAAAAAAATTTAAAGCGAGCCAAAACCTACCGCGGTTTCACACTACGGATCGTCAGGGCAAAGGCTAAAACACTAAAGATAAAACCAAATAAATAGATATACACTAAGATAAGGAGGAACCATACCAACAACAAAAAGGGGGGGTTTAGAACAAAAAAAGCAAAACACGCTAAATAAGAAAAAATTTTATTAAACACATAAATTAAAAAATATAACACTACGCTCTCACACTAAGCAATGAATTTAAGTTTATGAAATTTACATTTGTTTAGAATTTCGGTTTTAGCATTAAGCAGATTATGGGCGGGTTCGAACAAGGCTATCGCTAGTTTTTCCTCACCACACAAATTACAGAATTTACTGCTTTTATTGTAATCGGTACATTTTTTTATTATTTCCCATTTCAAAATGGGGTCTTTTTTAATTTTAGATCTTATGTCCCAGATGTAATTAGATAAGGTCGTGCTGTGTCTGTATTTTTCATTTTTAAATGAGGTTTTGTGATTATAAAATCTAGTGCGTAGCCCCTATATAAGTTTTAGGGTACTTATATTGCTCATTTTTATAGACTTTAACACTATAGACTACATTAGATTAGTTGCAATTGCCTCTAATAGGACATTCAGTTTTTATTTTACAATTACATTTATTATTAGTGTCTTTAATAGTAGTACTATTTGTTAGTTTTCTTTTGTTACTGTTATTAATAATTTTGCCAATATTTGGCAGACAAGAGTAACTAAGTTTAATGGTGTTTCTGTTAAATATTTTTTTAAGGGGGCTATCGTGACTAAAATGTCTATCTATAAGATTGAAGAACATTTTACCAATTTTAGATTTAACTTCTTTGTTAAAGGGGGGGTTAAACCATATTATGTTTCTGGATCTATTATTATTCTTGTTTTTATCGATATTCTGGTTTAAAAATTTGAGGGTTTGAGAATATCCACTTTTTATAAGCGCAGATTGGTAAGTTTCCTTATACTTATCAAAAATTTCAACATTAGATGAATTGGTGGACAATCTATATGCTATACCATTAGGAATACTATTAATTATATGGGCGGGATGGTTAGAACTCTTGTTTACATATTTAGGGATATAATTATTTTTAATGTAAGGTGTAATATATCCAGTATTTAAATTTAACGTAATATCTAAATAGTTAACAATCTTGATATTATACTCGATTTCAATATCGAAACCGTAAGATTTAAAAAATTTTTGTAAATCCTTTCTAATTTTATCACCTATTTTCAGTGTACAGTAATCTACTATAATTAAGCCATCATCCCGGTACAAACCGTGATTATGGAAGTCTATAATAGCATTTAGTTTATGAAGTAGTAAGCAACTGATCAGCTCCGCCACCTCCGCACCATCATATGCCCCCATAGGATTGTCAAATCCTTGGGCATCAGTTTTTTTTATCCATATTTCATCATTGTAATATAGGAGGGTTTTACGGCAATGCCAAATTACCTCTAATTCTGCTTCGGTAATATCATTATATTCCTTAGCTAATGTTAAAGCCTCAGAAAGCAGCTTAGTAGTTATAGAAGGGTAGAAGTCTTTTATATCATATTTAACAAAGGCAGATTTTTTATCAATTTTTAGAGTTTTAAACCACTTAATACAATCGCCTGTGGACTTCCACTGGTTAATATTTAGAAACAATCTTAAATTATTACAGATTTTTTGGATAATAACCTTACTGATCTTTCCTAGTTCGGTTTTAGTGGGGTTAAGAAGTCTGAACTCAGGGTGGTTGGGGAATGAATTTTTATGATCTTTAATCGTTAAAAAAGAATTTTTTAGGGTTAATTTTTCAACCCTATTGAGTAGTTTAAATTTAGCTACTAAAGTCTATAAAAATGAGCAATATAAGTACCCTAAAACGTATATAGGGGCTACGCACGATTCGTTTAAAGTTAGATTTTATAATCACAAAACCTCATTTAAAAATGAAAAATACAGACACAGCACGACCTTATCTAATTACATCTGGGACATAAGATCTAAAATTAAAAAAGACCCCATTTTGAAATGGGAAATAATAAAAAAATGTACCGATTACAATAAAGGCAGTAAATTCTGTAATTTGTGTGGTGAGGAAAAACTAGCGATAGCCTTGTTCGAACCCGCCCATAATCTGCTTAATGCTAAAACCGAAATTCTAAACAAATGTAAATTTCATAAACTTAAATTCATTGCTTAGTGTGAGAGCATAGTGTTATATTTTTTAATTTATGTGTTTAATAAAATTTTTTCTTATTTAGCGTGTTTTGCTTTTTTTGTTCTAAACCCCCCCTTTTTGTTGTTGGTATGGTTCCTCCTTATCTTAGTGTATATCTATTTATTTGGTTTTATCTTTAGTGTTTTAGCCTTGGCCCTGACGATCCGTAGTGTGAAACCACGGTAGGTTTTGGCTCGCTTTAGATTTTTTTGTATATATATATATATATATATAGGATGCGATGGGTAAGTTGTTGCTATTTCATATTTTTTATATCACACATGCCTGCTATTTCTGATTTTGTCAACTGCACAGTATAGTACAGTCAGTTTGACATGGCCTGTGAAAAAAAGAGCACCATGACACAATTCACTCCACCAGAAATTTTAAAACTGTATGCTGTAGAGCTTTACACCAAAAGCTGCAATATCTCAGAGTGTTTGGGTGTCAATCTGAGGACAGTGCAGAGTATTTAGAAAGAGATGGATGAGTCTAATGGTGATTACAAAAGCGTTTTAGAGTAATCACTTGTGGTGGCGACATTATGCTTCCATTCATCTTCCCACGGGGCCTCACACTCAACACAGAAGCCTACACCAAGTGCCTTGTGGAGGCTGCCCTGGGTCAAGAGAGTGGCTGCTGGAAGACCCTATGTCTGGCAACAGGACTCTGTACTATGCCACACAAGCATGAAAACCCAGTCATGGCTGTCAGATAATTTTTGTGATTACATCGGCTACAAAAACACCCAATACTGCAATCTACTTGATTATGTGTGGGGCACAGTTGAAGAAATGACCAACAAAACTTCTTGTAACAGGAAATATGAACTGAAGGCAAGAATTATGGTAGCATTCATCAACTTAAACAAGGAGACTGTCCATAACAGTTGCAGGAGATTCCAAAATCAACTGGCAGCTGTGATTGACAGCAATGGCGATTTTATTGAATAAATTTACTCTTTCAGATTTCAAAATACTTTTGTGTGATTTTTGGTAAATATGTCTGTTAAAATGGGATGCTTGTGTTATTTTCATTTTGAAATGACAATTTATCTATTGCACCCTGCAAATATACACACACAAAGGTTTTGTTGCTTCAGTCTAGCTCTGGAATCTTGTCTGCTATTATAAAAAGGATTCCTACCTGAACACTTTAGCCTGTTACTTCCAACACTGAGATATCCTCAGCAGCCATCTTGTGCAATCACTTCTTTTGATTAAATTAGTTTCACAGGAATTTTCTATGCATATGCTGTCAATTGTCTCTAACAACTTAATACAGCACAAAAACCAATTCACACTCTTCCACCTTTTGAAAGGACATTTTCATAACTCCAAACTCCCACACATATGATTTCACAACATTAATTATCATGAAATCCATCTGAGCTGTTGTCATAACAACAGCTCAATCAAAGAGTTTATAAATGATAATAGTAAGCTTATTTGTTATTACAATATTGTCTCCTCCTTCCTTGTCACCAACTACACATTTGCCACTTCAGTTCTATATTCAGTTCTTGATAATGAATAGAACATCTTTGCCTGACTTGTCATTTAGAACTGAGTCTCTGTTGTGTGATATGTATATAAATCTATTCATGGCTTCTGCTATTATCTCTAAAATGGATCCCAACAAAGCATGTGAACTTGATGGTATCCCTACAATGATGAAACATATGTCTAGATACCTTTCAAATGTCCAATTCAAATTATTTTAGTAATATAAACATTTTTTCAAGAAATTTCTGAGATGAATGCATCAAACTTTAAAGTAACCCAAGTCACTTTCTAACCAATCTTATCAAGCAAATCCATTTATGAAGTTCATATTTTTATCATCTCTACCTGTAATTAAATTCCTCCACAATCTTTATAAAATAAAATTTTGCTCTAATTTAATTTCTTTATAGAAGCAAGTATTTATTTATTGAAGCAACCAAGATGTGATAAAACAATTGCCTATCATATTACTATCTATAAACACACAGTATTAATATCACAAAACAATTAAAAAAGTTGTTGTTTTTTAATAATGACAAACAGTTAAGAAAAGTTAAAAATTTAAAAAAAAAAAAAATGTATAGTAAACTGACAATAAAACAAATAACTGTGTTAGTAACATGGGGTGTTTTGTTATCCCAAGATGTTTAAAGTATTCATATTTCTTAGTTGGCAGCTTGTTTCTTTTGCTCCCTCCAACTACTTTTCGGATTCAGTGAGGGTGTGTAGCACATGGTGTGTTGCAGTTGTGGCTCAATTGTCACAGGAAGCTGAGGCAAAGGAACTTTTAGAAAAAGTCAAGGTGACTAATGCAGGGTTAAAAAAATTTAAAACAAGAGCACTCAAAGACAGCAAACCTCTGCCAACATTATCTTAGTGATTAGCAAGAGATGATTATTAAAATGAGAATAACTGCAATGAACTTAACCATTTTTATAGAATGAGAATACAAAAGATGAACTCAACCACTCTCCAAATTCAATGCACATTTAAAATGAAGCATGTAAAGGTACAACAAAAAGATAATCGCGACTGATTCGGATGAAATTTTACATATATACAAAAAAAACTTATTTGGCATTTGTTTGTCTGATTCATTAAAAATTAGAGTGTGAAAATTGTGGAAGAGTTAGTTTTTACATTTTAATATTCTAAAGTGATATTTTGACTCATTTTTAGTATTTATTTATTTTTTTTTGCTTTTGACTAATAATTATTAAATTTATAATATAAATAATATTTTTATGGAAAAAAAACAATATGTTCAGAAAATGTAATTACATAAATTTAGGGGAGGTAATTTGATATTTGGAATGTATGAAAAAATATTATTTATAAAAAAATAAAAAATAAAAAAATGGAAAAAATAACTCAGAAACTTTATCCTGTACAAGATTGAACCCAAAATCTAATCAGCTTGTGCTAGTCATGAGGCCAATCATCCCTGTACGATATCTTGACCATGAACAAACAAACAAATGTGATAATAACTCTGCCTTAAGGTAGAGGTAATAATTTTAAAAAATCCAGATATTTTTAGGCAATAAAATATGGCAAAGAAAATGTAAAAGAGTTGATAAAAAAAATCTCAGATTGCTTAGGCTGCAGGGAACTTACCAGAAGGTATAACATGGACATCAGTTAAATCTGTATTTTTCTCAGCTACTTCTGCTGCTTTTCCAGCAAATTCCGCACAACGCTGTAACAGACTGCCTGAGATACTTGATGCTCTGCCATTTGAGGGAGGTTTCTTCCTGATACAATCCTGAAGCAATTTCATTGTATTCTCAGATGTAAACTCCTTTACAATTGTCTTTAATTTACTGTAGCGCATCACACTACCCTTAGATGTCTGGTAAAGATTATCCAATTCTTGAATAAGGTTCTTCAGTTTTGTTTTTTTCTCCTCTGCATCTTTGATCTTTCGCTGACACAGTACCAATTCTTTCTGAAGGTGCTCTTTGGAAGTCATCTCAAAAAATTGGGAACTGAAATTAAGATATATTTATATGTTTGAGAATGTATGAAAAATCCAAAAATGACATAAAAATAAAAATGTAAAAGAAACAGCTGTTAACATGCAATAGCTTTAAGGATCTCATCAAATGCCCAAATAAAACATCCAAAAAGGCCTACCAAGATCATTAAATAGCTGTTCATTATCCACAAGTACCAGTGGTCAGGGTTCAAGCCCAGTTACCTATTATGGTCCCTCTCAAAGCATTCTGTAGTGGTCCTGGTAATTTGGTTGATTGGTTTTGTATGGCAGCACATCAACCTCTATGGGTTATTTAATGACAAAATCTAAATATTTTGTATACAATTTTTTTTATTTTTAGACAATGGTCTTAGAGATATAAGTCTTACTAATTAACCCATAGATGTGGGGAAAGAGGTAGATTCCCAAGATTATTTGCATATAAGTGAATATAATGAACCTAACTAGAATTAAAATGCAGGTCACCAATTAAAAGTTCCAAGCCATTATCCATTACACCACCTGCACATCCAAGTTTACAGCATCTGGTATTCCTGAGTGGTCATCCATCTAGGTACTGACCAGACTCAACATTGCCTGTCCATGGTAATTTAGAGATGGAAAGAAACCAACTTTTGTGAGAACTTTGCTTCTAGAAAAGAGATTCAAGAAAGAGAAACAATTTAAAAAAATTAATACCTTGACATGTTAACTGATTAGTCAGAAAACTATAAATGACTAACCAATAACTGGAGACAATTTCAGGTAAAATCTTGAATGCTGATTTTCAAGGCAGGCAGTTAGTCATAATAGATACATGTAACTACCACTTCTACTCCAACAGTCTCTTTACTCACACTTCCCTTCTGCTTACTTGCTTCTATGCTAGCTACAATCTCCAAAGATTTAAATCCATCAATTGCCGTCTTCTATCTTCTTGAATCCTATTCATCTTTTATCCTTTCTTCAATACCCACAGTACCCAGTCTTTTCTCTCACTGTAACCCTTTGCAAACTAATTTGGTTTCACCTTGCTTGGGATGAAATGATAAAGTCAGTATAATATAAATGCTGACAAATTGATATTTTGATGAGTAGAGAATTTTTCATTTTATACTTTCAAATCATTTTTATTTTCATTCAAATATTCAGGTGGAGTTTATTCAAAAATAGGTCACCTTGATTTTCTTGGACACTGATCATTTTATTGGAATATATTATGTTACTTCATGAAAAAACTGAAATTTCTTATGCTAGAGGTTAGTGTTCGAGTTCAGGTTAAAGCTCAGATTTTTAAATGTTGATTTTCAACTTAAGCACACTCCTCACAATCTTCTTGCACCAATTTAGTTTTCTGCTAGACAAAGCTAAACTTAGTGAATATCAGCGAAAGAACCAATGCAAAAAACATGTTTGTCATAAAATTTAAATTGAATTTAAAAGAGGAATTATTCCAACAACGTGCATAATTTTTAGCTTTCATGATTTACAGTCCAAATCTTGAAAGAACTTTTACCAACTGCATTCTGCTAGCATTCATTATGATAATTATTTACATTAGTTATATGGGAACAATTGTTTTCATCTTTTTTGTTTTCGTACATTGTGCACTCTAAACTTCATCATCTGTATGTTGATATGGATAACATTCTGAACTGAACTTTTTGTTTAATTTCCACTGGGGTAGATTGTTCACTGCCCATGTTTAGGGATTTCTCATCTAGTTTTTATTTTTTATCTTCTGTGTTCTTGTTGGTTAATGAATTTGGTGGTATAGTAATTATGAGTTCAATCTCTAGTGCAGGGAGTATAAACTCAGACTCAGTGGAAAGAAGACTAGTAATGACTAAGCAGTGCTAAAAGAAACAGGGCACCTATAAATAGGGATAGCAGAATGAGAACAATTAACACCTGTAAATTAAATAAAAGGGCTCAATTTCAAATTCCTTCAAGATAACCTGAATTGACAGACATTTAAAAAAAAAGGTGGAGTCGGGTCACAATGGCCAAACTGTTGTGATAATAACAAGAGTGAAGATATTAGTTTATAAATAATGATAACTCCTCAGCAGCATACAGAAGGGTATGCATGGGGGGCGGAAAGGGTGTGATGGCCCTGGGCATCCATATAAGGAGGACATTCAATCAAAGAGTGAAATAAAAATTTAGTTTTTGAAATTTCATTGTACAAGTGCCCTATAGACCCACAAGCTGGTATGAACGTGAATTTGTATTTTGATAAGCCAGGCCAAAGTAGGCCTCTCCAACTTACTTGAGTCTCAGGGGGTATACAGGGGTATGCAATCAAGGAGTTGGCTCTGGGCATCAAAACTCTGCAGATCACTGCTCCTCATCCTAAAATCCAAACAGAAATTTCTGTCATTTGTTTTTTTTTCTACTAGCAGCTCTCACATCATACTTATTTCTATGCTAGGTCTACTAAGCTTTTGTAAATTAGAACAATCAACCCCCATGGGTTACAAAAAGGACTGAATTTACTGTTGAAATAGCTAAATAGCAACTGTCTCTTCTACTCCAACAGTTTCTTTTGTACTTTACACCTGTGGAACTCCCAATTTACTTGCTTCCCTACAATCTTCAAAACTTCAAATGCAACATCAATTGCCATCTTCTTGAATCCCAGTCATTTTTTGTTCTTTCCCCAATCCTCCTGATACTGTATTTTCTCTCATTTTTACTTCCTGTAACCCCCTGTGTACTAGTGGCATTTCTACTTTGCTTGAAATGAAATTATAAAAAAAAAAAAAAATTCCAACAAAATTTACCTGAAGAAGGTTGGAGTGTACAATGGCTGAAACATCATAAATATGGCAATAAAGATAAGAACAACAATCCAAGCAATGTAAATAGTTACAATACCTCATCCTGGAAACATCGACATATATTACTATTTAATGAGTTTGATTCTCACCAGGTGCCCCATATTTAGGGCCTTGTGCCAAACTAAGTTAAGCTTAGCAAAATGTTTTTTTAGTGTTTGTGAAAAAGAGAAGTAGAATAATCAAAATCACAGCCTCACCTTTTGTTGGTGCTTTTTTGTTTTGGTTTTAGTGTCACACGATAATAAATAAAATAGAGGCAACTATAAAGACCTTAATCTGTGAAAATTTATTCAACTTTGATCAAAGTAAAACTGAAATGCAATCATCCTCAACATAAGTGGGACAAAAAAAAAATAAAACAAAGAGAAATAAAAGAGTAACTCTCAAATTGTGACAAATTCCACAAATATTTGTTTAAGGATAGGAAAGAGAGCAAGACTAAACACACACACACACTTAGAAGTTTTACTTCTCTTTCTCTCTGATGACAGGAAAAAAAAAAATGGTGTGTGAAGTGGAATTTATTTGCTTATATATAAAAAAAAAAAAAAAAATGCTGAATTCGACTGAAGGCTTTTCAGAAATTATTTTAATATTTTTTTAAAAATCAAATTTACCCCAAGCAAAAGGTGTGTTATCATGTAGTGGATATCAGCTCACGAGAAATCTAAGAGCCGATTTTGAATTCCAGTTGAATTCATTGCATTCATTTACGCACAATCATCTTTGGGCACAGTAGTAAACTGTCTCTTCTCCCTCCACTTATGGGTTAAATAACAAAAAGATCAGGTTCTGTAGCTTTGGTTGGCAACCAGTCTACCGCAGAAAGTAATGGCAACCTACTACAGGAAAATCTGCACAGTCAGTCATGTCTCTTTCAAGACATGAACATCCCAGCATGTATCACATATGATACTTAACTAACTGACTCCAAGCAAGGCAGTAAAGCTGCGAAGACACAAGTGGTTACTTGTCATCAAAAGCAGGAGGGTGTTCAACATTGAAAGCAAGAAACACAGAGCCAACAAAAATATACCTGATAGAAATATGATTCATCCATGGATGGTGGCAGGGTATAGCATCAAACGCTTGAAAATCAATGGCTGGCAAAAGTTAATTGACAGATGAAATTAAATAACCATTCCAAAAGGCAATTGCGTAGAAATTTTGGATTATATTAGTTTGTCAATTTTTCTGGCTGAAAGCAGAAGGAATGGAGAACGGAATCAAGAAGCAGTAGAAGACAGAGAAGAGAAGAGAACTCCCAATAACTTCTCCGTGGCTACCCACCTCCTCCTCCACACAACCGAGTCAGAAGAAGAATAAAATATAAGTTTATATATATAACAGTGATGATCCATGTATATTGTCTTAATATGTATAGGAAAAACTACTAGAAAGTTGTAAGTTTAAAAATATATATATATACACACACACACACATATATATATATATATATATATTAAAAAAGGATTAATTCAAAGAGGTTGAATGGCCATTTCGATATGAAGATCCCCACGGGGGACAACACATCACCTCAGCAACAGAAAAATCCTTTCAGAAACTGGAGAAAAATTAGTCTACTTTTCCTTTTTAAATAGATTGCAAAGAAATTAAAAAATAAAAAATAAAATAAAATAAAAAAAAATAAAGGGAAAGAAAAAGAAAACGTAAAAGAAAAAGAAAAAGATAGAATAAAATCAAATAAATAAGAAAAGAAAAAATTGACATCGTTTGGGTTCACAAAAAAAAGGGAGAATGTAACTAAAAATTAACAGACAGCCGTGTTAAATCGACGTAAGTTTAAGCAACACGGAAAAAAGGTGGTAAGAGAGATAAAAGAAGGAAGGGAGGGAAAAAGAAAGAAACTAAAGAAAAAAAATTTTTTAAATATTACAGACGCTAGACAAATTCAAAAACCTAATTTCCCCAAAACGTTGAAGTATTAGAAAAAGGCCTTTACTTAAAAAGGCATAATTATTAATAAAAGGGAATAAAAAGATATAGGAAAAAGGAAAAGTAGACTAATTTTTCTCCAGTTTCTGAAAGGATTTTTCTGTTGCTGAGGTGATGTGTTGTCCCCCGTGGGGATCTTCATATCGAAATGGCCATTCAACATCTTTGAATTAATCCTTTTTTAATATATATTTGCTCTGTAATATTTTATTACATGGAGCTCTCTTCCTGTATCATTTTTTAATATTAAAATAAAATGTTTAATATTAATTAGGATCGGGTTTTTTGGAATTTACCTTCCTGCTTTTTTCCCTTGGATTGAAGTATCTGAATTAAAATATATATATATATACACACACACACACACACACACACACACACACATTACTTCATTGTTCATCATTGTTTGTCAAGAGCCAAACCACCCCAGTATATAAATGTACACAGTGGTACACAGTGACTTTCTGTGATTGTTAAAAAAAAAAAAAAAAAAACACTAGTGATGGACCTGGTTAATGTCTATAAAAACACTAGATTATCATGGTAACAAAGGCACATGACTTTTCATGGTTTATTGTTAGAAAAGTTACTAGTTTAAAAAAAAAAAAAAAAAAAAAAAAAAAAAGAATTTAAGAACAGCATACTTTTCTAATTTCATACGGAGTCTGACCATAGAATTAAAAAAATGTGGTTTGAACAAACCACATTTGAACAGTAGCAAACACATTAAGAAGAGATTTAAAAAAAAATAAAAATAAAAAAATACAGTCATTAGTATGTAAGGAAGATGGTGGTTACAGGACTTGGTCGGAGAATAATCTTCGTGTGATCAAAAAACCATTGTGTAAATTAGTGAATGTTGTCCCAAGCCTGTTTCTCTGCGTTCTCTTCTGTTATGACCCACGTCAAGATTCCCAACCTCCCCAGTTTGTTCTTGACTAGGTCAGTCTTTGATTTTCCCATTCCATTAATTATTTTTATCCTTTCCCTCTCTGTCAGTGAGTGTGCATCTATTCTATAGACAGAATACAGCAGCCACTTTTAGTTTTGAGGTGTGGACAGGTTTTACTAACATTTGTTATTTTTAGTTTGAATATTTTGTTATATCTTAGTTTGTTTTTTGGCGATTCATCTCCTTCCCTTTTCATATACATATCATTAAATATTTTTAATGTATTTTTGTATTATATTGTATATAAATGAAATTTTTATGACATGGATTTTGTTCCCTGTTTTTTAGGTTTTACCCTGTGAATATGTGGTATTATGGTATATGAAGGACTGTTAGATGATAGAAGTTTTGTGGTAAATGTACAAATTGTAATGAGTAATTAGGTCATGAATGTAATTAGCTAGGTAATGATAGATAATGACGACCAACCTCAACCCACCCACCCCTTTTCAGCCAGGTGCCACATTTTTGTATTAATTTACAAATATAATATATTTTAGTTTGTTTTGGTTATTCAGCTCCTCCCCCTATTATTTACATATTATATACTATTAGATATATTTGTATAAAAAAAAAATAAAAATAAAATAAAATAAAATAAATGAATAAAAAAATTATATATAGAACAAAATTTTTAAGTTATAGGTTTTATCCCCTTTTTTTTTTTAAGATGTCCCTGGGAATATGTGGCATTATCGTATATATAGGATTGTAAACTGATGGATGAATTCTTGTAGTGAATAAGCATATTGTAGTGAGTGATTGAATTGTGATTAGCTAGGTCTAGGATAGAAAGTGTTGACCAGCCTCACCTTACTCCTCTTTTGGATTTGTGCCGCAGTTATTGTACATATACAGTATTAAATATTCTTTATGCCGATTGAAACCAAGACTTTAATATGCGTGTCAAAAGGACATTTTTTTCTTAACACTGTTACTATTGTATACTCCTTCAGCAACATTCATTGTTTTAAAGATATTTTGGAATTTTAATAAAATTCAACACATGAAACTGAATTTAGGCATTTTTTTTTTTTTGCTTAATATTTAAATAATGACACACTATTGCTTTTTTATTCAGATTCAAAGATCTTTCAGACAATATTTTATTTTTAAAAATAAAAGTACACTTAACACCAACTTCTGTAATAACACTCAAGTATCATTTCTCTATACCAGAAACATCCAACCTGGGTCATTAGCAGGTGTCATTACAATTTTACCTTTAAAAAAAGGAATCTTGATTTAAAACCTCTCAAAAGTTGCATAGAATTTTGCTTCATAAAAGTTTGGATTACTTCATATTTATTTATACTCTTGCCAGGTTTTTGTTTTTATCAGAGTGTCAGGATTTCAAACATTTAACAACAACACATCTTTTAAATAAAACATTAAAAAAAAAGTTATTTTCTGAAGAAAAAGTAGAAGCAGAATATCAACCGAAATAACATTTATAGAGTCTTCTCAGACATATACAACAAAATGTTCAATTTTCCTTGCAGCAAAGTTTGTTTTATCAAGCAATTAAATGTTTGGAATGCAGTGTGAGATATGTTGACATCTTTACCTTCACTTACATGCAAATAACCTTGGAAAAGGTTTGAATTTATCTCCTTCCCTCCTTTCTCATCCCATCACAGCATAGGCCATCAACGACCCATCACCATCACAATGTTCTGGGATGGTTTGTCGTCAATGCTTCTGTAACTTGTCTTTTTTCAGATAAGAGTCTTAACCCCAAGCAAACCCCTTTATCATCCGAGAGAGATAGTCCACCTTCAGGCTGATTTTGAATCCAGAGTTTTTCCTTTTATTAGACCAGTTATCACTTATCCATAGATGGAGGGAGAAGAGATCAATTCATACCTTTCCCAAGATTATTAGCATGTAAGTGAATGTAATTAACTCAAGTGGAATTTGAACTTGGCTCTCTGATTCCTCAATCGGAGCTGGTATCCATTACTTCTTCCAACTGGCTATGGGTTAAAAGAAGAATTTGTACCTGGAAAAAAAAATCATTGTTAGTCTCAAAAAACTCCAAACAATTTTCACAATCCTAAATAATGGATATGCCAATATATAAGCTGATTTATAACTGTGTATAAGCTGACTTCATGTATAGTGCAACCAATGAATATTTTTGCATGAATTTTAACCCCTCCAGAAAAGATTACCCATGTATAGTGCTACCCACTATTTTTTTTTTTTTTTTGCATAAAAACTTGTAGATACAGTACATTTCAGCTTTGAATAACCCAGAAAGGGTTGATAAGCCATAAAAAAAACAAATCAAATGAAATTGAAAACAGATATTAAAATCCTGCTTTTTAGTGGGTCTTAAACATCATCAACAAGAAACATATTAGCCATGAGACACACCAATATTTAATTTCTTACTTCAATAAACTTTTGAAGAAGTCAGAGGATATATCTCAATTCCCACTCTACAGAAAATAATTCTATATAACAGTGGTGGTGTTGTATTTTTTTTATACTAAGGAAGTGAAGAAAGGGGGAATTAATGAAAGGATGGCAGTAACATCTGTTTAAAATAAACCACTATTTGTGCAGAGACATCTTCCAGCCACCCACCTAACAACTTTTGCCCTGTCCTTAATACAGTTACTAACACACAAGACCCCTGTAAAATAGGACAACATGTTGAATGAAAAGACAAAGTTTATAAAATAAAATAAGAACGGAAGTGACTGTTGCAAGATTGACTTATCAACTTGACTGTAGTGGTGTCTTCAAATTAAGAACAACATCTTGGATATTCATTAGTAAAAGTTATGGTAACTACCTTTAATTTAACACCTTCATAATGAATAATAAGTATTATAATAAAATATTGAAACAAAGGCCTTAAATGATTATTTAAAAAATAATATATAAATACAGAGAAAGAGAGAGAGAGAGAAAACTCTTCTTTACAAATGTGTTTTGTCCCTTGAGGAATTTTATCAGGTTAAATGGAGTTTTTATTTCGTAACTTGAATCTATACACAAAATTAACATGAAGAAAAACATCAAGTTTTCCAATTTTGAATTGGAGAACACTAAAATATTCTCTAGAGTGAGCGGCTATTGTTAAATGTAAATAAATGACAGAACTGCCTAATAAACAGAATTGACAAAGTTTGCAAAAAAACAAGAAACGAAAAGAAGACAAAAACTAATATAAAACAAGAAAAAATATATGCCAGACAAAACGGCAGTAGTTTGGCAAAAAAATTCACAAATTAAAGATTGGGGTTGACACACAAGTGCAAATTCAAATAGGCAAATGTAGCAGACCAGAACTGTGTCAAATGAAACCAAAGTGTGGCTTATTTTATTGGCTAGGAAGCAATCTCAGCTTGCATCTGTGTTCTTCCGACTAAATTGAGGAGAGAAAAGTGTTTTGCAGTCATTTCCTCAAGGATTGGTGATTTTCTAAGCTGTGCTTAGATGTGGCACAAGGCCAAAAGAATGGGGTACCCAGTGAGGATTGAACTTACTACTCAATTGTAATTGATTTAGCAAAACAGATTTGCTTAACTATTGTACCACATTGAGGTGCCCAAATTCCACCAAGGATTGAAACCAATATATTCTTAATGCTTGTGTAAGGGAAGTTAAACAATGAAAAAAATTAAATGAAGCAATTTCTTTACACAATAAGCTTTAAAAATATTTTTGAGTATTCTCAAATTAAAAATTTGATGACTTAATATTTTTTTCTTTCATGCTACTTCTGTGTATAAATACAAGTTATGAAATAAAATATCCATTTACCTTGGTAAAGTTACTTGAGGAATGAAATGCATTGGTAAAGTTGCTTTTGGTTTGTTTTATTTATATCATCTTTACAGATAGATTCTAATTATATCTGAATACACACACACATATATATATATACATACACACACACACACACACACACACACATATTCAAAAAAGGAAGAGCAGATTTTGAAAATTTAATAAAAAACAAATACTAAGAGACAGAAACACATTTAACAAGTTACGAGATAGAAAGAGGTTCAAAGTTTATTACACTTTGCAAATTGCAATACACGACACAATTTTCTTGGGGTGTCGCCATTTTATTGGTTAACACAAATTATAACATTTTAAATTTATATAAAAATCTAAAAAAGAAAAAAAACACACAACAAAAAGAAGCATTTAAGCAAGATTTTAAAAAAATGCCTATTTATTTGAATAACTGAACCTTTCCCCATCTAGTAATGTGTTTGTCTCTTAGCATTTATTTTTATTAAATTTTTGAAATCTACTCTTTTTGAATAACCCTCTATATCCGTCATCCACATACAACCCTGTTTCGCTGTATCATAGCTTATCAGTGTGGCTAGACATCCACTTGTTTCTGGCCGGGATCGAAACTCGACCAATTTGGTGTCAGTTGGAGTCGCTAACCCTAAGCCATAGGCACATGGAAGCAGAGAAAGAAAATTTTAGCATGTTATATAAGTGGTGTATACACATGCCAGTCACCTAAAGAACTCAATTCATTGCTGAAGAGTAATATATATATATATATATATATATAAAAATCAATATCACCCCATCCAAGATAGCAAAGCCACTAAGACACAAATGGGTTACAGGGTATGGAAGAATTAGGAACAGAAACATTAATGAAGCAGGAATAGGTAAGAGTAATCAGGAGGAAAGAGGACAACAGATAATGATCGACATTGCATTTAAATTTTTGGAGATTAATATTGGCTGGAAAGCATGGAGCCAAAAGACAGTTCCACAAGCAAGAAGTGTGAGAAAAGAAACTTAGCATAGGATTTATGGTTACATCTATACCAGTTCAACTGTAAATTGATGTGATCTCATTGCCAATCTAGTACTACACTTAGATTCTGGAGAGAAAAATTATCTATCATGACACAGTAAATCATTTTTCTTAGCAGCTTTCCTATATATTCAATATAGTCTTTTCACTTCTCTATGGACCCATCCCTAATGTTTTGACTATCTTATGCAAATGCACTTTACAAGACACAGCTGGTGAGCAAAGAAAGAACTGAGTGATCTACTGCTCTGGACACCTAACAAGATGGGTTGGTCCTCCAGCCACAACCTACATTGACCAGCTATGTTATGACACAGAATTAGTTAGCATGATAGACTCATTAATGTTTAAGCTAACTTGACCAAATAATATATTTGCTCCTTGACTGTAATTTTTAAGCTTTGTATAAAGCCATCTTAAGAGAACTAGAAGCTCTACCACAATGTATTACTGGTGGGTACAATCTTAACAACATAAGATATGCCACTGTGTTGATGGCAGACACAGAAAGAAAAGTACAAGAACTCTTAGACAATGTAGTAAAGGAAAGCAGGAAGAAAGAATTGTCAATTTCATGAAAAGAGCAAGAGGAACTGCTCAAGATGTGAGCTACAAACTGGAGATGCCTGAATCGAAAAGTACAAAAATCTGGGAAATATTAAAACAGATGATGTAAAATTATCTATATCGTTTTAAGAGAACTAAATGAATGTCCAAGCTAACTTGATTAAATAATATAGAAGCTCCTTGACTAATTTTGAAGCTATGTGTAAAGCTATCTTAAGAGAACTAGAAGACCCACCTTATACATCGGATATTCATTGCAAGCAGATGACTGCTGTTGACACCAAAATCTGACCCATTAGTTCTTGTGGGGACTTCGAGTTGAAACCAGAAACAGAGAAATACATTATAACTAGTCAAGCTTAAAACATGTCAACAAGATCCTACCAGGCACATATTTTAAGGAATAGGACCAGATCCAAAAATTTGACCATCTAAAATTTTGTTTCTCTACACTAGTCTTAGATTAATTTAAATAACAACATAATAGGGTAGAGAAATGCCTATATTTACAACCACTATCAGTGATAGAATGTTGCAGTGCTCTGGAATCTTACTGTACATATTGACCTAACTCACAGACCAAGTATAATGAATAAAAGATCTCAATAAAAGAAAAATGTGCTAGCTGACATGTATGGCCATTTATTTTGATACAAATAACTCAGCAAAAGTATTTGATAATTCTTTAAAAATATAAGAGCCTAGAAATTGAAAATTGTAAGAACATGGCAGCTGAACTATTATTCCAATAATAATAGGAGTACTTGGAATAATCAAAAATAAAATTACAACATGTATTAATCCCATGAAACTAATCACCAAGATTATATGCATTAGGGTAAGTTGATATTTCACTTTTTGGTGTGAAAAGATGGGGTTTCATGTGCTAAGTACTGCCACCAAAATTTAGATTCATAGCTTTTACCAATTTTTGAGTATTTAGGTTTAAAAATCATCTGAAAAAAATGTACAGTAATATCTAATTTCTATGAGTTTTTGCTTACAAATTTTACTATTTCAAGAATAAATCCAAATAAGCCTGATATCTTTTGTATCAGATACATTGAATGAAAAATATATTCAAATCAGAATTCTAATTATAAGACACCACATCAAAATATGCAAGATTTTTTTTATTGTATTTTATAAGCAAAAACTTAAACGATTGCAAAAGATTACAAGAAAAAGTTACTCAATCAATAAGATTTGTTAGATTATTTATCATAACGAATAAAAAAATATATAAAAGTGTATAAACACCATAACACTGCTGGACACAAATTATAAAACAATTTTTTTAAAATTTGGATTGTTTATTGAAAAAAATCACTCAAACTTTTGATGTGTATAACATTACATAATAATATAGTTAAATTAGACAAATTTCCTGGCACAATGGTTTAATAATAATGTGCTTGTCCATTTTATATACTTTAGTAAATATATCAGTATTTATTAAGATTGGTTTAGTCAAGACAAAATATCAGAAATATGAAGACAATATTCCAAGTCAATAAAGCCAACCTGCCTTGAAAATCAGTAAGATAAAATCACTGCTCTCAACCAAACTCTGTCCCTCAATCTCAAGTTTTTTTCTATCTTGGTCTGTCCTTTCAATCCATTATTTCTCTCCCCAATATGTTTTTGTCGGAAGCTCTAATATGAACATTTCAGAGTGTTTGGGTGTCAAACTGAAGACAGAACAGAGGATTTTGGAAAGAGTTGGATGAGTTTAATGGTGACTATGAAGATGTTTGGAGTGATCACTAATGATGACAATGTTATGCTTCTATTCATCTTCCCACATAGCTTCAGATTGAACATGGAGACCTACAGTATCTGCCTTTATGAGGTAGTGCTGCCCTGACTCAAGAGGTTGGCAGACCCAATGACAACAGGATTTGACAGCATGCCATACAAGTAGAACTCATTAAGGGTTGTCAGACAATTTTTGCAATATCAGCTCTTACATCTGGCCACCTAACTTCCCAAACTGCAACCTCCTTGATTGTTATGCTTGGAGCAAGAGACCAACAAAACTCCTTGTAACACCAAAGACGAACTGAAGGCAAGGATTATGGTAGCATTCACAAGCTTAAACAAGGATACCACACAGAAGAGTTGCAGGAGATTCCAAAGTCATCTAGAAGCCATGGCTGAAGCCAATGGAGATTTTATTTAATAAATTTACTCTTTCATATTTCAAGATATTTTTTGTATAATTTTGGTAAATATATCTGTTAAAATGAGATGTCAGGGTTATTTTCATTTTTGTGTAATTTATATGACAATTTATCCATCGCACCCTATATTCTTCATACATTTCCTTCTGCAATGAAATATTCCTTTTTTTTTTACTATCTTGCTGTAATTATTTTCAGAAAGAAAATCTACATAAAAGAACTCAATAAATTATTCTTTGCTTGGTTTAATTCTGTCTCAGCATTTTTGTCAGTTCCTATCTCTTCTACAAATGCATATACATCTGTCAGATAAATGGTGTGATTTGGTTTTTCATTGGTAAGTATATATGGATATAATTAAATTGTCCTTATTACAAGAAAGCTGAGCACTTGTTAATAATGTCTGTGAAAGAAATTTATGTGATAATTACTATCCCTTTATAAGTGCATCTGAACATAAAGGATAATTATCTTTTCATTCTGAGTATTGAAGATAAATCAATGTTGTGTATGTAAACTATATTACAGGTAGGATTTAAAAAATGTTAGATTCTCATACAAGAAATGATACACTTTATAAGAAACAAATAAAATACTTCTGAAATGTTAAATAATTTATTTAGTTGAAATATGCACCATGTTGACGAATGACTGTAGTCTAACATACCTCACTAAATTTTTGATGCTATCTTTTCATCCTTTGATGTGATAAACAGTTCAAATGCTTCGATTACTTCTTATTGTATAAATAAAAAGCTCAACAAGTAATAAACTGTAAGAGAGATATTAGATGAATATGAACGATAAGGCAAAATTTCATCATTCGGGCTATACAGCTTTCGGATTGATAAGTGTGCAGTGGTTGGGCCATCCCTATTCAAAAGTCTAAGATGTTTATTTTTCAATTTTTTGTGTATTTCTTACAATACATGGTTCTGTTATTGTTTTCCCTTGAGGCAAGAATAAATAATAAATAACCCCTTTGAAAGACCACCATACAATAACCATTAACATTTTAAGATGCAGTGGAGGTTTTGGGTATTGGTTTGCTGATTCACTTTCAGCTAACCACTGGCCGACTCTCTTACTGTTTTGTCAAAGAGCATTCATTTCTCATCGCATGTAACAATTTGATGCAAAAATTATTCTTTTTTTTCCAATTTGTACTCATACAGTAAGATGACTTGACATTGTTTCATTGGGCTTATGAGTAACAATATTGACACAGAAAAAGTCAGGAATAAGTCAAGATTTGTTTGTTTTTTTTCCATATACTAAGGGGATTACTCCATTAGACAAATGGATCAACAACCAAACAAAAAAAAATGTGTCATTGTATGACGACCTAACATGTCAAAACTTTCCGTAATGTTAACATCGTGCAGACCAATGAAAACAGGAGGCATTTTCTCAAATAATTACTGATTATTTTACTGTAGACTGTCAAGATAGTGAGGGTATAAATTCTACATTCTCACAAAGATGTACGAGAATGGCTTCTGTAAAACTGCATTTTGGTTGGTTTAAGTTTTTCCTTCATCTTTGATGAGACTGTCCAGCATTTTCAGTTCTTTTCGTGTTGTCTTTCTTGAAATTTGTGTTTTATTTTGTGGACAGAATACTCAGTATTAAATTTTCCTTTTAATACAGGTATTCTGGAAATATACATTGTGGTGCAGTGGATATCAGCTCAAAATGAGAAATCAGAGAGCCGAGTTCGAAATCCCAGTTAAATTTGTTGCAATCACTTATGTACAAATGGGAAAGGTATTAATCCAGTACTTCTCCCTCCAGCTATGGGTTGAATAGTCAGACAGATTGAGTTCTATAGCCTTGGTTGGCAACCAGTCTACTGTAAAAAGTAATGGCAATCTACTGCTGTAACATCAACTGCCCAGTCAGTCAAGTTTCTTTCAAGACATGATCGCCTAAATGTGTATCATGCATGGCACTTAACCAACTGATTCTGCACCCCACATCTATTTTGGGTTCTTTCTTCAATGAGGGATTCTGTTTCTTCTTTAATCCACCAGAATCCAACCTACCCCAAGCTGCAACTTAGATATCAGTTTTCAATACTCCACCCACTTCATGTACACTCTGCTATAAATAATATATGAGGATATCATTGCGAGTAACACAGGAAGTCACAAAAACAGTGAGATTTGAGAGCCAATATATTTACAGGGCGCGGTTGAGCATGTTGGATGTTATAGAGTTAATCTATACTAACTTCCTGTAACCTAGTAGTTTTGTTAGTGTATATCCTAAAATCAGCTCAGTTCACATCTTTATGTTGGTACACCCACCAGCATCATTGATTCTATATAGACTTGATTCTATAATTGGTGGCTTTGAGGTATCTTCTACATTAACCATTGGGACTCCTAGGTCTTTTGATTTTCTGAAATGACACAGAGTACAAAATTTATTTTGTTATCTCTTAGGGTGAACCCAGTACGTACTAGGGTCACCATAGATCAACTCTTTTTAGATCAAGGTTCTTGATAGACATTAAATTTGATTTTGATCTCTGATATTTCTTGGCAGGAATGACATATACAGTTGAGCCATAGGGCTGATCTGGAGATGACAAAAATTACTGCCAAATTCATGCTGTTTTCAAAACATGAATGAAGCAATACAATCCTTAGGAGATGCTATATACAACAACAGCTTTTGTTTGGTTAAAGGCAGTCATATTCTGTAAATGCGACAATGGATGTTTTTGAACTAAAAATTTAAAATCTAAGGTGGAAAATAAAGCAAAACTAAATGTTAAGGGGGGGAAAAAGTATTTCATCTACATATGCATCAATAACCTTTTAGCTATTTGCTGAATATCATTATATTCAATCTATGCCATTCACAATCACAAGACCCCTAACTCATTAGAGTCATAAGAACACTGCATGTACTGCAGCCACAACAGAAGTGATGTGTCCTGGGCAAGACAACCAGATAGAGTTCAATCCTCTCCAGGATGGCTTGAATGCAGATTTTTCCTTTTACTAGATCAATTGCCACCCATTTTGTACTGCTATTTACTCATAGCTGAAGTAAAAAAAAAATGGTTTTATACCTTTCCCAAGGTAATAAGTACTTAAGTCAATGTAATGAATTCGACTGGAATTCAAACTTGGCTCTTTAATCCCTCAATCCGAGCCACTATTGATTACTATCGTGCCTCCCTATGTAATTGCTGAAGTTAATCAAGAAACACTGGATTAAGTGCATTTTTATGGAAGGAGATTATATTGAAAAAAAGTTGTTATGTGTAAATCCTATGATCATCAGTAAAGATTAGAAATAAAAAAGTGCAACTCAAATTAAGATGAAGGAAATACTTGTCAGAAATTAATCATTTTTGATAATGCTTCATTTAATTAAAAACAGAAAAAAAAAACAGCAACTGAGCTAGAAAAAAAATTGTTGAAATTCAACAGAGGAAAATCAAATCATTGTGTAAACAAGAGAAGCTGCCTTAAAAATCCAGTCAAACCATATCCACTTTCAGTGGATTGAAATATTTTTGTAAAATGTGTCAATGTTTAACAGCCAACCTCTTTGACACACATCCACAAACAATAAAAGATACAAAACACTGGGTCAGATTTCAAAGACATGACCAAAACCAAAAATCTAATGTGGTTTATCCATATAAAAGTAGATTTATAAATTATGGATAATGTTATATAAAATAAACAAATAAATAAAATGAATACACTGCCTCCCCCACCCATTAACCCCAGTTTCTCTATTTTTTGCCAACTCAAGAAAAAAAATTTTATGCCCTAGTAGTGATTTCAATGCAAAATCATAAAGCACTTCCTTTACCTAAAATGTTAATAATTCATGACTAATAACCCCCACTCAAAAAAAAAAATTAAATGTCAGTGTTGCTTGTTTTATGTGCTCTGTCCCTTCAATACGTATGCAATCACGGACCTCCACATCTTCCTACCCCTTGTAGTTCTTAAATTTTATGTTATCCCTAACAAACCTTGTTCTGCCATTCATTTGCTCAAGACCATTAAGTATGTCATGCATTGCTTTCCTGTCTCTCTTTCCCTTTATCTGCCCTGTGAGTATCAGATTTTCCAAGCCCTCCTTCCTCATTTCATCTCTCAGAAATTTTGACTACTTCTTCCTGATGTTAAATGTAAGTTTTCTTTTTGTTTCCATTCTCTCCAAAACTTTGTTGTTGCTCACATGTTCAGCGCACAATATCTTCAGCATCCTTCTGTAGAAACACATTTTTGTCACCTTGAGTCACTTCTACATCTTTGAGATTGTCCAGCATTCCCTACCATATAGGAGGACAGATATCCCGTAACAGTTCAGTACTCTTTTCTTTGTTTCTCTTGTTTCAAGTCTCTTCATCTTTGAGGAGATTGTCCAGCATTCACTGCCATGCAGGAGGACATATCACAACAATTTAGTCAGTCAGTAAAAGTGCCATACATGAAACACGCTTGGGCAATCATGTCTCGAAAGAGACATGACTGACTGGGCAGAAGATTATACTGCAGTAGGTTGCCATTGCTTTCTGCGGTAGACTGGTTGCCAGCCAAGGCTATAGAACCCAATCTGTCCTGTTATTTAACCCATAACTGGAAGGAAGAAACAGATTAATACCTTTCCCAAGGGTATTTGCACGTAAGTGAATGCAATAAATTCAACTGGAATTCAAACTCGGCTCCCCGATTTCTCTGTACCACAACGCACATCCACTCTTCTTTATTTCCAACTTTATTTTGTCTGTTAATGCTCTGCTTTGTTTCTGAAGTGCTTTTTTGGCCATCTCAATACTTCTTCAGATCTCAGTGACACACTTTCCATCCCCTGTTACTTGTGCTTTCTGTAGATCTAAGCAACTTATTACTTTTTACAATTGTTCTCTATTATTATTAGCTATTATTGTTAGCTTCTTATTTATAAATAAAAGTATATTATAGGTGTGTATGTATAAGATAAAACAATATATATAGCATTTAATACTATGCATAATTTCACTTATCAGCTGTAGAGAGGATAGTAACATACAACTCACAAATAAGGAGTGAAAAACCACTGTTCTAAATAGTCTGCACCAACAACTGATGCTGTGAAATCAAAATAAGAAATGATCTAGTAACCAACAGAAGATAGAACGAATCTTGATAATTAATATCATCCAAGCTGAAATAAAAAAAAAAGAATAAACCAATTTATGCTTATAGATTATGTTGTTGAACATAAAATTGATTTTCTTTTAAAACTGAAATGCTTTAATGTGATGCTATGCATCACCTGTGGGTGTGTCTGTATCTCACTACCTAGTCTTCTACCAAACACACTACTAACCATTATCTTCCCCCATATATCTGCCTAAACCATGTCTCTTACTCTGTAACCCTCTACCTCAAGTGGCTCCCAGTCCCTGTACAGGGTGACCCTTAATGTAAAACAAAAAAAATGCAGTGAAGTATCTCGCCAGCTGCTCCAGGACAATCATTACTTTCACTGGTTCTAAAACCACCTTGAATCATTGAATCATTTTTTACTCATTGCACATATTTCTAGAAATGTCTTTCCAGTCAGTCACAAATCGCTAAATAGGTTTAGGGAAGTTTCATACAAAACAAACATTTATCAAAGCCTGCAATGCTGATTTCGATTTGAGTTATTATTTTGAAAAATATACAAAAATGTAAGTGTGAAGATCTAAAAATATGTTTTAAGTAAGGTCCTATCTTTCTGATTTTCCCTCCCCCCGCCCCACACTGTTATTGAATACATCTTATAATTTCTCTGCATGGAACACATAAAAATGTATATATAATTTTGTGTATGACTTAGTGACATAAAACTCACTCTGCATACAAAGTATATTTGTCATTCCTTTCTTTTCAGGTATTTATTCCATCTGTAAAATAAGGTGTTATTATATCATGGATATAATCATGCCAATAAAAGTAGAAAATACTAACAAGGAAAATATTTCTTTTTTTTTCCATAACCTGTTATCTGGTGACCTATCCAGACATAAGGTTATATTATTAACCCCATTAATACTACTTCTAACAATTCCTTACTGCTGTACATTTCTTAAATGTATGCAGCACCTTAAACAGTTTTAAAATAATGCTCAAAAATCATTTTCACTTCATAGACATTTGGAACAAAAAAATGAACATGGATTAAGTATTATTATTATGACTTACTGACACAGTCTCAAAAGACTGTGTGCATTAATTAGTTATTGGTAGAAACCATTAATACAAGATTTTTAGAAATCTATTATACCAAATTTTACAATAGGTATTAATGGATCATGGATACAATATAAAAAAGATATCAATTCATTGAGTATTTGGCCACTTAGTAATAAAACTGTTTTGTTGAACTTTTTACCATTTTAACTATGGTAGAAAATATTTTTATTAAAAATAAAAGAAATCATTAATAAAAATAAATTTTCTTACTATTAAGGTTCCTACATATTCTTATGTTACATCATACTGCCAATATATTCTAGCTACTTAGCTGGGTCAGTGGGAGTTGGAAATAATAGGTATACAAGCCACATGCTTTACGTCTCCAGGATTATTAAATGGCATCCAAGATATACACAAAAAGTACCAAGGTAGCTTGAGCAATTTTTGTTCTCAGTTCACATACGTGTGGGCTACCAACCCACTTTAAACTCACATTTCACTTGAGATGTACAGTTAAATCCCTACTTTAGTCTTGGCCTTTTGGCAAATAAGCAAATTTAAAGTTAAATTAATCCAATTTAAAACAAGTATTACATAATTATAGCATGAAATTTAGAATAAAAGTATTTCTTAATCATGGAGGTCATATCTTTATGACCTGTGAAGTGAGTGATGACAGCCAGACATGGTGATAAACTAAGTATGGTTGACCAAAATTGACATAATTGTCCAAATTTTTTTGCTATAAGGGAAAGAAACTGTGAAACACATGACCTTTATCACATAAGAAATATCATACATAAGAAAAAAATTATTTTAAATATCTTTTGGCATGAAGATTTGTACTAAGCTTTGAAAATGTTTTAAAATATTTTTGAAACTATAAATTATAATTAAAGAAAAAGAAAATTAAAACAATTCTTGTAAAAATCCATTATTCATCAAAAACAAATTTTTCTTCAGACTAATGTCCTATATATATATATATATATATATATATATATATATATAAAATTTTAGAAGCTTAAACAATGTCAGTTTTATTGCATTTTTTATATTACTATTGGGAGCAGATTTTCAGAAAAAATGCTGTTTGAAAAAAATAAATAAATAAAAATATACATTATTTACATTCCTTAAGGAGTCCTTGCATTTAACTTATAAA
The DNA here is from genome assembly GCA_037127315.1 of Ascarosepion bandense. Lineage (NCBI taxonomy): Eukaryota > Metazoa > Mollusca > Cephalopoda > Sepiida > Sepiidae > Ascarosepion > Ascarosepion bandense. The sequence continues at coordinate 1,436,362 of JBBBDQ010000140.1, read as the reverse complement.
AACAAATTTTCAAAATGGAATTTGATTTCTTGAAATTACATCGAGGTGGAGGTAATAGATGGGGGGGGGGTGTAATTTTACCAAGATTTTCTAAAAATATTAATTTCAGAAATAATTTAATTTTTTTGTGAATAAGTCTTGAAAGTTTCATTAAAATCTGACAAATATAAGATTTTTGCAAGAATTTCCAAATTAACGTTTTCACCAGAAGAAAAAAAAAAGTTTTCTAATATTAGTAAACTTAATAAACATTTAGTTACCTGTTGGTGAAAAAAAAAATTTTACCAAAATTTTGCACATGCTAGAAAGGATTAAGAAATTAAAAATGATACTTTGATCTTTCCTATTAATAAACATTTGATGAAAAAAAAACAAAAAAACTTTGGTATTTTTTTTCTTCATGCTATGCTGTTTTTTGTTTTTTTTCCACTGAATTAGGAGAGGTAGCTATTTAAAACAGTTCATACAACGTAAGTCCAGATAACTGGTCAATTTTTCTTCTAGGGTCTTCCATTTTTAAACCTGTCTCTATGCTACCTTTATTGGTAGCATACAGACAGGAAATGAGTTCAGCAGATAAACAGAGGTGTAAGACAAGGATATGACTTTTCACTGGATCTATTCAACTTGTACAGCAAGACTATTCTGAGAGCCCTAGAAGTCATGCCATGAAGAAAGCAAAAGAAAGAACTACAATTAAACAAGAAAACTAGACACATGGACATTAGTAAAAAGAGAAGCCCAAAATGCCAACTACAGGCAGGGATACTAAAATTAAGCAGGTACAAGGACTTAAATACCTAGGAAGTGTTCTAACAGAAGATGAAAAGTGTGACACTGAAATCGAAAGGCATATTGGCATGGCCAAGTAATCATTCCAAAAACTGAGTAGAGTATTGAGAGTCAGGAAAAGTTTGAGAACAAAGAAACTGCTGGATTGTTTTTTGATGTTGGTCCTTCAATACGGCAGCGAATGCAGGACAATCTCAAAGATGAAGAAGAGACTTGAAGTAACCAAAATATGATTCTACAGAAGGATGCTGCAGATACCATGGACCGAGCATGTCAGCAATGAGGTTGTTGTGTTGCTTCATTTTGGTATATTTAGAAGATAACACAGACTTGAATTAATGATGTTTATTTTTGGTATAAAACTTTAGGTTTTTACATCAAGTTACAACCTTTAAATTTTGTGTGGATACAGGAGCAGACTAGCTAAATTCTCTTCACTGTGGGATGCTAGTAGTAAACAAGCCTATCCCTTCTGGACTCTAGTGGTCAACTGACTAGCGTCTTCCTCTTTTCAAATCTCCTACACAAAACTACTGTCCTTAACTCCTACCAAAAGAAACAGTTCCTTATTTTGCCGCCCAATTTTGAATTCTTGGCGTCAGTGTGTCTATCTTTTTCTATTTTTAGAATACTCGCCATTTTATAAACCATAACAGAAGTTCCTCCTTTAGAATGGAGTGTACTAATAATAATAGTACTTGTTATATTTCTTCCAGGAAACTTTTCGACCTGAACAAGATTTTGTATTTATCATGGGAGAATTTATTTCTTGTATTTATTTCTTGTTCTGAATCACTAAGCGTTTTGTTTTTATTCATCTTTTCTTCTACTTGTTTCTCTACTATTTGTTTTTGTACTTCTATATATGGTTTCAACTTGTCCACAGAAACTTGAGTATCTATATCATTATTTATCTTAACCAGAAAATATTTAGGTGTTCCCTGAAGGACTGTGTAGGGACCTGAATAGGGTGCCTCCAATGGTCTTCGAACACAATCCACTCTAATCCAAACTTTATCACAAGTTTGAAGTTTTTCTGGGACATAAGGTTTTGCGGACTTATTAACTCTTTTGGTGAAGTCTCTCACATCGATTTGTGACATGGTTTTATGTAAATCTCTCGTGAACTTTTGAGTTATAGCCTCCTCGCTTGTGCTATCTATTTGTAGCTGTGGTAGCAAACATTGTGTGTCTGTTAAAGCATAAAAAGGAGAAAAAGCAGAGCTATTGGGCATACTGCAAATCCCAAGAAGTACTATTGGAAGAGCTAAGAGCCAGGACTCTTTTGGTGCTATAATAGCAGTTTTAATGGTCCTGTGCATTCTCTCAATCAAACCATTACATTGAGGATGATAAGCTGTCGCACGTAGTCTATATAAACCAATTATTTTTGCTACTTCACTAAACAACTCACTTTCAAATTGTCGGCCTCTGTCAGTTATAACATGCAGCGGGACACCCCAACATGTGACCCATGTGTTTATAAAAGCCTCAGCTACACTAGCTGCAGTGATTTCGCTGATGGGTTGTGCGGTCAATACATGTGAGGAGATATCTATACGGGCTGATGTAACTGCTATTTGGGCTTTTTGCTGGTGGGAGTGGTCCTACTATATCTATGTGGACTGCGTGAAATCTAGCTGATGGCATTTCTAATGTTTGTATAGGTGATTTTGTATGTTTGTAGACCTTTGCTTGTTGGCAGGCTGTGCATGATGCCCAAAAGTCTTTGATTGATTTATCCATGTTTGGCCAGTAATATCTAGCTTTAATCATTTTAATGGATGATTTAATGCCAGGGTGACTTATGGAATGGATACTATAGAATATGGACTCACACAATTTAGATGGAACAAAAGGTCTGGGGTAAGACGTTGCTAAGTCACACTATATAAATTGGTTATCTCCAGGTATGGTGAATTTTTTTAAGTCCCGAAAAGATTGAATTTCTGTATCAGATGCCTGTGCTTCTGCAGGTGCAGGTAAATCACACACATCTATTTGTACAGCAAGAGTTGGTCGGGATAGACAATCAACAACTATATTCTGACTACCTTTTACATGTTCAATATCTGAAATAAATTCTGTCAGGATAGCTAATTGTCATTGTTGTCTGTCTGATTTAGCAGGGTTTAAACTATAAAATGCTCCACACAATGGCTTATGGTCAGTTAAAAGTAGCACTTGGTGACCTTCTATGAGGTGACAGAAGTGCAGCACTGACAAATAAGCTGCTAAAAGTTCGCGATCGAATGTAGAATATCTCATTTGTGTTTGTGTTAATTTTTTAGAGAAAAATCCGATCAGTACTGGATTTCCTTCCACCATTTGCTGCAATGCCGCACTGACAGCATAATTACTACTGTCAGTGACTAATTGATAATTTGTACAGTTAGGTTCAGAGTGAGCTAATGAGGATGTATCATTAAGTTCCTTAATTACAGAATTGAAAGATTGTTGTTCAGATTCATCTAATGTGAACAAGCATTTAGGAAATAACCTCATTCTCTCAGATAGGGGTAAGACTATCTCTGAAAATTTTGGTATTAATTTTCTATAAAATCCTACCATTCCAAGAAATCTGCGTAACTCTTTTGCGTCCTTAGGGTAAGGAAAAGATTTTAATTCTTCTACTTTACTAGTTATAGGTTGAATGCCATCTACGCTAATATGAAAGCCTAAGAAATCTAGGGAAGTCACATTGAAAACAGATTTTGTGGCTGAAATTTTGAAATTGTGCTCATTTAAAATATTAAAAAGTTTCAATGTCTTTTTTATGAGAAATCTCATTGCTGAAAATTAAAATTTCATCAATATATATAAAAACACAATGTCTTCAAAAATTTTGTCCATATACTGTTGAAATGTAGCTGATGCATTTTTTAATCCAAACGGCATATAATTATATTCATAAAGACCAAATGAGGTGGTAAGAGCAGTTTTTGCTACATCATCTGGATGCATTTTAATTTGGTGGTAGGCTGAAATCAAATCGATTTTGGAGAATCGTCGTTTGTTCGCAAGTTTTGCTGAAAAAGAGTTTATATTTGGTATAGGGTACCTGTCAGTCTTGGTTTTGCTATTGAGAGAATGATAGTCTCCACAACATCTAAATCCTCCGCTTTGTTTAGATACTATATGTAGTGGGCTAGACCACTCGCTTTTGGAAAGGAAGATCACTTCGTCTTTTTGTAGGGTTTTAAATTCGCTACGCACGGCTTCCAGTTTTTCTACATTAAGCCGCCTGGGTTTTGCAAATACTGGAGTATGGCTTCCTGTGTCAATTCTGTGGGAGACGCCACAGTGTTTTTTGTCACTGTTCTTATGTGGTGTGATTAGGTTCGGATATTTTTCTTTAATCATGTTCCATATGAATGACGGGAGCTCCGTTTCATTTACAACTAGATTCACCACTAATGCAGATATTTTTAAACTCTTTCTCTGGGTTGTTGTAGGATCGTAAATGGTTTTGTTACTGCTGTCTACTATTAAACCAAACTTGTTGAGGAAATCCAGTCCAAGAAGTGGGTTGGTGATATCAGAGATCACGAATGTCCAAGTAAAAGATCTCCTTAAACTGGGTATTCCAATTTCCAAACTCGCTTGTCCGTAGCATTTTATTTTCTCCCCATTTGCAGTGGATAGTGATATGGGAGTCAGTGTTAATGTAATTCCATTTACTGCAGAAGTTGGTAATATTGAGATACTTGCGCCAATATCTACAATAAATTTTAATTTGGTAGCCCCTAATTTTGTGGTAATTTCTAATAGCGGCGAACCTCATGGGACTGAACTTGTTTGCCCTATTAGTTTTCAGAATCACTTCCCATAGGTGTTGCTGGTCGGGAACTAGGCAACATTTGTAGATTGTTCTTTTTGGGCCATTTACACCAAGGTTTACATGTTCTTGCTTCATTGGCGAAATAAATATATGCTCTACAAATTTTTGTTCGTTGGTTATTCCGATACGGCCTGACATTTAGTGGCACTGAAGTGTCTTGGCTGTATTTTTGTTTATAATTTGTTTGTGAATTATTCTTAGTAGATAAGGGTCGCTGAACAACAAATGCCTTATCGTTATTCAATAATGGCATCAGTTCATCTGTTAACCTGCCAAGTTGGGTATGGTTTAAATCTTTTTGCGAGGCTATTACTGGAGCTATTGTTGATGGTAATGCCTGCAGGAATTTGTGTCTCACAATGCCGTCGCTAATACCTATCTGTTTAGCTACGGATAGCATTTCGTGCAAATATGTCGACAGTTGTCCTGAAATAGTCGTAGCCGACATTAATTTTTCTAGAAGCTCCGGTTTTGTTTGTTCGTGAGCTTCTATCAAAGTCAGTTTTAATTCCTCGTAGTCTTGTGATGCGAGGGTAGCATTTGGTAGTTTACCCACTTCTTCGGCTGGTAACAACAATATTACTATATGAAACTGTTTTCAATGCTGTCACATTTTGCAAGTGAAACTGGGCTTCTAATATCGTAAACCATCCATTTACAGCAGTTTCCATGAATTCTGGTGCCTTGATAAGTCGTTTCCTATCCTGTCTGCTCCATTTATCCTTTTATATATGTACATATATATTTTGTATAGGAGGTTGCTTTCTGTTCGTATGTCGCGGTCACCACTATTATGTCGCTTCGTTTTGGTATAATTAGAAGATAACACAAACTTGAATTAATGATGTTTATTTTTGGTATAAAACTTTAGGTTTTTGAATCAAGTTACAACCTTTAAATTTTGTGTGGATACAGGAGCAGACTAGCTAAATTCTCTTCACTGTGGGATGCTAGTAGTAAACGAGCCTATCCCTTCTGGACTCTAGTGGTCAACTGACCAGCGTCTTCCTCTTTTCAAATCTCCTACACAAAACTACTGTCCTTAACTCCTACTTCATACTCCTAACAAAAGAAACGGTTCCTTATTTTGCCGCCCAATTTTGAATTCTTGGCGTCAGTGTGTATCTTTCTATTTTTAGAATGCTCGCCATTTTATAAACCATAACAAGGTTTTTGGAGAGAATGGAAATGAAAAGGAAACTAACGTTAGACATCAGGAAAAGACAGCTAAAGTTTCTGAGACACATGAGGAAGGAGGGCTTGGAGAATCTGATACTCACAGGTTAGATAGAAGGAAAGAAAGATGGGAAAACAATGCATAACATCCCAGCTTCTTATCCCAAAAGTGGGCAAAATCCCAGTCTCATATATAAATTGCAAAGTTTTAAATAAATGATCCTTAAATTATGTCAAATTGAAACTTTTTCCACATTAAGTCAAGTGACTCAAAGTCTTATGAAATACTAGAACTTCCTAAAAAGCTATGAAATTAAAATATCAAACAAAATTGTGACTATAACCTTGTTAATGTTAGGAAAGGTTTTTCTGTTGGATGGATTTTTTTTATGGATTTCTTTTTCAAACGGAACAGACCCATAAACTTGTCTGTCAGAAATTCTGAAGTTTTCCTAGCCAAAATTGTGACTTTTTCCGCTGCCACGGTTACATTTTTTGCCCTTATCGGCAAATTACCAGACACGCAAAGATACTTACAGTGAACAGTCATGTCTCACCCTAAGATTAGATATGGCACAAAATAAAAACGAACTGATTGCTGGAAATCTGTTTCCTTCTCATTTGGATAAACGAGGTAAAGTCAGAGATAGGCCCTAATACCTGCGATGATCCTGTAGAATTTTTTTTTTTTACTCACACGTCCCCAACTTTAAACTTCACCTTGGGTTGTATTATTTGACACCTTGTAGGACGAGGAAACAAATAATTATCGCATGATGAATAATAAAAAATTGACTTCACTCAGTCAGTTCTGTTAACTGCCAGAGTAAAATTGGAGAATTTTTTTATGAGAAAAAACACTAGTTTTATTGAAAAAATTCAATAAATAATAATTGAATAAACGTTTTTCAGGTACACGTTTAAGAATTACTTTTTTAGTTTCTTCCTACTGGCATTGTTTTTTTTTTCAGTGACACATAAACCACAGGCCAAAAAAATTAAATGTTTTTTGTAATCGTGCCTTGAATATCCAACCAAACTTAAAAAATAAAGCACAGAAATATCTTTTTTTAGCTACCTACACTGAGTTACAAGCACTAGAAATACGCGTCGGACATCAGTTGGAATTCGTTTGCTTTTAAGATCCCACAAAAAAAAAAATTAGTAAGTTTAACTTTAAAAAGGATATCAGAACGTTTTTTTAATATACAAAATAAAAAAAAATCATTCTGAGTTGAGAAGAATTTGTAAATTTAAGGTGGAAAACAAAATAATGTCTCGAAGTGACTATAAAAGTAGGTCCTATAATTTAAAATTTAATTTGTTTCTTAAAACTAAAAAAAAAAAAGAAGGTAGACATCTGTGTCCAGGAAATTAATCAAAATTCAGTAGAATTGCCTTAAGGCTTAGTTTCTGATGATTTTTCGTGATTTTCTTTTTTTGGGTGGAGGGAGACACGCATACATTTTTTTTTTTTTTTCCATTCGGTTTGGTTGGTATTTTTTTTGCTGATAAACATTAAAATTGAAAGGAATAAACATTTTTATGTCTATTTAAACTCATTAATTTTTTTTTATTTCTAATGTATGAAACTGTAAAAATCTAAGAAACTATTTCTCATTGTTTTTGTCACAAAACTTGATTTATAATTCTTAAAACGAAAATAAAATGATAAAAATTTAAACCAAAAATTAATATCATTTTCACACTTTAAGGTATTTCAATTTTTAAATTACTTGTAGCTGTTAGTGTTTGTTTTGTTTTTGAATATTCACTAGGTTTTAAATTCATTTCATAAGTAAAAAAATATTATTCCATATGCGAGTCAACAGGATTTTTTTGTGCCACAAAGAAAGTAAAAGCAATAAAAATTTTTAAAATGTGACATGACAAAAAAAAAAAAAAAAAAAAAAGGAACAAGGTTGAAAAAAAATCGCATCGGGAGTTCGAAAATTAAATTTTCCTAGGTTAATAATATTTTTAATTTTAGTATCACTCTCATATTTCGAATAATAATTAAATTACGCACTTATTCAAAACAATCAAATACAAACTAATAAAAATAATAATTTAAACTTTGATGAATTGTGCGAGCAATATCTTTTTTAATCTTTGGTTATTGTGACCTAAAAGAAAATAAATAATTCAATTTTTAATTGTTTCACCTTCCGCAATATCCCACCAAAACAAAAAGGACAAATTGTATAAACGGTAATAAAATTAAAAAGTAATTAATTTTTAAAAGCAATTGCGAAGAAGTGTCCGCATAGAAAATGCAGTTTTTAAAATATTGCCTTTTAAAAAAAAAAATAATAATTTTTCAAGTTTGATCAATCAACCAATTCGATCATTTTCATAATTGAAAAAAGTAATAAAAACCATCCTTACTACTTTTTTGGCAGTTAATCAAAATATCCCTGGTACTCGTCGAGTCAGCTGTTTTTAGCGAAACAATAATTATACCCAGGGTACCAAGTTTACTCCACCTTTATGCACACAAAGAAGAGAAGATTAATTTTCCTCTTCCTCCTGAAATAAATGATGCGTCGAAAAAAAAAAACTTTATATAGTTTTTTGTTGTTGCTTCTCCTCCCACTCCCGTAGTCTTGGTAATCATCGTATTCAAAAAATAACAATGCCAGTCGTAATTACAGGTAACACGTTTTTAATTTTAATTTCTAAACATGAAACAAATTAGTTGGAGTGGTACGCGAGCTCGTCTCACAATTCATTTTAGTTCGATCCTAACTAGATGCTCCATATGGCCTTGAAGTTAAGCAATTAGCACACCAAATTTATTTTTATACAACGTTTTTCTTTATTTATGAAATGCAATAGGTTATTTTTCATTAGCGAGAAAAAAAGTTCTGTCATGGAAAAAAAAGAACTTCAAAAACAAAATAACTGCTAACGAAATTTAAGAGCTAGAAAGTGACTATTTTTTAACCTAAAATTAAAATTAACAGTCACTTTATGGGTCACATATTGAGGATCGAACTCTTACACAATACACATGTTCAACTTGTTAACCATTTAAAATTTGCACTGTTTTTTTACTATTACTCAACTGTTTTACATTTTTTTTCTCTCCAAAGCACTTTTGAAGAGAAAAAAAAAACTCAAAAAATAAAGTCTTTTTTAAAGTCAAGAAAAATACAACGAAATTTCATGTGGGGATGTTTTGTTTTTTTTAGTATTCCCCCACAACCAAAGAAAAAAAAAACGCCTACAAAGATAACAAGATTACAACTCGTTACGCGACTTAAAATTGTAAACTTTTTTTGTTTACAATATCTTTTTTTAATCTTATGCAGCAAAAAACGAAGACAATATAAAAATTGGCATTCGATTCGTAAGAATAAGAAATAAAAATAAAGAGTGGTCAGTGTGACAGTAAACACTAAACACTAAACAGTGTAACTAAGTGTTACCGTGAGTAGAAATGTGTCAATGCAATAAAAAAAAATCAATCAATCAATCAATTTTATAGTTTAAGGTAAGTTAAAGTTTACCAAAGAAAATGTAAAACACATACTCACTGGGATTGTGTCAAACTATATAGAGCAAATCGTCGCCTTTCACTTAAGAAAAAAACTCCAAAATATCCTATTCGTCTTTTCCTGTACTCACACTTCGTTACACAACGAAAAGTGACGATTTTGCTGAAACCAAAAATAAAAAATATTCCCGCGCTAAGAAGTCAGTAGCAGTTTGTGTAGGTGGGAAGTAAGCAATCCTGCTGATATAACCATCTTTTTCTTTCTTTGCTAGAGCAATGGACAGAGGGTCACGAAAGTAAAACTCATATTACCATATTAAGTTTTCTTTTTGTTTGTAGGAGTAAAAAGAAAATAATAGAAGTGATGCTCAACTCAGCAATAATTATTTTTCTTATCTTTTTGTTTTGATTTTAAGCTCGTCTATGCCCCATTCTTGCGGACTTGTGCCCGACAGAACGATACAAAACACTAACAGTGTAACTGTATTTTATTGTTTTTTTAGTAAATGTTTGTGTGGTTTCCGAAGCAACACATGCCGCTTATGCATCGTGGGAATATATTGTGTTCGTTGTACAAGAAACAGGAGGAAAAAGTATTATTGTCATATACTTCTTAGAACTGACTTACTCAGCGTATCTTAGATGTGAATGTGGTACAAGGCCACAAGTATGAGACGTCTACTTTAGAGAGAATCGAATTCACTACTCAGTGATAATTGATCTTGCAAATCAAGTTTTCTAACAAAATATTAAAAATAATAAATTCCAACCATTTTTCTTCCAAAGAGCCAGTCTCTAAAAAGACTAAAAAAAGAAAAGAAATAACTAAACAAAAACTATACTCATTTTATCATGCCTGTTCTTGTAAAAAAAAAAAAAATATTTTCGTTTTTCTTCTTTCATTCCCTTGTTAAATGCCTAGAGATAAAGTAATTTGTCCTCCTACAAAAAACCTAAGCACAAATAAATAAATACATTGTCTTTTTTGTAGTCTACCCACCCACCTCCAATATTGAAATTTTCTAGAGAATACGCAATAAGAAAAGGGGGTTTAGAGAATTTTACCCTCACAGGACATAATTGAAGCATGAAAGACAGATGATGAGAGTAGTGAGTAACATCTAACCATCTTGTGTAAATAAATAGCAGAACGTGGACTAGAGGAGTAGTGTCATATACTGCCAAGAGTTATAAAATGCTGTAGATAACAATGATTGTTCACGCCCTGAAAAGACACAGTACATACAAAAAGAATTCACTCATTCTTTTTTCAAGGACGGGAGATACGGTATATATAAAATACGAATACTTGGTTCCTTTGATTTCAACAATCATATACCGTTGACCATTAACCACCTTTTTCTATTAGAGATGATAAAAACGCTTTTAATGTATGGCTATTATTACTGCTGGGTTGGTTCTTTCCAAGACTTGTTGAATAGCTTTCGTCACTGAAATAAATAGGCAAAGAGAAAAGGAAAGATACAGAGACACTAGAAGGACAGTTTGGACACTGATTTTATTTTTTTGATTCCAACGACCTCTTGTTGGGGAAATTCCTTCCCGAACAGTCGGCACGTCTTTACCAGTCATAGTCCAACAGAAAAAAAAAGAGGTGGAGTTTATTTTTAGCGCCAGGAAGCCTCACCTTTTGCAAAGGGGTAAATTGTCTTTTCTGTCAGAGGACGCCTGGGAGATTATAATGTTTATTTTATTTTGTCCTTTTATTTTGTATTTTTATTTTATTTCGTAGTCTTTATTTTATTTTGTATTTTTATTTTATTTAGTGTTCTTTATTTTATTTCGTATTTTCAATCCCTACAAATGACAGTATGTATCGAACTTACTTAATATATGAGTTTTTTTAGAGTCCCTTCCCATTTTTGTTTTTTTAATATTTAAATTAAAAGCCGACCTGGGTATGACGATAAAGTACATCTGACAGCAGGGCCGTGCTTAGGGCCCCGCTAACCCCGCAAGGCTCCTTGTCTCCGCAGATCTATTGTCATTGTAATGAAATGCACTAACTTGGATCCTCTCTCTCTCTCTCTCTCTCTCTCTCTCTCTCTCATGCTCTTTTCTCCGTCCACCCCACTCTCATCAGTATTCTCATCCTTCTCATACCCTCTCCCTGAAACCCCCTGTAACCTGTCACCCTTTCTCATAACATTCATTCTTCCTATGTAACCCCCTGCGCAACAATGGCAGTAAAATGCCTTGCATGGAGCCACACGATTATAAAAAAAATTAAAAATTAAAAAAAAAAACATACAAGAACATAACATATATTCAAACTTTTTAGGAAATCACCAAAAAGTAGCTAAATTAAAAGTTGTGAAAACGTTCGTAAATGTATAGCTTCAAAACGCCAATTCCGCCATCGCTTCTGTTTTTTCTTGATCACCACATATCTGTGTTCCGAGTGTATGTTATTTTGTTTAAAGTACCATTTATTGTGGGTTCAGGGTGGGGGGCGGAAGTTGTATTTTGCGGGTAGAGGGGGGCGATGTTGCTAAGCACGGCACTGTCTAACAGCAAGGCCTCAGGGAATTAATGGTTCTGAGAATCGTACTACTTCTTAACTGCTCTTATTTCCATGTTTACCCTAGCCCGGAATGGTAGCACCTGTTAAGGGCTCCTAGCTACGGGCAGAGAGTAATTCCTTCAAATCAATAGTACATTTTTATAATGAAATTGCCAGCAACCCCCTTTAAAAAAAATTACCAACAATACAATACATTACATCTCATTCTACAACCTAAAAAAATATACGTTTTTTGTTTACTTTGTTGAAAGTATTGTAGTTGATGGCATAAAAATAACTGCGTTCGAAATATTTAGATTTCGGCATTTTAAAATTTAATAAGAGGTTGATATGCCGCTAAGCAAAATCAATCAACCAACTACAAGTGCACAAAAAAAAAAAAAAAAAAAAAAACCCGGAGTGAATGAACATTTGAGAAACAAAACTTAAAAGCAACGCACAGAAAAGACAATGTCGGGAAAGAACAGGGTGTGTTATTCTTAACGACCGTGTGCTTGTTGCAAACAGCAAAATTGATTTTGCTAAAAACTGGCTTAAGCAGCTTCTGCTTTTGTGTCTTTTTTCATATTAACTTTTCTTTAGTCTTCCTTCCGCCAGACAACTGGATTTACACATTTTAACCTGAACAACTACAGTATGACTCAACGAAGCTTGATCGCATTTTTAGTCTAACAAGTGCTAACAAAATTCATCAATTTTATTTTTTTAATTTATTCATTTAGTTTAGTTCACGATAAAAGAATTTATAACACCCCACTACCACAACCAGAAAGTATGAAAGACTTGACAAGTGCTTTTTATTTCTTTATTAACTTTTTTATAATTTTTTTTATGGCGACAGCAAGTCAGGCGGCTTTATTTGTTCCGGAACAAAGTGACGTTAAAAACTGCCATCAATAATCTTGATTGCCACTCAAGTTGTTCTTCCCATCTTTAAATTGTAATTTGAAAAATGTACCTGTGTATGTTCCTTTGGGAACGCGGAGTAAACTGAAAAGACAGCGGAAAAAATAAAATCGAACCGGGTTTGAATTCTGGTTAAAATGATCATTTACACTTCGTACTAAAAGACACTGGAAAAAATTATTTCTCCCTTTTCTCTGTCCCATCACTAGCTATTTTGGAAAAAAATGTCCCGTTTACTTGCACGTCACAGCCGCAGAGGAGTGGGTATAAACAAGTGCTTACTAATTTCTCATAAATTCTTTACGTGATCATAATAACGGAATGCTGTTAGTGTTACTGTTATGATGTTATCATATCCCTATTGTCAAACTTGACTAAAAAAAAAAAAAAAAGAAAATACTGTGTAATAATTGGTTACGATGTTAATTAATTTATCAATGTTCATTAAACATAATCTGACAACGTCATGCCATGCCGAAAAAATATTTCTGAATTTCTTACCACAAAATCAGCATTTTTAATATCTCAAGAACCGGTCGCGCGGCCTTGATGTACTTAACAGGGTCTTACTGTACATATGTATATATGCGTATGTGCATACTATTATGGGTATGTGTATGTTGTGCATATATGTATATGTGTAAACAAACAAACTAAGCATTCCGATGCAACCCACGTAGAAAATGGATTAAATCCAGATTACTTCTAATTTATTTGTTTAAAAGTTATTTTTAATGGATACTCATTGTGGTGTAGTGGATATCGGCTCGGAATTCCAAATGAGTTGGTTGCCTTCAGTTAGGCACAAATAATCTTGGGAAAGGTATTAATTCATTGCTCCTCCCTTCAGCTTAAATAGCAGAACAAATTGGGTTTTATAGCATTAGTCGACTACCAGTCTGCCGCAAAAAGTAATGGCAACCTACTTCGAAAAAAATATTCTGCCCAGTCAGTCATGTCTCTTTCGAGACATGATCACCCAAACGTGTATCACTTAACTGACTGACTGACTCATATTTGAGTTGACGCTCTGCTTTTATTATTCAATTATTTATCTTCATCTACTGGAGGCACATATTTTTCTAATAAGATTCTTCGAATATTCAAGTCGTTATCACTAAATAAATAAATATACTGTTTAATAACAAAAACAGGGCATCTATTCAAATATGAGTGCGCATTAAAATAACGTATAAACAAATAAATTTATATATATATATATATATATATATATATATATATATATATATATATATATTCAAATAAAACTTCGAAAACTACATTCGTTGTATGGCCATTTCGCCGAGAAAAAATTTTGCTTCCTCAGCAACTGGATTATTTTTAATATTAATAAAATTAATATTAATAGGATCTGGGAATGTCATTTTATCTACAAGCTATTTCATTTTGGATTAATATATATATATATATATATATATATATATATATATATATATATATATCATAGACTCTCCCGTCGGATTCGACAGCTTCATCTTTTCAGTTATGAAACCAAAGTAAACCACCAAAAAACCCACACAAGTGATTTGGTTAAAGTGATGAAGGATGTGCGTTGTGGTGCATTAGATATCGGTTCGGAACGAGAAATCGAAGAGCCGAGTTCGAATTCTAGCTGAATTCATTGCATTCACTTACGCGCAAATACCCTTGGGAAAGGTATTAATCCGTCTCTTCCTTCCAGTTATGGGTTAAATAATAGGACAGATTGGGTTCTGTAGCCTTGGTCGGCAACCAGTCTACAGCAGAAAGCAATGGCAACCTACTGCGTGATAACCTTCTGCCCAGTCAGTCATGTCTCTTTCGAGACATGATCGCCCAAGCGTGTATCACGTATGGCACTTAACTGACTGACTGATGAAGGTTTGTGCGGAACTATCCACACTTTTCGGAACTATGGATACACTCCATCGGTGTATATAAATGTCACAGATGAAGCAGACAATAGACCTCGGGCATTTAATTATCCGCAACAGATTACCACTACCTGCTACGGTAGACTAGTTGCCAGCCAAGGCTAAAGAATCCAATCTATCCTGTTATTTAACCAATAACTGGAAGGAAGGGGCGGATTACTACCTTTATCAAGGGTATAAGTGCGTAAGTGAATGCAGGACATTCAACTGGTATTCGTGTAATATAACAATCTGGCCCCACCCGAGGAAGGCTGATGCAAGCGAGGGTGTTTCCGGTCGTTGAAAGGAACGGATGTCGTTTGACCTTATTTCCGGCAGCAGCGGAAATAACTACAGAGGCAAACAGAACAGGTGTCTCTGAGAATTACGTGGGCGTGCGTGGGCGAGGCAAAACCGGAAGAAAAAGTCCCGGTTCTGGAAGATTATAAAAAGACCTCGGCACACGGATTCGCCAGTAGAGGAGCAACAGAGATCGGCCGGTGAAGAGAGAGACACAACAGATAAGACTATACTCCCGTCAACCCATTAGAAGCGCGCTCTCTCAATTCTCTGTTCCCCATGCTACACGGGTAATCGTCATTAATAAAAATATAACTTTATATTTTTATATATATGCGTGTTTGTTGTTTGTCGATATATAACAGACGAACTCGACTCTCCGATTTCTCGTTCCGAGCCGATATCCACTGCACCACACCTTTAAAAAGAAAAATCGAGCCTTGCTGAACTGTGCCGCTCTTCCTAGGTGAGTGGTAAAGCACACCGAATCAAACGGTAGTTTCTCCTACAAGGAGAAATGCATGTTCGATCCCTGCGTCCTTCTTTGTAGAATTTGTTTTAAATAATCCTAGATGAAATAATCCACGATCTTTAAAATAGCAATTAATCAAACTTAGAACTTCATAACAAAACAAAAAAAAAAAAACGGATTAACAAAAGGGTGTTTTTTCCGTTGACACCACTGTTATTTTAACTATTTTTAATTCCTCGTCAAAAAAAAAAAAAAAAAGCGATGATTAGAAAAAAAAAGCGATGATTAGAATTGTAATTAAACCTAACATATGAAAGTGAATTTATATCCTTTCTTTGTTCTTGAGAATTGACAACAAAAATAATAAACGCTGTTTATTTATTAGATAATGTATTAGAGCGGTTGGCAAAACATCGGCTAATTGCCAATTGATTTGATGCTTATAATATGGTAAATGACAAAGATTTTCTTATAGTTGATTCACATACTTTAATAATTTAGTAAAAGATAAATTTATGAATAAAAAATTGTTTTCATATTTGTTTTTTTATAAATTGGTAAATAAAAAATATTGCCTTGTATTAGTTTCTAGAATGTTTCTCTATACTTCTGAGATGAGGTAGTATTTACACTATTTACATTGTTCGGGCTTTATTATCGTGTTCATGACGTTTCGGCCGTTGTTATGGCCTTCCTCAGGTAATTTGAATTTCGAGCTGAACCTTTTATTTCGATCACTGGAGTATAAGGTTCTCGTTCCATGAGCCATGATACTTTCCGATGTCTTAATTACCTCCCTTTAACTCAACTCTTTAAGTTATAGTTTCACCACTGCTGTAACCAGGTATTGAACTTACAATTCTTTGGGTCAAGTCACTGGAACTAAGCAACGCTTTTATCCACTGGGTCGTGTGGTGAACACATAACTTAGAGTTGCGTTAAAGAAAGATTACTAAGACATCTGGAAGAACGGGAACAATTACCCCAGTGATGGAAAGAAAGGGTTTGGTTTGAAATTCTAATCACCTGAAGAAGACCGGAGTGTAGAACGGCCGAAACGTCGAAAATATAACAATAAAGATGAGGACAACAGTTCGAACAATGTAAATGGTGTAGTTTCTAGAATGCTGTAAATTAAAAATATTCTTGTAAATAAACAATCTATTAAATAAATAGTGTTATATTTGTAAATTCTCACGATCAAAAGAAAATGTCCCATTCACTTTCACCATCTGTTTAGGTTTTATTACAATTCTAATGATCGTTTTTAAAACAATAGACATTGCCAAGGAGTGAAAATAGTTATAATAGCAGTCTCAATCTAAAAAAAAGTCCTTTTTGTCAGTCTTTTTTTGGGGTGAGGCAAGAAGGTATGCCAGGTAATCATTTAACAAGGATTAATTTTGATATATAATATCAAAATATTTTATATATATCCTCATTTATGCATAGCTCTCAATAATGTATGT
The DNA here is from genome assembly GCA_037127315.1 of Ascarosepion bandense. Classification (NCBI taxonomy): domain Eukaryota; kingdom Metazoa; phylum Mollusca; class Cephalopoda; order Sepiida; family Sepiidae; genus Ascarosepion; species Ascarosepion bandense. Next base: position 1,419,449 of record JBBBDQ010000140.1, on the reverse strand, counting down.
ATTTTCATTGTTAAAATAAAATTGCCTACACCGATTGCAAAAAAATATCAAGTGGCGGTTGAGAAAAAAAAGGAAAAATATGAACCACAAAAACATAAAAAAGAAGGTCAGCATCTTTTTGGGTGTGACGTTTAAGTTCTTACATTCTATAAACCACAGGAGTGCCTTGTTTAAATAACGTTACTTCTAAAAGAAATTGCTGGGCCCCTTGTGGCAATGTAATTGTTATCTTTAATGACCATCGATCATCACGGAGTACTTGTGTTTTTGCGCACTCATAAAAATGCTGTAGACAATTAGATTGTATTAATCCCACATCTTTCACGCCTCAAAATACATTTTTAATTAAAAAAAAAATGGCAGAATTTTAAAAAAAAAAGCTGTAAGTGTATTCGTCTGCCATTGAGTAAAAGATTCACTGCTCCTGCAGGAATGAATATTAATGCATCTAATCGTACAGAATATGACAGAAAGTCGAGTTTAAAGCGAAATTCGGTATCTATACAAAATTGTTCAAGCATGATCGCAAGTACAGAACGCTAAATGAAGATTAAATTTACTACAGTAGCAACGGTCTGCAACCGGAGATTGCTAAACATTTTTTTTCTTCCTACTTTGATGCCTTCTTGCTTGATGCAGCGATATCAGCTTCTTATCAAGCACTAAAATGTCTAATGTCTCCCCATCCAGTCGTTTTCTGTTGGTTTCTGTGCAGAGAAATGAACCGAACGACTGGCACTGAAGCCTCATTCTGTTATGGTTTTGGGAAGGCAAATGTACCTATTGACTTTATCCCAAAATGAAGAACTGCAGTCTGAAATGTTTTCGTAACCAAAAATCTTGATTTTTTAATTTTCACTTCATACATGTTAAGTTGTTCTGATTTAAATTTTGTTTTAAAAAAACAAAACAAAAAAGTAAAAAAAAAACAACGTCTGGGTTTTTATGCCATCCTGTCGTTCTCCTACCATCCACTTGGATCATTCTACTCACCCCAGAGAGTGGAACCGCCCACTTTGTCAATGACTAGAGTAATCACTAGCAAACAAGTCTCGTAAATTATTATTACCGAGTGATATGCATTTGTGGCCTTGTGCTAGCTAGAGTCTAGCTGCTAGACTCAGTTAAACTAAGTGAATAACGATATTAAAAAATGAAATCCTATCTCTTTAAGTAAGGGTTTAGTACCACCCCCACCCTCGAAGACTATGATACGGGCCCTCACTAAACTACATCTCAGTTTTCACAAGGTAGTATTCATAAAATACAAACTTTATTATAAACCTAATTATGTAAATGAATCATATGCAATATAGGTGAACAATTGAATTTGCAAAATCGAAAATGTTTAAATAACTAAATTCAAAATTAGAGACTCGACACATATAGATCTCTCCATCCCATGAGGGAAAAATAAAAAATTCTGCGCTCAAAGATATGGCTTTAGTGCGGATAATTTTTTGACTTCATTCATTTAGTCAATTAAGTGTCATACGTGACACGCTTGGACGATCATGTCTCGAAAGAGACGAGGCAAAAGATTTTCCCGCAGTAGGTTGCCAACCAAGGCTATAGAACCCAATCTGTCCTGCTATTTTACCAATAGCTGATGGGATAAGAGGTGGGCTATTAATACCTTCCCCAAGAAGAGTATTTGCGCGTCAGTGAATGCAACGAATTCAACTGGAATTCGAACTAGGCTCTACTGATTTCCCATTCCGAGCCGTTATCCATTGCATAACACACATGACTTACCCTTGTAATTCAATACTTTAATTTGAATGTGTTAAATTATTCAACATTTTAACAAGAAGAAAATCTCAAGCTAATCTTGAAAATTGCCGCAAAACATGTTTGATTTATTTAATTTTTGACTTACTCTCGTAAATAAATAAACTAACAATGTTTTGCGGTAATTTTCAACATCAAACTTCGGATTTTCTTGTTAAAATGTGAATAATTTGACACATTCAACATTATGGATAAAAACAGTGAATTTCATTGTGTTTCTTTGAGACTTTAGCATGTACAAAAACAAATTCACTGATTTGAACGGAAAACAAACACGGAAATGTTTATTCCTTTAATAGTCAGATGTACTTAGTTTAACTTTTAAATGTAGGTAGAAAAAAGCAAATGTTGATAAGATAGCGATGATCACAAAGCAGTACCCAGAGCACCCAATCAGGCTTGGTCGGGGTGGGGTAGCGGGTAGTAAACACCGGTCCTGCTCTTGAGTTACTACTACAGCCTTTAAACAATCGAACTACAGACTTCTGCTCATAGTTTCCCCTCAACAATTCTTCTATTCCGCAAGTACTGATCAATAGTTAAAAAATATTCTGTTGTTATACAAGAATTGATGAAAATATAAACACTAAAGTAAACGTAAATTCCAAATAACATTAAATCATAGAAAAACATTACCTAATCTGTTGCTTAATACATGTTAATTTTATAAAATCTGTCGTTCAAAATTCTTCTGGTAGCAGGAGGAGGATGAATGTGTGTGTAACCTAACGGTTAAATCGGTGAATCGAGCTTGAGTGCTGACCTTGACTGTAGCTTTGAATTTTGCACTAATGTCCGTAAAAAAAATGTCACGAATTATTTTTTTAAAAGTCACGTGTAACAAACGAAAACAAGAAAGTAATTTCGGTGAGGTAGAAAAATGCTACAAGATATGTTAAATAAACTTATTTCTTTTAATCGCTGTAGAATATCTCTTTTGTGGCCGATGGAAACAGTCTGGAAGACGGAAAGTTGGTTGTGTACGAACCTAACTTTAAATTTTATATCGGATCGGTTAACCGAGAAGCCACTTCAGAACTCTGTGAACTGCTTGTGTACTCTCTTAAGTGTCGCCTAGCGAGTCCTTTTTAGCAGTCAAGGTGGATACAGCGTTTTTTGTCGTGCTTTTGCTTTAGAAGTGTGGTGATACCGACCGAGCAAAACGAGGGACCGGATGTTTGCACTCTCAGGACCAGAAAGCAAATGACTAAAACTGGTCTTTGCGCACCCGGCTCCACGCATATATTCCGGCAGAAAACCAAAAATTAATAAATATCAAATTCCTGTTCGCGAGCCTACGCGAATTTTATTTATCATCCAATGGGAAACCCAGAATTAAATACGGATGTGAATTCCCAAATAACCTGCTGGGACCCACTAAGACGAATTAAAAAGCCGACACAAAAAGTATCGCCAGTTGAGAAAGTAAGAGCGTAATTAGCATGTCCCTTGACCTCGTCAAGCGATCCACTATGCTCGCCTCACCTTTCCCTCTCACCTTCTTCGTCGCTGTCCCCTGAGCTACTTACCCGGCCAAAGGAGCGGAGACGTCAAAGACATTCCTAACTGACAAACGCTCACACATACATACGCACGAACTCTCTTTTAGGCATTTATTGCTATAAACATTTGAACGTTCTTTGAACCCATCCTAAAGACATTACTTTATTTGTAAAAAAAACTTAATTGATATCTGTGTATATATAAATGTTGTTCCTATACTCAATTTAATTTTCTTGTTTTATAACCCCTTTTATAACTTATAGTGGGCTATCTACTAACGAGGCCAAATTCAGTTAATCTGTTTCAACACACAACTACTCTTCACCAGAATGGATAACCCACTATAAAAGCAACGTTTCTGATTAGCCCCAATGTTTAAATTTTATTTTATATTTTGGTGGATTTGTTTTGTGAGCCGGGTGTTCGGTGGCCCGGTGCAGAAAGCGATTTAAAAAATATAATTTTGCTTTTGTAACAGGTTTTGGTGTAGAGTGAATCAAAAATAAAAATAAGTCTAATTTGAAGCAGAATATGACACAATCTAAGAGAAAGACAACTCTGAATAAGAGAAAGACAACTCTAAATTTAAATCCGTAGGGGAGACAACAGAGGCACCATTCCACTTATCTTTTCCAAGAAGTCATGGGAATTAACAGATATTAAAGACAACGAATCTGCGCAGAATCAGGGTCGCCTACATACCGTTAAAAAGCAGTACTGGTCATATTCGGGTAGACGTAACTCGTCAGCCGGGGAGGGTAGTTCTAAAAGAAGGAAAACTCTGCATTTAAACCTCCGCTACCTTGCGGCCATACTCATTTATGAGAAAAGCTTCGGGTGTAAACCCCGACGACAAATCTGGAGCTGAAGTCGCAAAGACAGTCCGATGTTATGTTCATCTTCGTTCTGTCAACTCCAGCGACGGCACCGGTGCCAAGCTGTATTGGACTCTACTTTTCCTTGGACAACATCGATGGAAATTACGTGTGCAATCACCGATTTTTCATGAATTCCTGCACAGGACTGCGCCCTGGAAAGGAAACTCTAGGATCGCTTCATTGCAAAGGCAAAACAGAGGCATAAACTGTCTACTGATGGAAGGATTCCGAACGTTCTTCTGTACGCGGAAAACTCATTACTGGCAAGAGGGCACAAGGGCGACTTCATCTTCACTTCGATGATGTCTACAAAAGTGATATGAGTGTGGTGAACATAGACATCGATATTTTGAAAGACATCGTCAACGATCATTCACGCTAGAGATGCTATTTATACCGAGGGTTGGAACGAGGAGAGAAGAAACGGAGGTTTGCCGCCGAGGTGAAGCATGTTCGAAGGAAAGAAAACAACACAATGACGTCGGAGGGTAGCGTTTTCACGTGCATCGGTTGCAATCAAGACTCTCACTTTCGTGTGAGCCTGTACAACCATAACAATTGATGCTGAGGTAAAACTTTTTGAGCGCAGATTCGAGGTCTCTCGAGACTGACGGATGCCAAATTGTAATAGCAGTAAAGTAGCCTATCACTTTTAGTTCGGTGTGCATATTTTTTAATTCCTTCTGGAGTTAAAGTGGTGGTGCCGCAGTTTCAGTAGAATGTAAATTTTTGCGGGACCGGGCGTTCAAGGTGGATTACCTCATAGGGTTAAAGTACCTCAAATAATTTTGTTGTAGGATTATCAATTGTTGAATTCCTGTCGATAAGAGGTGTAGTAATATTGGTGATTCTGGATACATTGGAGATTCTTCAAACAAGAAAGTATAAGAATGAATAGACAACCAATCGCATAATAACAACATATTTTATTGCCTTAGAAAACAAAATAGAAAGAATAAAAAGGAAAGCAAATAAAGATGTGTGCAGATATGCTCTTTTTCGTAAGTATTTATTTGCAAAGTTTACATGAAAGATTTTTGAGAGATTTACATTTTGAAAATATTTTTTTTTTGGTTTTGTATAGTTATTAGATATGCCTTTTCTAGTCAGGTAAACTTAAGGTTTTGTATGGTACTGGTAATATTAGCCATTTCCTTGTTAGAAAACATTCGGCATTTAGCATTCAGTACTGCTATCGAGGGAAATTTATAAAAAACATTTCTTTTAAAACAATTTTTCAGGAAAATAGGTTTCTCAAGTTCAATAACTATAAGCTGTGTAGTTTCTGCGTTGTGTTCAATGCAACATATGGTTCGCTGGCACCCCAACCCCGAGAAAAAAGAAACACGTCATATCTCTAAGGTATCTTGTGGGTAAATAGACGAAAAAGAGAAAGAAACGTTTCCGCCCTTTTCTCATATACGGTACCGTGCAAAAGTGTTAGGGAATTTTAAACTGTTGTGTTGCTTCGTTTTGGTATAATTAGAAGATAACTCAAACTTGAATGAATGTTTATTTTTGGTATAAAACTTTAGGTTTTTACATCAAGTTACAACCTTTAAATTTTGTCTGGATGCAAGAGCAGACTGGCTAAATTCTCTTCACTGTGGGATGCTAGTAGTAAATGAGCCTATCCATTCTGGACTCTAGTCGTCAACTGGCTAACGTCTTTCTCTTTTCAAATCTTCTACACAAAACTACTGTCCTTAAATCCTACTTCTTACTCTTACTCTTACTCCTACTCCTACCAAAAGAAACGGTTCCTTATTTTGCCGCCCAATTTTGAATTCTTGGCGTCAGTGTGTCTATCTTTTTCTATTTTTAGAACACTCGCCATTTTATAAACCATAACAAAACTATTGTAAATTTCTACCAATTGCCATCTTATAAGTGCAATTGTTTTTACTGTGCTGTCTACAGATGAAACTCTAACCCTATTGAAGTCATTTTCACAACTAATTATCATATTTTTAGTAATAATATGACCGTGCAAAAAATTTCAGCCACCTCACATAGACCAAGTCAGATGCTGTTTAAACCAGATAAATATCTACAATCAGAATTTATTATATAATGTTGATTTTAATACGTTTAATACGTTGTTAATAATTTGCGTGGCTTCATGTAGCTTGAATAAATGCTTCAATGTGCCTGGGATGAGGTGAGAACAAACCCTTCGCCATCTTCACAGGTATTTAGTAACTGTGAAGATGGTGGCTGGGCTCTCGCAACTCAAGATCACATGGATTCTGGACGTTTATTTTGTCAATATTTGATCTATGATTTAAAGCAGGATTCTAATCTGGTAAATTTTTCAATGCATAAACACATTCATCAATCAGTCTCTTTTCTTTTGCATGCAATTTGTGATATGAAACTCCATAATGCTAAAATAGACTCATAAATACGGGACGTACTCATATAAATATGGAGCATATATCTTTAGCCTTATAAATACGAACATATCCAATGCATATACGAACATATCCAATGCATGGACGAATGGTAGACTTATAAATATGCAAGATAGATAGATAGATAGATAGATAGATAGATAGATAGATAGATAGATAGATAGATAGATAGATAGGTTTCTCTTGCAGTCATGATTATTTCTGATGAGACCAGATTATCATATCAGAATGGTTGCCATTAGAAAGCTGAGTGACGAAATGTTGTGAATCTAATTAAAGTCATTATGATAGGACTTAAACATTGACTCTTTTTTTGGTCCATCAGATTTCAACAGTCAGTTTAAAATATTTCCTAAGAAGCTCTTTGTCTGAATCAATTCAAATTTGGGCAGACCTGAAGGAGACTATCACCACCTTTAAATTTGTTGTTTTTCAATTTTTTTTTTACTTTGTTTCAATGCAATATTATCGATTACACTCCAAACTCTCCGAATGACAAAAGAAAATTGGAAAAATTTCAATATTTAACCCTCTAGGGCCATTCGTATCATATTTGATACAGTATTTCCCTATAAGGAAACATTTGGTATTTCCCTATAAGGAAACATTTGGTATTCATTGACTGGGCAGAAATTGCGAAATTTTTGAATAAAGCCATTCTTAGAGTTTCCGAGGAAGATGCCATCTTAAGAACTGGAGAAAACTTGAAAAAGACAAAAACATGAGCAACAACTCGTCCCCAAAAAGACAAAACAAAGCGACCCCAACGCAAGTGGTTCCAAAATGGAGGAAACTTGTATGAGAAACTGAGCCCCACCCTTAAATTAGACTTTAGAAAAAGCCACAAACCCAATTATAAACTGGAAACAAGGGATGAACCTCTACTCCTATTCAAGACCGGAGAGGTTTGTGAACCGGCCGACAGGCAAACCTATCTACTCCTATTTGGAAAGAGAAAAATAATAATTACGGAATAAAATTTCAGATTTCAGGCGGAGACATCAAAAGTAAAGAGTTGAAGGAACCGGAAACCAATTTCTAAACAGAAAACAAGGGATAAACCTCTACTCCTGTTAAAAAATCGTGACAGGGTATGAACCGGACGATAGGCGAGCCTATATACTCCTATTAAACATTTACTCCTCTTATAATTAGATTAAAAGTTAGCAGATGCAACAGAAAACACGTCACGATGTATATAAAATGATAATTTTTAACCAATCACTTTTCGTTTGAGTAATATTAAAAAATAATTTTGAGATTGTACTGCGAAAACAAGTAAATACGAGAATTCAACAGATTACAGTCAGTCAAATCAAATATCAGTTAGCCTACAAAAATCTACACCAAGTGATTCCTTTTTTTTAAAGAGATAATCGAAGCGGCTAGAGATCAAAAGACTCATTAACTGAAATTATCTGGAATCTTGTTTAAATCAATACGCTTGCACTTTTCTTCTGTAAACTTAGTAATATGAACTTTCTATATACCAGATATTTCTACAAACATTTGAAATAAGCCTGTATACCTTTATAAATGTACATCCGTCTAAAATTACCGTACAAATTTACATGGAAAACTTTGTTGTAAAAATGTATATAAATTGCTTTACTAAAAAGTTGCCATAATTATTGGCAGTGTATTATGTGCGTTGTGGTGCAGAGGATATCAGCTCGGAACAAGAAATCGGGGAGCCGAGTTCGAATTCCAGTTGAATCTCCTGCACTCACTTACGTGCAAATGCCCTTGAGAAAGGTATTAATCCGTCTCTTCCCTCCAGTTATGGGTTAAATAACAAGACAGAGTGGGTTCTCTAGCCTTGGTTGGCAACCAGTTTACCGCAGAAAGTAATGGCAACCTACTGCGGGATAATCTTCTACCCAGTTAGTCATGTCTCTTTTAAGACATGATCGCCTATGGATGTATCACGTATGGCACTTAACTGACTGGCTGATTTTTTTAATTAATTTTGACTATGTTCTCACAGATGACAAAGAGACATGAGACAACAAAAATGTGGTTCTACAGAAGAACGCTGAGAATACCATTGGCTGGACATGTTAGTAACGACAAAGACTTAAAGAAAATAGAAACAAAAAGGATACTTCTACTTAGAATCAGAAAGAAGTTGAAATTTCTATATTTCTTAATGAGAAAAGAGAACTTGGAGAATTTAACACTCACTGGGCATACTGAAACTAAATGGGTAAATGGTCGGCAGAACAGGAATTAGATAGCAAAAAGACACATCTTACTAAGAACTACAAAGGAGAGTAAAGAGAAATAATTGCTCAAGTCCTGAAGGAAAACGGCTACACGGAAGATTCGTGACTATGATAGCTTACCAACGTTGCTGTATCAACTTTTGTCGCATTTTTCTCAGACTTACATCACTTAATGCCCCGCTGCGAACTTTAACGCTTGCATCGATAAACTTCCAAACTTTGCTTCATGCTCACTTCAATCAATGTCTGCTGTACGTAACGGCGATGAACCAATTTGTTATTTATTTTTTGCTTTTAATTCGGTTTACACTTTCTCCATCTTTGTTTAATTTTTTATTCTAATATATATATATATATGTGTGTGTGTGTGTGTGTGTGTGTGTGTTGAATTTCGCAGTGTCCTTATTTCCATAAACCGCTAACTTGGGGGTCATGTTGAATGCTTTGTTGGCCTCCTCCACCATGCCCCATATCTGCCGTGCATTTGAGCCAATCCAGATGACTGTTAGGATTCTTTTCACATCCTTAAGATCCTTGTCAACGAACTTTTGTACGGAGAATAAGTACTCGAAGTCCTTAATTCGGTTCTCATAGTTTTAGCACGTTCTACCTGGCTCGAAGACACACGACAGGTATTTTCCCCGTGTTATAGGACAGCTTGACAGTCCCTCTTTCCTTTTCTTCTTCTTCTTCTTCTTCTTCTTCTTCTTCTTCTTCTCTAATGACGGGCTTCCTTATCTTTTCCCTACAAAAGGTATATTTTTTTCTTGAGAAAAAAGGCAAGGAGAGTGAATGGAGGATTTTTTTTTTTTTTTTTTTTTTTTGCTAGGGTCCTTTTTTAAATGGGGAGAATTTGAAGGGTGATGATGTGAGGGACTTTGTGAATAGAGATGGAGCTGAACGTGTTTCTCAGTAATGGAAGACGTAGCAGAAGTTGAGGAATAGGTGATATTTGCTGATTGTTTTTGCAATTTTTCATTTAGCTGGATCAGTTTCTCCCTCTTTTCATACGATGGTTCATATCTCTTGCTGATGTGCTGTGACATTTGTGCATAAGTGAATGGGGCATCTCCCTTAAAGCTGATTTTAGACACAAGACTCTTAGTGTTCTTAGCCGTGGAAGATTCAGTGGACTGTGGTCTCGCTGTCTGTTGCTTCTCTCTACCCCTAACAGCAACCAGCCATTCACCTTTAGCCTTCTACACTACCGTACTTGCGGGCATCGACGGCATAACAGAAAATCTAGCAGCTGACATGACCTTTGTGGACGCTGTGCAATTATCAGTGGCAGGCAGAGGAGAATTTTGGTTGACAAAAGCTGGAATACCAGAGACCTTTAAGAAAGACCTGTCTGGCCGCACTTCCAACACGCCGGTTTTCGACTCGTCACTATCACCGTCAGATCCGGTCACCAACATCCAGACAGTTGGGAATGGAGGCGAAGATCAGCTTGTCCAACATTAAATGGTTACGATTGGAGGAGACATCTAGAATTTCAACATATTTTTCTAGATACAGGGCTAGATGATCCCCTTTATATGCGAAGAGACATCAAAAATGTCACTGGTCTTTCGCTTTCCCCCATACTCTGTCCTTAGTATGAGGTATTTGGTGATGAACCCTCTGCCCACCTGATTTAATTAATTTTTTTTAACATATGAAAAATTTTACAAGCTAATGTTTCAGAAAAATAAACGGAACAATATCTAATTTGAAGATTTCTGACAATAATGATTTCAGACAAATGATACAGGTTAACTCAAAATCTTTGTCATAGACTGGAGCCGAATTTAGTAAAGTTTTCAGTTCCGGCAAAAACAGGGGAGGATTCATTCCCTCCCCCTCCAAACTACAGTACCGTAGATGATGCTATCAAACTGAAACTTATCTTTTGAAAATAAAAGTGAGGTCAGAATCAATAAATTCTTACTTTCTTGTAATTTTCAATATTAAAAATCACTGTGAATCTGGAAAAAATCAATTAGTTTTAAAAAATTTAAATTCTACGTGTTATAAAAAAAAGAATGATTGAAAGAAAAGATGAAAATCCAGTAAAAAGAAATTTAGACTTGCAGTTTTATCGAATATATGTAAATACATGTTACTAACACGCGCATGAGTTTATACACAGACTTGTTCGTTGGATGTTATCGCATATATCCATTCAGTTTTATTTTTTGTGTTTTATTTATTTATTGATGACTATTCAGAGGAAAAATGTTAAGAATTTGAATAACAACTAACTTTTACTAGAACGCATAAAACAAAACTTGATACTGAGTTACAGCAAAACAACCCACTCAAGATATATTCATTCTTAGATATTAGAGATTAGCAGCATATCAAAACTCAAACAAGGAACAGGAGTTAACTATTGCCAATGAGGGTTTACTGAGGCGTGGTTCTATACTTCTCCTCCTTTTAAATGGGAGAAGTTGCCCAGAGATTCCAATCATACGGCGGCATCTTTCTCATTGCACTAGAGAGGTTGGGTCGGTGCAATACCGATGTCAATGTGACAGTAGTCGCGGGTACCGGGCAAAAATCAATTTTTGCCGTTGGCACATATGCAAAAATATGCGTATCGCGCCCTACGTTAAAACAACCTGGTGCCACATCCAATCTTGGTGGGGAGACCGGTAAATATACCTATCAAAACTCAAGCAAAAACATTAAAACGCCCCAAAATAAACCTTAATATTAAAAAAATATTCTAAATTTATAATGATGGTCACAATAAACTTTAATTTTCTCTTCAAGGAAATTAATTGGTAAACTTAATTAAAATATAGCAATTTACTGTGATAATTATATTAGAAGTTTTGTAAATTCAAAAGTGTTTTGTTGTATTCTCGTTAAGTTGTGTTGTAGCCTACAAGGTTATTGAGGTATTGGTATCACACGGTTATATATCTTGGTCTTGGTATAATCAGTTAGTTATTCGTAATACGATTGATCCACGGTCGATTCACTGTTAGGTCACTCGATAGATTCGTTATATGCTGAACTCTGATTACTCATAATTGCTCAAACGGTTATTCGCTATAAGCTTAACACACCATCCCAGACTTCTGTCTGGTGCTTTTGTAGTTATTTAGTCAGTGGTCATCTGATCGCCTGTGGAATAATCCATTTTTCTTGTATTAGTCTTTCACTGGCGATCAGTGTTTAAACACACGCATCGGCGTTTATACTTCTACATGACAGTTTTTAAAATTGTTTTTCAGTTAAACAAATAGTCAGTCCTGACTACTTTTTGCAAACCTTGTCTGGCAAACATCAAATTTAAACACGAGTTGACTACTTTTGCCGACTTTGATGGAATTATTTCGACCTCATGATAACTGCTGCATTCGTCAATGTCTACTAGCATATAACCAACTGACATAAAGAGGGCTGGGAAATCTAGGACAATTTCTGCTCATGAAGCAGGGGGGCAACGGTGTCGAGCAGAATGGTCGAAATAGAGTAGGGGGTTGACGCTTGACACTGGATGCAAGCTCAGACGGTTTCTTTCATTATTTTGTAAGTGCCTGGAAATCATACCTTCTTCCTGATTAGCTGATTTGTCCTGTTGATTCCTGGGTGAATAAGATGTGCAATGTTGGTTATTTTCTTCTACGACACCAACGTAACGACCAAGCGATGATCTCGCAAAACAACACTGTCTGAGATGGACAGTTCAACATTGATCTTGGCGAAGCTGGATATATCTGGCTTTTGGAATTTCCTAAATTGCTAGCATAAGCTTTAGAAGATAAACATCCCATTGCGTTGCAATTCGGGATTTTTCTTGAGTCACTATTTCAAGAATCGAATTATTCACCGCCTATTAGATGTGTACTTTATCTAAATTGCTTCATTCTAGCTGCTATGATTGTCGACTAAGTTGTATGGTTCAGTAAGCTGACTAATTAACCTGGAACTCGCTTTCATTTTTACTTAGCTTTCTTTGGCATCTTTATGAAGAGAGAGTTACTGAGGTCTTCCTATATTTCACCACTGTCGTATATTTCATTGTATTATTTCAGTAATCTTGTCGAGCCTGAAATCGTTTACGAATTACAGCATCTCCCATCTGGCTCTACTGCTTTGTTTTATATTTATCTTGGTCTGTACCGGTACTACCTCAGATTTCAACATTTCAGGTCCTTCATTGTTTTTATGCATAGTAGTTTTTTTTTTCCTCTGCTGTCGTTGAAGATTTTTGCAATCTATTCGTTCTAGGTATTTCTATTATAAGTGCCCCCGTTTTTAGAATGTATGCATCCTTTCTGTCCTATTATCTCTTTTATCGAGTTATGCACACCTGCTATGCCTATGTTCTGTAGTGTCTGCTGCACATTTGAGACATTCATCTTTTGCATGTTTGTATTTATTTCCAATGTTTTTGTTTAACTATATATACAGTGTCATTTCTTGGCATTGTTTGCTGTCTTTTCTTCACCAGCTGGATAATTTCATCAGCTATCCACTTTTTTTGGTTCCTCTTTTTTTTTTTTACATGATCTTGTTTACCGATATCATGAGAGTTTCCCTTAAAAGTTGAATTCTCAGCCTTTTCTAATCTCTTATTTATTTTTATACCCAAATCATTTCAAACCCAAACAAAGCAGGACTGCCACTGTACGCAAGGGCTTACACTAAGAGAAAAAACAAGGTACAAGAGATATCGAAGAAAGGATAAGAGACGGAGATAGATGATGGCAATTGATGTTGCATTTAAACTTTTGGAAATTGTAGCTGTCAGGCAAGCAAGCAAACGGAAGAGAGTTCCACAAACAGAAAGTGCGAGAAAAAAAACTGTTAGAATAGCCTCGGTTATATTTAACTATTTCGACAGTAAAAGACCTTGATGACAATCTAGTACCATGCTTAAATACATGTGGACGAGGGAAAAATGTTCTTCAGAGCAGTTACCATGGAAATACTTATATTTGCATTTAACTTTATCAGCATATATTTGTTTGCAAATTGAGTTGTACTAGAGTTTGTTGTATTTTAGTTTAGGCATTGATTTCATTTATCCTTTAATTATCTGATAAATTCCATTTAATATCTTTCTTTAGCAGGTTATTCAAGGGTGTCCTTAATTCATGCAAGTTTGGTATATATACATGATAGTAACTAGCAAACCCTAAAAATGCTTGAAACTTTGTTAAATTTGTTGGGACGGGCATGCCTTTTATTACGCTCGACCTTGAAGGATTTGGTCGTCTACCGTTTGCATCAATATTTTATCCTAGATATTCAATTCTAGACAAGAACAATTCGCATTTTCCTTCACTGATAGTAAAACCGTACTCTTTAATTTTCTCAAATATTTTTTTATATATTCCGTATGTTGATCTCAGTGCTAATAAGGACAACATGTCCATAATCTGTTGAAATATGCTTGGATCTACCTTTATACCGAAAGGAAGTCAGTTGAAATTGTATAGTCCTCTATGAGTGCTAACTATTAATAATTTTGAGTACTCTTCGTCTACTAGTAGGTAAGTGTCTGGCCGGTCCAATTTAAAAAGAAAAAATTACCATTTAATTTAGCAAAAATTTCCTCTGGACATGGTAATGGGTAATTATATTGATTCAAACTTTCATTTAACCCCGTTGAAAAATCAGCACATAGGCAGAATTAATTATTTCTTCTTTTACCGTAAGCTGTTGGTAATGGCCATTCGGAATAGTCGATTTTTGATATCACACCTAATTATTCTAGTCTCTCTAATGCCTTATTAATTGGTTCTAAAGCAGAAAAATATGCACTCCTTTTTGGCTTAAATATCGGTATTACATTCTCTTTCACTTCAAATTTAGCTTTTGTTTTTGTGCATGCCCCTAGATCTTCTGAGAAGACTTCTGGAAAACTCCTTTTTAATTCATTCTTTAATTTTTCAGTTGTTGTATTCGCAAGGGAGGTAACAATATTTATTTTGTTGCAGAAAGAGTTAATTGGTAGGTTCCAAAGATCAAATCATGCAATCCAATATGTTCCAAATAAATTAGCTGTATTCTTTCATAAAAACACCACCGCTTTTTTTAGTTTTACCAACAAAAGAAATGTTACAAGTGAATAAAGTTCAATTTCTTTCCTGAAACTCCATGAGCAACTATTTTAGAAGTTACATGTACTAGAAACAACGCCTTCAAAGAATACTGTCAGTTCTTTTCCTTTTTCTCTCCCGAATGCATATTATGTACTCATATATATATATATATATATATATATATATATTATTTTTACAACGTAACGTGATCCAAGCAGCAGGATTCCTTTAATTACATCGAAACGAGGCCGACTATGTTTGTTCTCTGGCGATCCGTGTTCAAACTCAACTGTTGGCAGCGACGCTTTATATATGACAGTATGTTTCCTTTGTGTTTCCATTTTCTCTAAAACTTTGTCGTTGTTTCATGTTCGATCTATGGTATTCTAAGTATCCTTCTGTAGCACCACATATCTGTTGCTTCAAGGCTCTTCTTCATCTTTGTTAAGTGTACTACAAAATTATCTAATTCTTTTTGTGACGTTGGCGCGTATTTTTGTTTTGTGACGTTGGCGCACATAATTCTATGATGGATGTACTAAAAGGTTTACCTTTATTTTTCACTCAAAGAACTCTGTCCGGCTATCACCAGTATTCAAAAACACATTTCTTCGTATTTTTGTTTAATATCAGCCCTATTTCTCTTACATTTTTCTCTCCACTTGTATATATGTTTCTGTGTTTGTTGCTTACGAAAACACCATTATTTGCCCATCTCGTTTCACATAGCCTCACAATGCTGGCATGTGGTCTTTCTATTTTTATTTTGACATTTTTCCAAATTCATACACTGATATAGTGTCCTAACATACTATAAGAAAATATTTTGGGTCTAAGCATTGGCTTTTTTGTTTACGCTCGAATGAGTATTTTCTGTTTTTTGCACCATTGTCTTTTCATTGGTTAATCACTTCTGCTTTTATATTCTCTGTTTCTACTGTGGCGTTGAAGGGAATTATTATTATTATTATTATTATTATTATTATTATTATTATTATTATACAGTCTGCAATTTACGTCGGAACCTTAACATTCAAAATAAAGCCTTTCGCTGAATACCGATGCTGACCAGTGTAACAACCGGAAGTAAATAGTTATTCCTAAATTACATATATAAAAAAAAAACTCTTTTACAAGAATTGGATCACAGAAGCTATGCAATATTTCAGCGTAAAAGTTCAAACAGTTTGAACAAAATCAAAAAAGTTCCAGCCAATCAGAAAAAAAGGCCAACAATATTTCCTGGAAAGAAAGAAATATAGCAACAAAGACGAAAGGAGCTGTATTATTATTTGTATGTTGATTCATACTTGTTGAAAGAAGGAAAGATAGCGACAAAGATGACAGAAGCTGTAATGTAATTCGTACGCTGATTTCGGTTTATTCAAAGGAGAAAAAGAAAGCGAAGCCAAGTAATTTATCGAGAGAAGAAGAGAAAAGAAAGAGAGATAGCGACTCAGAGAAGATACCAGATAAAAGAAGCTATGTTGAAGATAAAGAAAAACAAATTTGTTTGGGTGCAGAAATGATGATGCCGGTTGAAGAAAAAAATAAAGAAATGTGCGGACATTTCAGAAAAGATGTGTGCTGAAAATATAATAATCAACTGAAAGATGTAGAGACAGTTGTAACTACATACATTTCAAGTGTATAAGAGGAAGAAAGAAAAGAAAAGAAGAGACAGTAAAAGAAAGAGAGAAGGAACTGGTACAAAGATAACTTATTAAGTTATTAGACCCATGTGAGAACACGCATACACTTCCATGAATATTATGTTACTACATACACCATGCCACGTGTTTACAAATAATATAATTTTCTCTCATTTTATCGTATGTTAATATCTTGCATTCGTAATCGCCTGTATTCGTTCATATTTGATGTTGTGTATTGTAATTTGATGTTTTGACCACGTTGGGTATCCGAAAGTAATTTTGAGTTTCAGTTCATTGGACATTCTAATTCATACTTAGATTTTTTTTTTTATTTTGATCTTTTATTCATTAAAATTTTATATCAAAATTATATTGTCTCGACGTTCATCCTTGATTTGTTATCAGCGCTCGTGTTGAATATTGAAGCAGACCTGGGAAAATATTGCCATTCGATTACCAATCGAACAGCAATCTTATTTTATTATTTTTATTATTTAAATCATTGTCCATTTGTCATGATCTGGGACAGATAACCAGTATCTGTCCATAGATGTGAAAATGCAATATGCCCGAATCGACATATAAACATCTTGATGGTTATTGTCGGGACAGGTATGTGACACTATATGCACATATATCTTCACACAACAATTCGCCAGTTTAGCAACCGATCAAAAAGATATAACACACTTAGTTTTTTTAAAAAATCCTAAACCTGTGGAGCGATAGTTAATCCAAAAACAAACAAAAATAGCTAATCGGCAACGGGAAGACGTGAGAAGTAGAAGATTCAATCACGATTTCAAATGACTGATTTCGTGCTGCGACGACTTCAAAGTAGCACGCCTGGTCGCTGCTAATCGCAAAACCTGAAGATACAGATGCAGAGATACAGCCAAATTAACTGGGGTTTTTTCTGAATCTTTGTACATGAAAAACTCCCACTTCTTTTTTTACTCTGCTACATAACACTTATAGAACCCGTTAACGCAAAACCAAACATAAAACTATAAACGCTAAATAACATTTCTCAAGAACCTCTGTAAATACCCATTTGTAGGCGTTTCTTTTAATTGTTTATTTACCATTGTTATTTACCGTATATCATTTTCTCAATTCATTTTTAGTATACTTAAAAACTAAAGATTTTGTTCCAAGCTCAATTAGCGGACTCAAGTTTCATAGAATATTTCTTTTCACTCTAGTCTAAATATTAATATTGAGACCCTACGGTGACATCAACATTTCATAAAAATTGACTCAAGAATTTTTTTAAAAAATCAATTAAATCCAAGCGAAACAATAATACCACTAAAATGCAAAGGGGCTACTTGGAGTGAAAGAGAATGGAGAAACTTTAGAATGAACCGGAAACCCAATCCTAAACAGAGATAAACTGATATTTCTGTTAAAAAACTGAGAGGGACTGTGAACAGGACGATAGGCGAACCTACTGTTGTTATATAGCGACAAACACGCATATATATAAAAATATAAAGTATATTTTTATTAGACGAACGATGGACCGTGTAGCCTAGTGAACAGAGAGTGAGAGCGCGCTTCCAAGGGTTGACGGGGGGGGGGTCGTCTGTTGCTCCTCTGGTCTGTCTGTCCGGACTGTCTCTGTCTCTCTGCCTCTCTGACTGGCCAGCGAATCCGTGTTTTCGCGGTCTTTATATATCTTCCAAAACCGGAACTTGTTTCTTCCGGCTTTGCCTTGATCACGCGACGCCTACGTAATTCTCAGAGTCACCTGTCTGTTTGCCTCTGAGTTATTTCCGCATCTGCCGGAAATAGGGTCAAAGTGACATCCGTTACTTTTCACCGACCGGAAACAACACGGCTTGTATCAGCCTTTCTTCGGGTGGGGCGAGATTGTTATATTACATTCCTCGCCCACCCATTTTCCAAAATGTTCACCTAAGAACATTTTAAACGCAACATCCTCACTCTCCTCCCCATGCCACACAAGCCCGACAATTATATAAAACATGTGTCGAAACAAACAAAACAACAAAAACAACAAAAAAAAATATAGGGGAGCCTACATCGGCAACCCAACAGTTCGTGTCCATCTTGAAAATTGTTCTACCAGCTCGATGTTTCATTGTTCTTTTATTTTTTTTTTTTTTTTTTTAATATCCATTTTCACAGAATTGGGCAAGTTCTTAAAAATGTTCATTTTCTTTCTCGACTCTGTCCATAAGCGTAGACTCTTCGATGCATAATCCACATGATTATAGGCGGTAATTGCGCCCCAGTTTCTAAACTAACATCGACTAAATGACCTTTGACCAACACCATGTGTGCTTCTGCTCGAGTTTATTGTTACACATGTAACCTCATTTAATTTAATTTAACTTCAAACATACTATGTTTGAACACAGAAAAATGGCCATTATCTGCCGTACATATCATTCATAGTCTGACCGAGAAATGTTCAATAGAAAATGAAGAAAATTACCCCGATTCCAACGTTAATCCGCATGCAATTTACTTGTGGAGGATATTAATTTAGTCTAAAAAAATGGATCCGTGACTCGTAGTTCCTTAGTTTGTACAATGCTTTCCATTCCCTGAACTACTTCCTCTGGATTCGAATCCAAGCATATCTGATTTGTTGACATCTCTCTGTTTAACGCAGAGACATTTGAGTGTTGAACACCCGTTGACCCCGGAGTACTATTCACAACGGATAACTCCCTTTCCTTTTCCGAAGCACTGTTGCTTCTTTTACACTTAAAAATCCGCTTCCTGGCTATTATTCCCAGGATTATTATTACGCCGACCACGCCAGCAATGACTCCTATCGTCAACCTCTTCGGGAGTTCTTCATATCCTTCACTAAATCTCTCCATATTTATCTGTTCCAAGGTATTTACTAGTTTTCCGAAATCAATATATCTTCAAAAGATATTTCCCAAGTCACATAAATGAAAATTCACAGAGGATGTTGAATTGATGGGAACCTGCACAAAAGCATAATTCACAACCATAGAAATGTAAATCATTTTGTAGTGTACAGTCATTGAAAAGAAATCCAAAAAAAAAAACCTAACACTGCACAACCCAACGAAAACATTGTTATCAACAAGTCAATCCAACTATCCACCCCAAAGAGCAGAAGAAACTTCCTTTACTTACTCAATAAAAGTACGATTAATTAAGCAACATATATGGTAAAATATTAACAACAAAAATAAATCATTAACTCAGATGTTTTGTACTTACAGACAGGTAAATATCTCAACTTTATTCCTCCCGTCAACTTTAACACCCTCGTCAATTTTAACACCCCCGTCAACCTATGCGCTACTCCCTACATATATTCCTGACCCCCTCCGTTCTACCGAACAATCCATTTTTCTCAATGGCAAAAGTATGCATTTTTTTTTTCTAACTGGACTTATCATAAACACGAGCAGAGAACACACACACTATTAAATCAATGAGTCACCCACCTTTCGTTGATGTCTATAGTCGCGGCTGCTAGATATTTTCGTCTTCTTTTTTTCTTTTTTTTTCTTCCTTCCTCGCTGTCGTCCGGTTGTTTACTATTTTCGTCTTCTATCCGGTAGTTTTAATTCCGTCGAATTTTCAATCATTGCCGTGGTAACCCTCGTATCTATCTGTTTTGTTGTCTCAAAACAGCAGGTCACTAGCACCAATTTGCGTATGTTATATATCGCCGTACGACGACAAACACGCATATATATAAAAATATGAGTTATATTTTTATTGATGACGATGGACCGTGTAGCCTAGGGAACAGAGAGTGAGAGCGCTCTTCCAAGGGTTGACGAGTGCGTACCCCGCAATAGCAGCATGCTATTGGGGGCAGCTGTGAACTGCCTTCCTTCGTGTTCTGTGGTTCTGCTGCTACTTCTGCTCTCACTTCTTCTGACTGACTGGCCAGCGAATCCGTGTTTTCGCGGTCTTTATATATCTTCCAAAACCGGAACTTGTTTCTTCCGGCTTTGCCTTGATCACGCGACGCCCACGCGACGCCCACGCGACGCCTACGTAATTCTCAGAGTCACCTGTCTGTTTGCCTCTGAGTTATTTCCACATCTGCCGGAAATAGGGTCAAAGTGACATCCGTTACTTTTCACCGACCGGAAACAACACGGCTTGTATCAGCCTTTCTTCGGGTGGGGCGAGATTGTTATATTACACTGTGACACGATAACTAGACATATATGTATTTTATTATAATAGATTAAAATAGAAAATAGATTAGAATAGAAAATAGTTTTAAAACATATCTCACAAAAGTGAAAAAGAAGAGGAAAAAAATAAATAAATAAATAAAGGCTTTTTCTTTTATGAGGAAAATTGTCCTCCGGTAAATGTTTGACTCAGTGATTTAATGAGATAAGTTCAGCAGGGGGGTTTCCGATGACCCGGTCAAAGGCTGTCCTTTACTGTATCTTGACCACACATTAAGCCTTTTCCGGCGGAAGCCTTATTAAGATAAACAAAAAAGATAACTGAAATTTCAGACTTACAGTCGCCGGTGTTTGTCACCGGTGGTCTAAAGCATTTCCGGATTTCCGGATTTCCGGTCAATTCTGGATAAATTCAGGTATTTTTTCCGAGTCAGGCAGTTGAGTTAAGAAAGTTAAGACAAGTTAGAGAGTTAAGACGAGTGAAGTGAAGGGGAGCCCGCCGGGCGTGTGCTTGAAGTAAGAAACTCCGTTCGTCTTGTTTCGTCCAGTTCGGATTTGTTGATCTCCATTAATTAGAGTTAGAGCTGTGTGTCACATTCGCCTGCCCCAACCGAAAAGGCTAACTCTAAACGAATAAAGCATCCTTTCAACTCATCCAAGTTGTGGAAGTTCATTCCTTATAGTTTAATCTTGTACCCCCAGCTGTTCGTCCGACAGTTTCAACAAACTCCCGGCAATATCACAGCGTGGAGAACGGCCGCCGGAGGAAATTGTTAGGACGACCGTTGGGGTGGTACATACCGATAAATGTGAATATTTATTTGAACCTAAATATGTTATTATTAAATGTCCGGTATGGAACACAATGGAAAGTTTGTTTGATTTTGGATTGGTACCCTAATGAAACTGATAATTTATGATGGACCAATCACACGTTTCTTTTGCTTATGTATAGATGTATTTGTGTGATATATAGGAAACTGGGCGTATTTGTCCTTGATATTTTGACTAATTATTAAAATTCCAGGTTTATATACATTTCAGATATATGTTTGCTGGATGGATAAGACTAGATTTTTATTGGCCGTTACTATTTTCGAATCATCTTACAGTTCCGGATTTGATAGACAGTGTTGTATATTACACAGGAAAACAACGAAGAATTCGTATATATAAAAAAATAATCTTGAATTTTTATTCTTTGTCAAAGAGAGTTCGCGCTCACGAAGGGGCCGTCGGGAGTTGAAAACCAGCGGGAATATTTTTTTTTTATTCAGCCAAAATTCTAGACTTTATATAGTCTTAAAACTCTCACGTGGCCACGACTCTTCACCCACGCATAATTACTTTTTCGGGTTGTCGCTTTGTTGACTTTATCTACGGCCGGGTGTATCTGTCAATCACACTTGACCGGGCACATCGCCTTTCAAGTCGGTTGTCACTTTTGCTGATTTCATCTACGGCTGGATGTATCAGTCAATTACATCGGACTTTTAAGGTGCTATATTACAACGGGACTAGAGTCGGTATGGTAGATCAAAGAAAAAGAAATCGATAGAAAAGATAAAAAATTTAAATAAGTGTTCGATTATTCTGTGCTATTAGTGGAAATACTTTTGATTTATTTAAATGTTTGCAATTTCTTTTTATGAGTTTAGTATTCTTTTCCTTGTTTCTAGCGAAATTTTCCTATTTCTTGGTACTCTGCTTAGCTTTTGAGATGCTTCATTGTGCGTTGTGGTGCAGATATTGGCTCGGAACGAGAAATCAGAGAGCCGAGTTCGAATTCCAGCCAAATTCGTTGCATTCACTTACGCGCAAATATCCTTAAAAAGGTATTAGTCCGTTCCTTCTCCCACTAGCTATGGGTTAAATAGCTGGACAGAGTGGGTTCTTTATCTTTGGTTGTCAACCAGTCTACCGCAGAAAGTAGTAGCAACCTACTGCGGGAAAATCTTCTGTCATGTCTCTTTCAAACATGATCGCCCAAGCGTGTATCATGTATGGCACTTAATTGACTGACTGACTTTGGCTATTCCAGTATGCTTTCTGACTTACTTGTCACACTTTTTTTCTCTGTTAAAACACTTGGAAGATATTTAAATTTCCACACTTGTTGGATTTTAGCATCTCCGATTTTCAATTCGCATTTTATGCACATGTCTTTTGCAAAGAACCATGCATTTTGTCTTCTTGCAATTAATGTTTAATCCTCTCTTCTCGATTTACTTCCTTATCTTCTGTATGTTTTCCTGATACATTTATTAATTGTTGTTTGCTTAAATTCCTTGTCTTCTGCCCAACCCTCTTTTTTTACCCGGACTCACATGAGTCTGCCAAATATGGTTTGCGGGACCAATAATACCAAGTTTCATAAAAATGATAAGTCTTTCCGATTCATAACACAATCCGTCTTTTTCTTTCTCGCTTTGTCAATGTATTACTCACTTTTCAAGGACTTTATCATAATATACTAATTATCGGATTTCTTATGCTGACAGAGGTTATCTTTTTTTATCAGTCTGTTACTTAAGTGTCACTAACTCGAAAAAATTAATCGATACTTATGTTGATTATCTATGTTTACATTAATCAGCTGTTAGTTTCGTCTGGTAACAGCTGGCAACTGATTGGTGCTCACTCTAGCGTTAGACTCTATAAAAAGGAAGAGCTTTTAATTTCAAGAAAAAGCAGAAAAATTTTTTTTCCCAATTGTTTATTTCCAAAACCCAAATCCTGCTCTTGATAAAGACGGCGAAACCCGAGCGGTTGCTCTTGATATCTCGAAAGCATTTGACAGAGTTCAGCATGCTGGCTTTCTATGCAATCTCCAGAGCTACGGTATTTCTGGACGATTGTTTGATTTAATCAAATTATCGTGAAATGAAAGTTGTTTCGAACGAGCAAACTTCAAGGGCCTTTCATACGGACGCGGACGTCCCTCAAGGCTCTATCCTACGTCCTACGCTTTTTCTGATCTTCATCAATGATCTTCCTGATGTACTCAGTTCCCAAGTAAGCATCTATGGAGATGACAAAACCATTTACTCTTGTCTCAGTAAAAAAATCTACCAAAGCTGACAAAGTAAACCTGGCTGATGCCTTTCAAAAGGACCTACAATCTGTGATTGAATGAGGTATAAAATGGCTCGTAAATTTTAATGCCTTCAAAACAAAGCTGCTCTCCTTTAACCACCATAGAGAAACTTTCCTGTCTACCATCAGAATGGATGACGCTAGTCTTATAGAGAGCTACACTCTTCGCCTCCTTGGCATCACTCTCTCAAATTATCTCAAATGGAATGACTACATCGAATCCATAGTTTCATCTCTTGCTAGGTAATTTGGGTCTCTGTATTGAGCTAGGACGTTTTTCTAGTCAAAATCCATTTTGCACATTTATAAATCTATCACTCGTCCGTGCATTGAATATTTGTATATTTGGTTGGATGCTCCTGCTATTCATCTTGAGGTTATCAACAAAATCTAAAGGAGGATCTGTGGTGAAAACGAACTAAAGATAACTCTCTTTTCTTCACTGTTTTCAAATTCGCAATACAGTGCGGAAATCTATTTTTAACCAATAGAAAAAAGATTGGTTCCGTGCTGAAGAAAAAAAATATAATGCAAATTTCGCTAGCCTGTTTGAAATATAGTTCTAACCAATGAAAGGGAAGCGATTTACAAACTCAGAAAAAGTAACAAGACGATGTCAAACCGCTTTCTGAAATAAATAGAAAAAGAAAGTTGAATCAAACAGAGACAAGAAAGCAGGGAACAAAGAGTCAACACCAGCCACGATATAACAGAAATTTTAAGCCACTATCCCGGTGACTTGTATATGCACCCTCTCGCCTTCTTTCTCATACTGCTTTTTTTTTATATCTCCTCATTTCTGTTCACCTACTCGCCGTCCACAACAGAAAGAGAAGAACAAAGACTTTACTACTATTTGCTGATACACATTGCGAAACATTGACTTATCTTTTTTTGTTTTTGCACAAATTACATATCACTAAAACAAACTAACTCTTAATTTTTTAAACTCTTTACTACACTTTCTCTTAGAACATTTTTACAGTTGAATAATTTCATACATACAAATTGATGCCATGCTTCGGATAAATAAAAATTAATTTGTTTATACAAACGAGACAGTTTTATTCTTTCCAACCTTCTGATAATCTTAAATTGTGGGGACTTCGGTTGTATAAGGCCAATTTGATAAAAAATAATCGAGGTCTCTACAGGCTTAACAGCTCACCTTCAGTCACGTTCTCACCAACATGATGTAGCTTCCCTCTGTCTTTCTTTCAAGAATTTTCATGGCAACTGCTCTGACGAGCTTTTTTCCCTGTTTCCCCGATCGGGCTATTAGATTGGTATCAAGATCCCACCCTTTTACCGTTGAAATAGTTAAATGAAACTGTCTCTTCTACTCCATTAGTTTCTTTTCTCGCACTTCCCGTTTGTGGAATTCCCTTCCATTTGCTTGCTTTCCTGATAGCTACAAATCTTCAAAAGTTTAAATGCAACGTCAATTATCATCATCTATCTACTTGATTCCCATCCTTCTCTTATCCTTTCTTCGATATTCCTTGTATCTTGCTTTTTCTCTTACTGTAACACCATGCGCACTAGTGGTGGTACTGTCTTGCTTGTAGTGAAACGATTATAAAAATTAAAAGATCCTCAAAAGGCATGAACAATCTGCGCCATTAATTAAGACGTTATAATTATGCCCTCTTATATCAAACCCGTTTTTGTTTCTTGTTTTTTTTTAGATCAGATGTATAATATACGAGATAAATGGTTAGTCATCTCCATAAAGAATTGATTATGCAGAGACATGATAAAAAGAAACAGAATAATTTACTTTTTACTCATATTAGACGCACATCCGCTTCTTCTAAAGAAATTAAAAAAAAAAAAAACATCGTTGTAAGTATTTATTGAGAAAACTGTACTTTATTAAAGCATCAAACATATTTCAAGATGACACTCGAATTTTCAACCAGTTTCCTTTGAAAATAAAAAAATGTATTATGTGGGCCTTGTTGGTCGAAACAGATACCTACCTATTTATATTTAAAAAAAAATAACTAGAACGGTAAAGTTGAGAGAACAAAAATGAAATTTTATTTTTTAAAACAAAACCATGCTAGTAAAAGTATAAAGGAATATTACATGCATTTTTTCTTACCCAGTAAAATAAATGGAGAATTAAAAAAAGCTGTCATTTTACTCACAGGTTATTGGTACATATCTCCCCTCCGGCGTCTGTGAATATTCTGTTTCTTTGTTAAAACGGGGTTCTGCTGATTGACTGTTAAGGTTCACATGAATGGCCAAATGTGTTGTATATTAATTCTGAAAATCATCCCAAGAATGTGAACCTTAATTTACTACAAACATCAATTTACAAATTAGGAAGCTGAAGCAATTTTCTTAAAAGGTACGAAAAGCAAAACTACCAAACAATGGTTGGTAAAAATTTAAATTTGACCATACATTTAAACTCTACATTAGGAATCAGCGCAATCAAACTGCTTCCTGTTATTATTTTAAATCTAAATTGAGATTTGGTATGAAAACATTCCCCGTTTGACCCTTATTCGAAATATATATATATTTTTATAGAAACTTCCAGATACACACAACTCATCTTGATAGAATTATACAATGATATTCACCCTGTACAAGGACCAAGAACTGCCTAGAACCTCTCCACGACCGCAGATATGTAGACGATATAAAATTTTCATGTAAAAACATTGGGAGAACACGCTTTATGACCTCAGAAAATGCATCAACAACTTTCACTGCTCCATCAAATTTACAATGGAATATTTAGCCACTTTCATTCAGTTTCTGGATGTACCGGTATGTCTAAACAACTACCTTTATATATATATATATATATATATATATATATATATATATATATATATATTTGATACTAGCTGTATAGCCCGGTGTTATTCGGGGTTTTTAGTGGTTATGTTGAAATGGTAATATCAAGTGCTTGTTCAAAAAGCTCCAGTATACGCTTACCGTGACGCGTAAGTTAAAAAAAAATGCGAAGCAAATTTTGGGTTTTGTTGTATTTGTAAAACTGAATTCATGCTTAGTCAATTTTACCAATAAACAGGAATGATGTATGTACAATTGGAAGAACGGGGGCGGGCGTTACGTGAGCCTGTAATGTGTTGCGATGACGTTGTGACGCAGAAAAGGTGGATGCATTGTTCCTGCAATGCCGGAAAGGGTTGGCACCTTATAGAAAACGTGAAACTGTTATGGCATATAATAGGGTATAAGTTACAAAAAAGATCCAATTCATGTTAGAATACGACTAAGAATTTCGGAAAAATAAACAATCGCAAAAGCAACATTTTCTGTTAATTTCTACCGCACTCTGTAATGTCAATTGAAATTTGTGTTCGCATATCAAGCCATCAGACTTTGATCTACCAGTGACTCGATTTTGGTTGAGTGAGTGAAGCGTCTTGGAGAAATGCATAAAAGTGCACAAAAGACCACCTGAAATTATGTTTGTCGTTAATTTTTGACGACCTCTGTGTATTGAATGTTCGGACCTTGCTCTACAGTTACCCGATTTAGATTGAATTCGCATAAGGAGTCTCGGAGAAGAAGAGTTCTTAAATTCTAAGCGTTTCGGTGATTTCTTCCGTACCTTATAAATCGTTTCGAAAATTTTTTTATACACCAAAGGTTCATGTCACGATCGACAAGTGACCTAATTTTGGTTGAAATCGGACCAAGGGTTCGAGAGGAGTAAGGTTCGTTAGAATGGACACACACACACACACACACAAGTGGAAGTAGATTTCTTCTCTGGTAAGCTGTAATTGAACCTTTTTTTTTTCTGAACGCAAAATTTTTAAATATCTTTTGTAAAGCGTTTGCATAAATTTTGAAATTTAATATTTCACACTCAGCTCTTGATGTTCTGATTGTAGACATTCTGACAGCAAAAATATTTTAAAGAAATTCTTAAGTGAACGTTTGTTCTCACGTGTAAAGGTATCTTAAAATTCTCTTGATTAGTAAGGGATCTCTTGACTTAAATATTGTTTTTCTTAACTTTTTTTTACACTGGAGTAAATATCCCCTACTATCGCCCGGGTCATATTCTCCCCCTC
Organism: Ascarosepion bandense; assembly: GCA_037127315.1. Lineage (NCBI taxonomy): Eukaryota > Metazoa > Mollusca > Cephalopoda > Sepiida > Sepiidae > Ascarosepion > Ascarosepion bandense. Next base: position 1,391,601 of record JBBBDQ010000140.1, on the reverse strand, counting down.
CTTTTGAACAGGAGTAGAGGCCCATTCCTTGTTTCCTGCTTAGGAAGAAGTTGGTTTTCTTTCCTCTCCTCAAGTCTTAATAGTGATGTCGAAAGTTTTTTGTAATGTATGTGGATGATAGCAATGTCTCTTGATACTGAGTGTGCCAGGTTGACAGTTTCCTGATTGTTACTTCCGACTGATAATTAGGAACCCGAATTCTTGCGTAGCGACTTGAGAGGTTGCTCTGATCAACAGCAGAATAATATCGGGGTTCTTGTAGTGCCATGTTACGCATGAATTGGTGTCCCTGTAAGTGTCTCCGGTGGGCAACTCTGTGGCCACATTATGCTACAGACTCTGCCAGTTGCCTTCCAACACATGTTGCATTTGACAACTGACTGTTACTACTACTCTAGGCCTCTCCTTAACCAAAAACTCTCTAATCATCACGACAAACCAAAAACTCTAAATCATGACGACATACTATCAAAGAAATAAAACTAAACCAGCTAAATAAAAAACACCTAAACCCATCATCATCTCATTTTCGAATGTACGTGGTATCCGTACGAACTTTTGCAACGTTGAATCCTTCCTACACGAAAACTCCCCTGATATTTTATCTCTCTGTAAAACTAACCTTGACTTTTCTATCCCTTCCTCTGCTTTCTATATCCCTGGTTACCTTTCCAACTCAAACCTCATTCTTTTCCTTGGTTCTCTCCTGCTTGCTCGGCCACCATTGCTAACAGGAACCACTTCTTCCGGCTTTACTGGAGTGAGGCGTCTGACCATAATCAGCGCCTTCTTGTCTCTTCACGCAGTGAATGTAAGCGAGTCCTAAATGATGCTAAGCTGTTTGCTAATAGAATGAAGCAGCATATAACATCCCGCAAGTTTGGGTTTAAAGACTACTGGCGGCTCTGCAAAAGTGCTCTAAACAACAACAAACCTTCAATTCCTCCTTTAATCAATAAATTTAAGGTCATCACAGCTACAACAGACAAAGCTGTGTGCTTTGCTCGCAAATTCTCCACCAACTCCACATTTGATTCGTCTGGAGTATTCGCAACCGACTTCCAACTTAGAACTGAGGTTCAACTGAGTGACGTTTACATTACCCACTCGCTGCTCTCTAACATCATTTAAAATCTTGACCCCTATAAGGCGAGCGGAAGTGACGGAATTCCAGTCATCGTCATGAAGAAATGTGCCCCTGAACTCTCTTCTGTTCTCTCGAAACCCTACAACTAAAGCCTCTCTGCTTCTTACTTGCCTACCTGCTGGAATTCCTCCTCTGTGATTCCAGTTTTTAAAAACTCCGGAGAAGGCTCAGACACCTCTAATTATCGCTCTATCAGCCTCCTACCGATTTTTGGCAAAGTGTTCGGGGCTATTATCAACGCTGAGAAGCTTTAACATTTCACAGCCCACAACCTATTCTCCGACAAAAAGTATGGCTTCTGCTTCGCCAGGTCTACTGCTAATATGCTAACGGCTATCACAGAGTACATATACCAGGCTCTTGATAAGAACGTTGAAGCTCGAGTTGTTGCCCTGGATATCTCCAAAGCATTTGACAGGGTCTGCCATGCTGGCTTTCTGCGCAAGCTACATGGCTATGGTATAATTGGACGCTTGCTTGATTTGTCATATGCCTGCCTCGACGATAACCATCAAGATGATTACACGTCGATTCGGGAAGATTTACATTTCCACATTTATGGACAGATACGGGTTATCTCTCCTTGAACATGACAAATGGACAATGATAAACAAAAATAAGAAAATGAGATTACTGTTCGATTGATATAATCGAACTGCAATCTTCCCAGGTCTGCTTCAATATCAACACATGCGCTGACCAACAACTCAAGGATGAACGACAGAACGAGACGATTTTTGATATAAGATTTTAATAAGTAACAAAATATTAAAATAAAAAAATATATCTAAGTATGAATAAGGATATTCAATGACCTGAACCTCAAAACTTATATTCGGATACCCAACGTAGTCGAAATAACAATTTACAATACATATCAACAAATATGAACGAATACAGGCGAATACGAATGCAAGAGGTTAACACAAAATAAAAAATGGGGAGAACCACATAATTTATAAGCACATGTGGTATGATGTATGTGGTAACTATATCAATCGAACAGTAATCTCACTTTCTTATTTTTGTTTATCATTGTCCATTTCGTGGAAGTGTATGCGTGTTCTAACATGATTCTAAGAATATAATAACTTATCTTTATATCAGTTCCTTTTCTCTTATTTTACTGTTCTCTCTCTCTCTCTCTCTCTCTCTCTCTCTCTCTCTCTCTCTCTCTCTCTCTCTCTTTATACAAATCCGGACTCAAACGCAATCCACTTGAAATGTATGTAGCTATGACTGTCTCTATTTTCTTCCAGTTGCTTTCAGCATACAAATATCTGAAATATCCGCACTCTTCTTTATTCATTTATTCAAACAAGCGTTGTATTTTCTGCATTCGAACAATTCTGCGGTTCATTCTCTTCAATATCTCTTCCTTCATATGTTAACTTCTTGCGTCGCTATCTTCCTTTCTTTTCTTGATAAACAACTCGGCTTCGCGTTCTTTCTCTTCTTTTAACAAACATGAATCAGTATACAAATAATATTACAGTTTCTTCTCTTCAATATCTCTTCGTCGCTATCTTTCTTTCTTCTTTGAACAAAACAATTCAGCATCGTCTTCTTGTTTTAACGAATAAGAATTTATAAGTTCGTTTTTTTTTTCTTATTCGGAGTTGCTTAAGATGAATTGGTCAAATTACGTTATTATCTCACATGCGTTTTCCTTTTCATTCATCATTTATCAGCGCCCAGTAATCGTGACTTGCTCATCCTAGATTTGATCTGCAACTGATTTCCAAGTTTGCTTTCCACGTGATTTGTTTTGGCGCGAATTCTAGCTCCGGCTGTTTCACAACCTCATATCTAGCTTCTGTCTATTTCCCGTCTAGACATTTGTTACTAAGGGTATCTGGGTCAACCAACCTTGACCTGCTATCCCAAAACTGACTCTAGGCTCCCACGTGATCATCTCCTTGTTACCACGCGGAAACCAATCCCAATGTGGTGTGTGTGTGTGTGTGTGTGTGTGTGTGTGTGTGTGTGGCTATCTATATCCGTAACAGATTTAATCCAATCGTGCCTATCAAATCGCATAACGAAGGTGGTATTGAACGAACATGCTTCCAGATTTTATCATACAAACCTCGTGGAACGACTACATTGAATCAATAGCTAAATCTACTGCTAGAAAGGTCGGGTCGTTGTGTCGGTCCATGAAGTTTTTCTCGTTTGAATCCATCTTGCACATATACAAATCTACCATCCACCCGTGCATTGAATACTGCTGTCAAATATGGTCGAGTGTCCCTGCTATTCATCTCCGAATTCTCTACATAATCCAAAGGAGAATCTGCAATGTGATCGTTCCTGACCTGGCAGCTTGACTCCAGTAACTTTCTCACCGATGAGATGTAGCTTCCCTCTACCTCTTTTACAAATATTTTCACGGCTTCTGCTCCGGCGAGCTTAGCTCCCTGGCGCCCCCTCTGCACGAATTTACTCGAGCTACTAGACTGGCAACTAGGTCCTACCATTTTACAGTGAAAACAATCAAATGTAACCGCAACTTCTATTCTAACAGCTTCTTTTCCCACACTTCTCGCTCATGGAACTCCCTTCCATATACTTGCTTTCTCGATAGCTATAAGCTCCAAGAGTTTAAATGCCACCTCAGTTACCGTCTCCCATCCTTTTCCCGATACCTCCTTATCTTGTTCTTCTCCCTTTCCGCTTTACTCTCAGACAGCTCTCGTCACACCAGTGTTTCCATCCTTCTTTTACTCATTCTACGACACCCCCTGTAACCTGATCCTTTTTTTTTCACTCTCCTGTTATGTAACCCCCTGCGCACCAGTGTCAGTAATGCCTTGCTTAGGGTGAAACGATTATAAAAAAAATTACACATAGCCATTGTTACCTAAATATTAGCTGCTGCCACTCTACTAACCTAAAAACATCAATAATCTTTTGTCAGTGTTTACGCATAAAACGTACAAGTTCTGATACTGGAGATTAAAAAAAGTATAATGAAACTAATCAATTACATTCTCAATAGAAACTACCCCCTTAGGACTATTAAAAAAATTAATCACTATATTTGGGATCAATCACAAACACAATTGAATAGAGATACCTTTTTTTAACCAACGAAATAAATGAATAAAAATTAAGAATTCCCATAGTTTTCGATTTTAATTACAACATTCCCAAAGTCAGTTAAATGCCATATGTGATACACGCTTGGGCGATCATGTTTCGAAAAAGACATGACTGACTGGGCAGAAGATTATCCCGCAGTAGGTTACCATTGCTTTCTGCGGAAGACTGGTTGCCAACCAAGGCTATAGAACCCAATCTGTCCTGCTATTTAACCCATAACTGGAAGGAAGAGACAGATTAATACCTTTCCCAAGGGTATTTGCGCGTAAGTGAATGCAAGGAATTCAACTGGAATTCGAACTCGGCTCCCCGATTTCTCGTTCCGAGTCGATATCCACTGCACATAAAACATAAACCCCACAATTAATAAGATATTGAAACCCTAGTTAACGCCAAGTGACAACATCGAATCTACAGTCACGCCTCACATAATCTTTTCTAGACTACAAAAATGACCCACTTACCAAAATAATGTAACGTGTAATAAATCCTGATTTCAAGTTTGTAAACATATCAGCGATCGTATTTTAACGCCACATGGTACGCACACAGTAATCCTACCTTCCTTGGCTTGTGACAATTCAAATGTAGCATTTTACTTTTTTGGCAACAAATGCAAGGCAGGAATTTATATCGTTGAAGCGGGTACGGAATTCTGTCTTCGATTTAATAACCATATAAAATATACTCAAATACATCCATTTCATCAACCAACTAGACCAAATTATTGATAACATTAATTGTGTCGTTTTAGCGTTTTCAACTGCCAACAAGAACGCCGAAAGGCCGTATTAAAATAGATTTTTAAAATTAATTTGCACATTCTAGATTCGAATAGAAATTTACGCAGTCAGTAATGAATACTGTTTTCAAACAATAAAAAGCTATTTACAAACCATCTACAACGCTAATCGTGGCAAACAATTCACCAAAAACTACTAGATTTCAGCAGTAATATAACAAATGTGCAAAAAAAAGAATTAAAAATTCCACCCAAAAAGTCGTTGAGAAAGAACGCAGGCGTTTCTGAAAAATCCGATTTGAAAACATCATTTCTCATTTCTACAAATGTTTTCACGACTTCTGCTCTGACGAGCTTCTTTCCCTGGTGCCCCGACCACATGAATTTACTAGTACTACTAGATTGGTAACTAGGTCCCACACTTTTACCGTTGAAATAGTCAAATGTAACCGACACTTCTACTCTAACAGTTTCTTTTCTCGCACTTCCCGCCTGTGGAACGCCTTTCCGTAGACTTGCTTCTCTGATAGCTACAATTTCTCCAAAAGTATAAATGCGACGTCAATTACCATCTTCTATCTCCTTGATTCTCATCTTTCTTTTATCCTTTCTTCGACATAACCAGTACCTTATTTTGTTTCGTTTTTGTTTTGTTGTTTTTGTTTGTTTGTTTGTTTTCTTTCTTTTTTTTTCTTTTTTTTTCCCGTATTCTCTTACTGTAAACCCCTGCGCACCAGTGGTGGTACTGCCTTGCTAGGGTGAAACGACTATAAAAAAAAAATTAACTTTCGCTTGTATTAGGCAGAAAATCCACTAAAATACAAGAAGGGATTAATAATGTTGAAGAATTAAAAACAAAGGCATTCGTAATGAACGGGAAGAGAAGAAAAGAATAATCAAGAGAACATTAGATAGCGAATGACACTGCATTTAAATTTGTGCACATAAAAGTAGATCAAGACAGCAGATCAGGATCAGGACAGCAGCCAGGTATCGATGACGATACTATCGAACACCTTGGACTGATTCAAATTGATCAGCGCAGCTTGATTGTCTTTTACACCATCTAGGACCGTGTGGATCAGCTGCGGTTTGTTCTGAATTGTTCTGCCCTTCGCATCACAAGTCTGCTCGGGTGCAAACAGAATCTCGGCAACTGACTGCAAACGCTCTGTTAGGATGTTGACCCAAAATTCAGAAATGTCAGAACACCGGCGGATTTTCCCAGACTGCTTGTGACTGGAAAAAAAAAAAAGAAAAAGTATGGAAGAAAGGATAAAAGATAAACGGTATTCAAGAAGATACAAGATAGCAATTGACGTTGCTTTTGAAGATTGTAGCTATCAGGAAAAGCAAGTAAGTGGAAGGGAGTTCCACAAGCAGAAAATGCGAGAAAAGAAACAATTCAAGTAGAAGTGATCGTTGCATTTATCTATTTCAACGGTAAAAGGTGGGACCTAGATGCCAATCTCGTCGCACGCTGAAATCCAAGCACCAGGGAAAAAAGCTTGTCAAAGCAGTTACCATGAAAATATTTGTAGAAAGACAGAAAAAAGCCACGTCACGTCGGTGAGAAAGTGACTGAAGTTGAAATACCAAGTCAGGATCGATTGCATTACAGACCCTCCTTTGGATTTAGTCGAGAACCTCGAGATGTATATCAAGAGCATTCGACCAGATGTGGCAACAGAATTCAATGCACAGATGAATGTTAGATTTATAAATGTGCAAAATTGATCCTGACGAGAACCTCAAGATGAATCGCAGGAGCACCCGACCAGATATGGCAACAGTATTGAATGCACGGGCGAATGGTAGATTTATAAATGTGCAAGATTGATTCTGACAAGAAAAGCTTTCTGGCCTGACACAGCGACCCAACCTTCCTAGCAGTAGATAATTGCTAAAAAGATAAAATTATGCACTATGGAAAATGTATAAAGGATTTGTATGCGAAATTTTATAATTTGTATTATTTTAAAGTTGCTTTGTAGCATTAGACTTAGAATTAGTGATTATGTTGAAAAATTATAGAAAATTGTAATCTTATATCACACATATATGAAACAAAGACTATTGTTGATAAAAACTATGGCCATTGAGTTAAAATTTCAAAAACATTTACTTAAATTTGTCAACAACATGGTTTTCCTTTATACAAAAATCTAGTATGGCAAACTATATACGGAATGAGTAGTATATGCATTACCCAATCTAGAATGTGGTTCAGATCACTAACAGAAACTATTGTTAGTGAGTAAAGAAGTTGAAGGAGGTGTAATATGTAAGTTAATCGTCTAAGTGGAAAAGTCGGGCACGTACGGGTTTCAAAACAATGTGGTTGCCTTGTTTGTGGTGCAGTGGATATCGACTCGGAACGAGAAATCGGGGAGCCGAGTTCGAATTCCAGCTGAATTCATTGCATTCACTTACGCGCAAATACCCTTGGGAAAGGTATTAATCCGTCTCTTCCTTCCAGTTATGGGTTAAATAACAGGACAGATTGGGTTCTATAGCCTTGGTTGGTAACCAGTCTACCGCAGAAGGCAATGGCAACCTACTGCAGGATAATCTTCTGCCCAGTCAGTCATGTCTCGAAAGAGACATGATCGCCCAAGCGTGTATCACGTAAGGCACTTAACTGACTGACTGACTATGTGTTTACTTTGTCACTACCTGATTACTTTGGTGGCGATATTTTGTACCAAAAACTGCCGAGTTAGATTAATCTCATTTGTATATTGACAGCCACTTTTCTATGCCATGCTTTATTCGTTGAACAAAAATTTATGTTAAGTGTACATAGAAGGGTTTCAGTTGTGCAAATTCAGAAGTATGTTCAGTCATCTTAAATAAGTTCAACTGTGTATCTGTGCTGTACACAACCTAAAATAAAGTTTATTTAGCTAAGTAAAGCGATCGAATCAAAAGATCCTTCCTTCCATAAAAAAGAAACCAAGTAGAATTATATACATATATAATGTCTCTATAAAATTGTATATTTGTGTCTCTGAAACTATGGAGAATCAAAGGTCATCACTTATGGGGATTATTTGATTATCTTCTGACAACGTACGTTTCCGTCCGATATCGGTATAATATATTTTGGTGAATGTTGGCCTTGTGTAAGGATTAAAGAAAAATGTGCCGACTATTGATAAATACAAGAATAAATCTCTATATAACGTATTATAATACAAGCAGTTGAGTAAAAGTTGAAGTTTCAAGAGTTCAAGTGTAAAAGTCCTGGTGCGAGAAAGAGAGAAATAGAACAGTACGTTTCCGTCCCTTATCGGTATAATAGATCTAGGTGAATGTTGGCCTTGTGTGAGAATTAAAGAAAAATGCGCAGACTATTGATAAATACAAGAATAAATCTTGTAAAGACGGTAGAGTAAAAGTTTAAGTTTCAAGAGATCAAGTGTAAAAGTCCTGGTGCGAGAAAGAGATAGAAGAGAAGAAAGTGAATATATGTATCCATGTATCCAAATGAAGTAGTTGTTGTTTCCCCACGTGGTGAAGGAAAGTGTGCTTATATTTATGTAAATGTAATAGTCACTGCTTGACTATGTGTTGATGAAAGGTATGTTTGTTTTTATCCAAATGTAGTAGCCGTTACTTAACCAAGTGGCAAAGGAAGGCATGTTTATTTTTATCTAAATATAGTAACCGTTGCTTGTGGTGATGGAAAGTATGTTTGTTTTTATCCAAATGTAATAGCCGTTGCTTGATCACGTGGTGAAAGAAAGTATTTTTGTTTTCAATATAGCAAGAAATAGTTTAACCATGTAATGTCGCCAGTTAGTAATGTAAATGTTGTATTTCGTCTCTTGGTATGTTACGATTACTCCCGCATCGTAGAATGGATAAAATTAATTTATCAACTCTGAATTGATTGATATCTCATCTCTTCATGTACACATTTATAGATCCGCTTATAAATCTCTTTCAAAAGATTACAAAATTATGAATTTTTAATTACTGACTTTTCAATTAAATAAAATTATATTTTATACCTCAAAGGTTATTTACTTGCTTCATTCCTTTGCTACATAATTTCATTTACATTTTGGTATGCTAAACATTTCCATATAATTGCCTTATAAGCTCACTAGCAGTATAGCCCGGCATTGCTCGAGGGTATTGAAAGCATTAAAACTAATCCATGGACCTGGAGCTCAAACTCTTTGGACGTTGGCACGAAAGACTAAAAAGCAATAGTTGTTTCCAGTTAAAGCGAAACCGTAGACTGAAAGAAAAATGAATGGATGTAAGTCAAATTTTGATTTCCTGGTATCGATATCAAATAAGTTTTTTTTCGTCGTAAACTGAATTTTGAAGGCTAAATAAGTCCCCTGAGTAAATGGTATCATGGCTGAGAGTAAGAACTACAAATATACCTACTTAGAGCCAAACCCGAAGCAAAAACTAAAATAAAAGGGCTGAAAAAAATACAGACATACAGGCAGATAAACAGATACACACACAAACATCTTGCTTTTTATATATATTATCGATATCTGCACTATTGTAAGAACTGCAACCTTGAAACTTCTTAATATCGTTTCTTATGTCTTTGTCTATGAGTGTGTCAAATTTGATTAAAATCGGACCACTCCTTCTATAACCTGATTTTTTCGATTATTGATTTTCGATATTTATCGGGGGTGCCTCGACACAAAACCGAGCTAAGAACACTTGCAGATGCTTATAGTACAACTGTGTAAATTTTCAAGAAAATCGGTTCAGCTGTTTCGGAGTCTATAGGTAACGAACACACACACAGACAGAGACACACACACAGAAAAAAGTTCCATTTATAAATAAGTTTAGATAGATTCCTTTTATCCCTAAATGATAAAGACTACACACGATATCTCTTTCATACTATACTATGTATATTTCTTTCAATCTTTGTTAACTTTGTCTTATTCATTAATAAACGTTCTGATTTGTTAATTCCACAATGTTAGCTGGTATACATGACTGGCTACTCGTATCCAAGGATGCCTATTTATTAGAGCGGCTAGCTAATTCCCGTTTCAGACGCCTGCTCAAGAATATTTGTCTTTGTTATACATCCACAAAGCCCGCCTGTGGTTTATAATGCAACTATGCTGAGCGGAGCTTAGTTACAGTTTCTGGGAGAGAGCATGTTATCCATCTTGAACAACAGTCTGAACAAGGCCAGGACGCTCAAACCCTCGGTTACGATGACTTGTGACTTCGCGCTAGCACAACCATCGACGACTCCTCAAAGGGAGCCGTCTACCCAATTTCATTCACAAGGCTTTGGTCAAATCGTGGTATGGTTTTCGGACATTTTCCAAATGTGTCGCACGCTCCATCCAAACTGATAACATCAAGAAGTCACCTTTGTGATAAATCGACCATAGTGAAATTCGAACCCGGGGCTCATGTCCTAACCACTCGGGCACGCGCTGATATTACAAAACATAACTACCTGTCCTTACATTAGCGGTAATCTATCCACCTGTCGAAGGATAAGAAATGCTTCACATGACAGTTTGGTCAGAGATGTAAAAACTAAATCGTTTCACCGGTTAGTGCCCTTTTCTCAGAACGATATCACCAGACCCACATTTCTTCGCGCCTTTAATACTCTGATGACTACAAAATAAAAATAACTTTCTTTTCTTCACTGTTTGCGAATTTTCCCGTGCAATTGTGAAAATATTTATCAATCAATAAAAGGAGAGCAATTTGCAGAAAACAAAAAATCATTGAACTTTCAATGACCTGTGACATGTTTCTTCACACCCAAAAATATATTTACGTTTGGATCTAACCACGTGATCTGAGTTGACTATTTCTACACGTTTCCCGGCCAATGCAAAGCAGAGGACGAGGAAGCACCAAACCGTCCATGCTGAATACAATGTAGCAAGAAAATAATCAGACCGCAAAGGCGACCTATATTTTCACCCTTTCACTTTCCTTCTCATGCTGCTTTTTTTTATTCCTCGTTCTCTCTCTTCACCTAATTGTCGTCAACACAAGAGAAAGAGAGGAACAAGACATTACTACTACTTTGTTGATACACTCAGCGAAAACATGGACTTATCTTTTTTGTACAAATTGCATTTCACTAAACAAATGAACTCTTAATTCTTTAAACTCCTTACTACACTTTCTCTTTGAACATTTTCACAGTTAATAATTTTATACATATATGTCGATGTTATGTTGTTCGATAAATAAATTTTCATTTATTTATACATACGAAACAATTTATACCTTCTGATCTGGAGTAAATTATGATGAGTTCGGTTATGTTTGGCGCAAGGCCAGTTTAATAAACATGCTCGAGTTCCCTACTTCAATGCTAAAGCCACATCAAATAATGTATGATCAATACAACTCACAAGTAAGACCTCATATAACTTTTCTTTTCTAGATCTTCTGATATATATTAGGCTTGCTGTATGAACAAATTATTATCTAATTCTAAATTCTGCAAATATGTAGCTACAGTGGTTTCTCTCAAAAGTTACGCTCTTGTTTTTATTCCGTCATGTACATACGCTACTATATCGAGGACATGTTACATTAGGATGGTAAAATGCATTTATCTCCACTAACCATTTCGGTAAATTTTCGTTTTAGATCCCGAAGGCTTTTATCCCTTCAAATTTTTCCAAAACAGCCTTAATTCCGTGCAAATGTATATGCTGAACTCAAATCAATAATTATTTATTGAAGAAACCTACCTTTATTGATGTTAACGACCAGAAAAAATCGAACTTCATTTCTCTCTTTTTGTCACCCACTACTGTCACTCAGACAAGTTATTAACTGCTGAATGACTTTCGACGTAGGAAACAAATTTCGGCCTATTTACTTCCTTTACAGAAATTTCGGTCTATTTATTTCCTGTACTGAAATTAATACGCGATTTTTTTTTCGGTACTCAATTTCAGCAGAAAGTTGCGTGTTTTGCGTGTTTTTTCTTTTTTTTCTTTTTTTTTTACTTAATTTTTTCCGACGAAAGTTAAATTTCAAATATATGAAAGTATAGAATTTTTTTCTTTTTTTTTTTTGTACTTAATTTTTTTTTTTTGTACTTAATTTCATAAGAAAGTTAACTTTCAAATATATAAAAATAAGTGATAAATGTAGTTTCATTTAATTTTTTCCGACGAAAGTTAACTTTCAAATATATGAAAATATAGAATATTTTTTAAGAAAGTTAACTTTCAAATATATAAAAATAAGTGATAAATGTAGTTTAATTAACCTTCAAATATATTGCGTGTTTTTTTTTGTTGTTTTTTGTTTTTTTCCTTTTTTAGGTGGGGGTACTTAATTTCAGAAGAAAGTTAACTTTCAAATATATGAAAATAAGTGATAAGTGTAGTTTTACTTAACCTTCATATATATGAAAATATTTATAAATTATAAATAACAAAAAGAACAAAATAAGTAGAACAGTAAAGCATTTTTTATACTTAACATTGAAAATAAAACAATAATTACATCAATTGGAAAGCAAGTTAAAAGTTAAAAAATGGAAAAAATGACATTGACAATTTTTTAAAAATGCAGTAGTTTTCAGAAAGTTGCGTGTATTTGCGTGTTTTTTTTTTGTTTTTGTTTTTTTTTTGTTTTTTTTTTTTAGGGGGTACTTAATATATTTGAAGGTTAATTAAACTACATTTATCACATTTTTCCGTATATTTTAAAGTTAACTTTCGTCGGAAAAAATTAAGTAAAACTACAATTATCACTTATTTTTATATTTTTGAAAATTATAAAAAAAAAAGCAACAAAAAAGAAAATGGAAAAAACACGCAGAAACAAGCAACTTTCTGCTGAAATTGAGTCCCGATAAAAAAAAATCGCGAAATCGTGTATTAATTTTAGTAAAGGAAGTAAATAGGCCGAAATTTGTTTCCTACGCCGAAAGTCATTCAGCGGTGAATGTAAGCTTGTAATGGGGACAAAACGATCGAGAAGAAGTTCGATTTTTTTCTGGTCTTTAACATCAATAAAGGTAGGTTTCTTCAATAACTGATAGTGGATTGGAGTTCAGCATATACATTTGCACGGAATTAAGGCTATTTTTGGAAAAAATTTGAAGAGATAAAAGCCTTCGGGACCTAAAACGAAAATTTTGCCACCATTTCAGTAACTATTTACTTTTGAATGCTTAATCTTACTTTATGAAAAAGCATGCTTCTTCCCGGTTTTTGGAACAGGAGTAGAGGTTTATTCCTTTATTTGCTGTTTAGGATTTGGTTTCCGGCTCCTTTTAAAGTCTACTTCAACTCTATACTCCTAACGTCCCCGGCTGAACTCTGAAATGTTACTTACTAATTATTTCTTTTTATTTTATATTTTATTTTGCTTTCTCCTCAATAGGAGTAGATAGGTTCGCCTATTGTTAAGTTTACACTCCTCGTTGGTCATTTGAACAGAAGTAGAGGTTTATACTGAAGAAGTGATTCTTCTATTAGGTGTTCTTTTTCAACATAGGGGTTCATCAGTGAGGTAGTAGGGATTCTTCCACTCTGAACTCCCTACAACTTACAGATTTATTCATTATCATCAGAAGGTTGTAGATTGGAATGTGTGAATTTGGGGAAGAATAAAAGTACACCTTTTACACGTTGTAATAGAAATTTATAAATAAAAAGAACAACATGAATTAGTAGAAGTTAAATGTTCATGAGAAACAAGTAATGAGTTAAAGATATCAAGAGTTCGTAGTGGTAACTTGTTGAAAAGAGTTTATGTGTACGTAGGCAGGAACGTGTATATATGTGTATGTATACGTAGGCAGGAACGTGTATATATGATCGTTGTCGTTAGATGGAAGTGTCTTTGAAGTTATCGCTCGCGTTGAATGGGGAAAAGGCAGGAGGCGAGTGGTGAACGATGAAGAAGAAGGAGGTGAGAGGTGAGAGAGACAGATAGAGAATAATAATAACATCGCTTGACATTTGTCAAGGGTACGTGTTAATAGATCATCATCTTAACTCTCTGAAGTGACGGTCGTCCTTGCTCATCTTTCATTTCGTTTGGGAATTCACTCCCGGATATGATTCTGGCCTTTCCATTGGACGATAGACATTTCGCATCGAGGTGTGAAATTTCGAGAGTTTTTATGTGTTAAGCAAAGTTTGTAAATTCGAGAAAATTTATTTCTAACAATGAGTCAGATTTGAATTTTTAAATCTAGGAATTTGTTTTGTTCACTACAATACTTTGTTTTCTGTTCAGGATTGGGTTTACAGTTCCTTTTAAAGTCTACTTCAATTCTATACTTCTAACGTCTTCACTTAAAACTGTGAACTTTTATTTATTATTTATTTACATTTTTTTCTATAGGAGTAGATAGTTTTGTTTATTGTCCACTTCACACTGCTCCTCGGTCTTCTGAACAGGAGTCGAAATTTATCTTTTATTTCCTGTTTTAGATTGGGTTTCCGGTTCCATCTAAAGTATTTTTAATTCCCAGTAGCCCCTTGCATTTTAGTAGCATTACTACCTTGCTTGGGGTGATTGATGAGTGATTAAAAAGAAACAAAATATTTGACAATATTTGTTACGAAGCTTTATTTTTCAAAATGAAGTTATGTCATAACAAATTGCTGACCGTCCAACATTAATTTACTTGGCGACTCAGACTGAAGAGCAAATAAAAAATACTTATATCAGAAGTATTTTGCACCGATACCAGTTTGTTTTATGTAGGCAAACTAAAAACACTATTGATGGACGAATATAGCATGTAGCTACATACCTTATATTCAGGTTACAGGTAAAGGTATTGTTTCTTTAGCAAGCTGACTTAGCTTCAGCCAGGAATTTGTACTTCTCGTCTTTCACCAATAACAATTCAGCCTCGAACTCAGTCTGAGTAGTATTCATCACTTTTAAACTACTTTCTGCACATTGGAAATGTAGGCTTAGTTCTGGGTAAAATTATATTGTCAGTAGTGTAAGAGAGATGTGCGTTGTGGTGCATTGGATATCGGCTCGGAACGAGAAATCGGGGAGCCGAGTTCGAATTCCAGCTGAATTCATTGCATTCACTTACGCGCAAATACCCTTGGGAAAGATATAACTCCGTCTCTTCCCTCCAGTTATGGGTTAAATAATAGGACAGATTGGGTTCTATAGCCTTGGTCGGCAACCAGTCTACCACAGAAAGCAATGGCAACCTACTGCGGGATAATCTTCTGCCCAGTCAGTCATGTCTCTTTCAAGACATGATCGCCCAAGGCGTGTATGACTGTAAGAGAGATTAGTGTAGAATGTGAAATCAGTGAGCACAGTTCAAATCCCGAACTAGTCTCTTGTGTTCACTTTCACTCAAATGCTCTTGATAAAGACGTAGATCCATCTCTCTGTTCTCCCTCTAGCTATGGGTTAAATAGCAAAGTAGACTTGGATTGAGTCCTTTAATATCAGAAACTATTAACATCACAAACGCTATACGGACTGTTTTAGCTTTCTACCGTATTTCATTCAAAGCGATCAACAATAGTCGAAAGTATACAGTAGATAGCACACGACTTCGTCAAGTTCTTTTACGAGTTCAGCGAGACAATTACCAAGTGTTAACTGAACTGATGTTTTTTTTTGTTTGTTTGTTTTTCTTTTTAAGTGGAAGAAAGCAACTGGTTTTCGCATCTTTAGAGGCTAAGCAGAGTATTGAAAGACCGGAAAATTTCGTTAAAGACAAAAAAAAAGTGTACTGGGCTGTTATGTGATGTCTGTCCTCCTATATAGCAGCGAATGCTGGACGATCTCCTCAAGGATGAAAAAAAAATTGAAGCAGCAGAAATGTGGTTCTACAGAAGGATGCTGAGGATGCCATGAACAGAACATGTGAGCAGCGAGAAGGTTTTGGAAAGAATGTAAACAAAAATTAAACTTATACTAGGCATCAGGAAAAAAACAACTGAAGTTTTTGGGAACACGTAATGAGGAAAGAGGGCTTGGCGAACCTGATGCTCACGAGATTGATAGAGGGAAAGAGAGACAGGAGGGAGCAGCGCGAGATCTACTTGATGGGCCTGAGCAAGTCAATGGTGAAGCAAGGTCTGGGAGAGATACTAAGCGGAAATATATTAAGAGGGACAAGAGATAGGGACAAGTGAAAATCCATGATCGTCTACGTCCTGAAAGGACACGGTACATAAAAAAGAAGTATACGTTTGTTAATTTTGAGAAATAGACCTGGCTGTTTTGAGAATTTCGGACATTTATGATTGGATGAAAAAATAGAAAAACAAGACACGTTAACATATCATAAACAAAAAATTTATTTACCTCAAATCATTATCTGCTCTTTATCATTTAAACAGTTCTTCTTTTTGTAATGTTCTTTTCTTTGGTATGTAAAGAAGAAAAATTATTTTTGAATGAATTCGACTTGCAGGATGCTAGAAATCAGATACATATCAGAGTAAGTTGAGATTTTGTGTTTCAGTTGATTTGAACGTAGTAAAGAAAAGTAATGCACAAAATAAGGTCAAATTGAAAAGTTCTTTTTTACTGATATAAGCTATTAGTTAAATCGGTTTCCTTTGCGATTTTTCCTTGCCATTGTGACAACGGGAGAACGAAACGACATGATTGCTGAGTGCTGTGCTGTTTCTGGGTCTCCTTTTTCAACTATACCGTTAAATACCCGTTTTAAAAGATCAACTTTCATAAAAGTGGAACAGAGATGTGTTTCCTTAATTTTCTTTTTAAAGTTCTTCATTAACTGAAAAACAATTTATGATTATTTTTTGTTCTTGTTTCACTGTTGAGTCCATTTTAAATATCGTGTGTCGAGCTGGAAATTATTTATTTGATAAACCTTTGTTGGTAATTGACAGTATTTTACAAGCCGTGCAGAAATATTTTTGTGAAGGAAATTAGCCAATCGGATTTTGAGTGTTAGAAAAATTAAGAAAGCTGGCTGAAGCCTGCTTTCAAGAAAAGTGCACGAAATTTAAAAATAAAGCGATATATAAATTGTCGCCAAACGAAAGTTTAGTAAATTGTTCAATGATAGTCAAGTCGTAGTTTTTTTTTTTATCCAATGACATTGTGAGTTTGCAAATCGTGAAGAAAGTTATTCTTATTTCGTATTCACCACAACTTCTCCGAACATTGCAATCTTAACCGATTCCACTAGTCAACCGTTACTTATCTAACGTATCGTCATCATACTATGTACCTAATACCTACTCGTACAGACACTTTAATGAAAGGAACTTTCTTTACTCATTAAATACCAAAATTGTTGTAAATTTTGTGATATTGTAGAGGGGCTAAGAAGTCTCTCAAACAAATAATAAAAAGAAAAATGCACTACAAATAAAGTAAAATAAACGTTTGTTTATTTTCGTAAAAAAAAATAAAAGAATTATTTTTTTTTGTACAAAATATGAGATTGTCCGTACAGCTGTAAAAAAAAAAAAGGGAAAGAAAGGAACTGAGAATGTGAGAGGGAAAGGTAGGACGATGTGTAGCGAGCGAGATGAGAGAAAGTGAGGGTGAAAGAAGGTTCACTGATACGGATTCTGCTTGTTGTGTGAACTGCTGGATTCTCTCTGTGTGTATGCTCGAATCTGTCCGTGTGCCCTTTTGATGTCAGCTTGTCGCTGGTCCTCCTCTGGTTTGATGAGAGTTTCTCCCTTCCTTATATCTGAATGGTGAGGCTCCGGAGAGATTAAAAAATAGGTTTCTTATGTCGAGCCCTGATTGGTCAATAAATCATATTTTTGACCACGTGGTGTGCTTTCCACTACGTCCGAACTTTTGGGTGCACCGTCCTTGTTTTTGACCCCACAGGGTATGGTAAGGGGTGAATTCCCGCGCAATTGTATTTTTTTGAGATACACGTTTATGAATTAATTTTTATTGCGTGTGTGTGTGTGTGTGTGGAAAATAAAATAAGAAACAGCACAATATAAAATCACTGTTAGTGTTACTGAATATTATTTCTATTCTCTGTGTTATTTTCTCATTTTTTTTCTTCACCCCAGGCAAGGCAGTACCGCCACTGATGAGCAGGGGGCTACATAAGAGAGTAAAAGTTTAGGCAGGAGGAGAGTGAAGAGAAAGACGAACCAGTTACGGGGGTGTCAGAGAAAGGGCAAGAGAAGGATGGGAACACAGGTGTGAAGACAGTTGCGAAGGTAGCGAGAAAGGAAAAGAAGATACACGAGGTGATGTAGAAAGGATTGGACTCAAGTGGATAAGAGATGGGAATTGACATTGCATTTAAATTCCTGGAGGTTGTAGCCGCCAGGAAAGCAAGTATATGGAAGGGAGTTCCACAAGCGGGAAGTGCGAGAAAAGAAGTTGATGAAGTAGAATTGTCGCCTGCATTTGGTTGATTTAACTGTAAAAGGGTTGGACCTCGTTGCCAGTCTGGTTGCACGAAGAAACAGAGGGAAGCCACAACCCGCCGGTGAGAAAGTAGCTGGAATCGAGCTGCCAGGTCGGGACTAATCACATTTACAAACTCTCCTTTGGAGCCTGTCGAAAACACAGAGATGAATAGCTGGGGCACCTGACCAGATGTTTGTAGTGGAATTATCAAACAGGCTGTAGTTCCGCAACAAACTTAAAGTCAACTTCAAACAAATTCTCTTCAGATATTGAAGATTTCAGGGTAAGAATTTAGGTGAAATAGAATTAAAATCTTGCTGTCATTTCATTAAGGTTATAAAGAAAAGATTAGTCACAAAGTGAATGGCATTGGAACACATAGGGACCACCATACTGAAGCCAATCACGTGGACACAATGTATCAATTGTTTTTTTACGAGACAAGGCGAAGCAAAAAACTAAAACAGTTTGAAATTTATTTATAAAAAGAAAGATATCATAAATCGAAATCCTAACTTCATAGCAAAATATAGATTGTGTTTTGTTTCAGTTTAATTTTGCAAAACGTTCCTAAGCGAAGATAATTTTTTTTTCTCTCTCTTTTTTTTTTTTTGGTCGGGTTGGGGGGCGGAATATCACCAATTCCATTTTGAAGCTCACGTAATCAAAACTAATATCGACGAGGATGAGATTCGAACTCACGCGGGGAGACCCCAATGGATTAGCAGTCCATCGCCTTAACCACTCGGCCACCTCGTCAGCTACTAACCACGGTCGCTTTAATGTTACACTAATAATCAATCATATATGTACATTTAAACTTGATATGTGTTGAATATTATTGCTATTTAAAATAATCCATTTTTAAAAGTTTAAAAGTATCTTTGATAATTATATATAACTTTATCTGATTTTGTAGCTAGAAACTTATAAAAATTATGTCAAGTTTTAAAATTAAAAAAGTGAAAGTTGAATTAAACAAATAAGGGGGATAACCGTAAAATTTACTTTTAAATCGGGAAGAAATCTATTTCGTTTTCGCAGTTTTTTAGCTTTAATTTTTAAAATAAATCTATTTCAGTGTATTACCGAACGATAATGTAAGTCTCCTTGAGAATGATGCGTCACCTGATGCAAAATTTGACAATATTCGAATAATTTTATTCGCATAAGACAAATTGTATCTGTCAGATTAACCCTTCTTCTTACGATCATATTTTTGCACATATTTTTTTTAATTTATTTTTATTTTTAGAAAATTTAGAAACAACTTCATAAACGACCTTGAATTATTCTTTATAAATAAATTGTGTTTTTAAATACGAAGTTAGTGTTTTCCTTTTGGGAATTCACTTTAAGGATTAGAATACGAGACAGTAGTTTTATTAAATTTTAAAAAACTACATTTTTTTTTTTAGAAATTTGGTAAGCATTTAAAAATCTACAATACATTAGGTAACGAGTAAAAAATCTTCACTTCTTCAGAGTTTTGCTATTCCAAAAACGTTTCAACCATTGTACACGCCGACGTTCTTATTCTGATATTTTCTTAGTTTCAGAAAGCCTAAACAATTTAAAATACTAAAGTAAAAATTATTTTAAAATCTATTCACACATACATGGTGATAAAAGTAGGTGGACAGTAGGTGTGTATTGCTATGAACAACTATTTCAGCACCTGCGTTGATAAAATAAAATTTAAATGTTTTAAACTAAAGTTTGTATTTTGTGCACAATAATTGTCAGTGTCATAAATGTAATATTTTGTAATCTCAAAAATAAATATTTACTTTCCACCTACTTTTGGACCACCCTGTTATTTAAATTAACTGTGAAGAACAATTATTGTATTTTAGTTTTATTCTTAATTATATTGTAATCTCAAAATAAACGTTATCATTTAATTTTACTTATTTCCCTCTTACTTTTTTATTATTTGACCACCTGTATACATTTCAACTGAAGTTGTTTATTTTATTTTTATTTATTTTTATCTTCATAGAACGCCGCAAACTGAACGTAACGCAGTAAAACTAACTCAAGAAAAATTTAAATCCAAGTGTAACTATTACTAATGATTATTCACCACGTAACAACCGGTAACAAATAGTCACTCCCGAACTACAAAAAAATAAAACCGGAAAACCATTTTTCAAGAATTGCAACCATTGCATAAAAATAACAACCAGTACAGTAACAGTCACTCCTAAACTACAAATGAAAAGAAAACATTTTCCAGGAATTGGACCACAGAAAATCTCTAATGGCTTTGTGAATAAATAGATACAAATACTTTTTTTTAAATTTACAGCCAATTATAGACATGTATATCGCGTTTTTAAACCAATGAGAATAAATACACACACTGTTGTGTTGTTTATTTCAGAAGAAGACAAATACACTAAAACTCGTGTAGAAAATTCAAGAAAGTTCAGTGAATTGTTGTATCCGGGATACACGTCACTAGACAAGAAATTCCATTTCACAGAACATTATTGTTAAGTCTATTTTCGACACAAAACCATATTACCTGAAAGAATTTTTTTTTTTTTACTCAGAGACACTTAGGCAATTCAAAATACCGTCTCTAAAACATTGACTTTTTTCTCATAACACTCTAATTAATTTTTTGTTAAATATTTCGCAAGTTTCAGTATTCTTTACCATTGTCAGTCTTTCTTCTTTTATCCAGTCTTTTTAGGATGAGGGTGTCATGGTTCTTTACTATAGCTTCCTAAATTTTATTCTTCTAAATAACTTTTTTGCCCCTTATAAAACAATATAGGTTATCTCCTCTTGGATTTGCTAATTATTGTAAGAGCCCATTATCTGACGCTAGTGAGATAGATAGACTTAAATTTAGCTAGTAAATGGATTTAGTGTGAAACTTGAGAAGCTGAGTGATGGACGAGCAACCTCCATACTATGAGGAAATATTTTGCCCAACTCCGGAGAAAGGCTTCAAGACCAGTAAACTGAACGAAGGTGTAAGAGCTACTTCAAGAACAGACAATGTCAGCAAGAACAAACCTGACTATTGCAAGACAAGCAACCTTCAGAAAAAGATATGAAAACAACAGATTAGTATTACAATTAATTTCAAACAAATATATGCGTTGTTGTGTAATGGATATTGGCTTGGAATGAGAAATTGGGGAACTGAGTTTGAATTCTAGTTGAATTTGTTGCAGTCACTCATGTGAAAGGTATTAATTCATCTCTTCTCCAGCTATGGGTTAAATAGCAGGACAGATTGGGTTTAAAGCCTTGGTTAGCAACCAGTCTACCACAGAAAGACATGGCAACCTAGTGTAGGAAAATCTTCTGCCTGGTTGGTCATGGATCAAAAGAGACATGATCACTCAACCGTGTATCACATATGGCACTTAACTGACTGACTGGTATGTATTTGGATTTCAGACCCGATGTCATGACTTTAGCTGCTAAAAGAACATGTTTTTAAAAATTCTCTTTTGTTCTTACTATGTGATGTATTAATTGTCTCATGTTTGTTCATCTGCTACAACTCATGTGGGGTGGTTGTGGGGAGGTCACTAAATTTCCCATATCCTTTATTACCCCCTTTCTCCTTGTTCTGCAATCCATTCATTACAACTTATCATGTAGATATCGCGTTGGTTTCCAGTGCTTCTCTTGCCATCAATATTCCTATGAAGATTAAATTCTCTAAGCCCTCTTTTCTCATCATATGTCCAAGAACTGATTATTTGCTTTTTATGATTTATCAACTTTCTGCAGATTGTAAAAATTCTTATCATTTTTTTAGATTGTAAAAAGTCTTCTTGAAGAAAATGATTTACTGAAATAAGTCTTAAAAAGTAACCCATAGCTGGGCAGAGAAGAGGTAGGTTTGCATCTTTCCCGAGGATATTTAAACGTAAATGAATATAACAAACCCAATTGGAATTGAAACTCAGCTTTTAAATGTGTTAAAAAAATTTCAATTCATTGTAAATATCTTTGTACCCATTTAATATAAAAATATGATATATATAATTTTTTATATATCAAGAACAATTTTAGGAGAATCTATGACAAAGGGAAAATAATTTTCATGTGATATATTTCATCCTTTAGGATGTCATCATACTAAAGTGATGTTTATGTTGATATAATTACATATGTACATAAAGTTAAATTTTAATTTTTTTTTAAATACGTATTTTGGGTATATAGTCTAGCTGTGCATCTTAAAAATTTCTTGAATCTGGTCTTTCCAAAATATGAACATATTGATGACACTATTTATATATCCCTGCTACTTTACTTAACCTTGAACTTATGATTCACTTATGAAAAATAAACCAACAATACTTTACCTTTCCCAAGGTTACTCCATAATGACAATAGCCTAAAACTACGCACAATCACAAATCAACTAATAAAAATAATCTCATAAATTTCTATTTTCATTGTAAGAACAAAAAAAATCTTGAATAATCATCAGATTCTATTTAAGAGCACTCAGAATTTGCATCACTCAATATTTACATGACAAGAAGAAATACACTGAAAATAATATTCAGCTCCTCTAATAACCTAAGTATTTTATCTTCAACATGAAAGAAAAGATTTTAAAATATTTAAAAATAGAAAAATGAACTTTCCCAATGAATACAATGAATCAAAATATATTGTTCTACCCACCAATTCTATCACAACTACAAATGAATCTAAGCTTAACATAAAATTTGTTACAACTACTAAAACAACAGGATGTGCGTTGTGGTGCAGTGAATATCGCTTGGAACGAGAAATCAGGGAGCCGAGTTCAAATTCCAGTTGAATTACTTCCGTTCACTTATGCTCAAATACCCTTGGGAAAGGTATTAATCCATCTCTTCCCTCCAGTTATGGGTTAAATAACAGGACAGATTGGGTTTTATAGCTTTGGTCGGCAACCAGTCTACCACAGAAAGTTCAGTGTAACCCTGATATAAGCGAGTTGTTGGGACCGGGAAAAAGTTCTCTTATATCCGGGGTTTGGTCTATTTTATGTACATTACCACAGGCTGTAATTTGGGACTAGAGAAAACCTATCTTATATCAGGGTTTCTCTTATATCAGGGTATCTTATATCCGGGTTATACTGTAATGCCAACCTACTGCAGGATAATCTTCTACCCAGTCTGTCATGTCTCTTTTGAGACATGATCTCCCAAGCGTGTATCACATATGGCATTTAAATGATTGACTGACTAAACCAATAAAAGACTTAATACAAAACAAAGCATCTAAAATGTTATTTCCCCTTCAGCAATAATTTTTATAAACAATAATTTTGATTACTAATGAGTTCTTTCTGAGTCATGTAACTTTTCTTAAAGTTTCTTGATTCTGGTCATTTCCAGAGTATTTTACCTAAGCATTCAACTTATTTCCAATATATTGATGATGGTCTATTAATAGCAGGTTGGTAGCATATTGGTATGTGTGGATTTGTGGAAGAATAAAAATATACATTTTGCATGTTAAAATAGAAATTTATTAAAAGAAAAGAATAACAAGAATTTGTAGAAGTTAATGTTCAATTAGAAAGTTAAGGGTATCAAGAGTTGTAGAAATGTTCATAGCAATAATTTGTTGGAAAGAGTTTATACGTATGTATGTATGTATGTATGTATGTATGTGCATTTGTTTGGTAGGAATGTCTTTGAATGGAGAAGAAGTAAAAGGAATCAGCACACGAGAAAGAAGGAGAAAGAGGACGAATATGTGACGCAACCTTATGTCCGAGTTGACTCGAAGTTTCTCCCATTATATTTTAGTGTCTCATCTCACTGCTCCCACCTGATTATCTGACTGACACTGATTGAAGCTTTTTATAGTCATTTAGATTTTTTGCACTAGATTGCTAACTATTTTTATTCTTGCAAATCACTTCCATTGATCAGGAAATCAATTTAACATCTACTCGCGAAGGTTTCGACTTTTTTTTAAGCACATGGTCAATCCTTTTTCTATTTGGCAAAACCAGGATTTCACATGTCATATTTTTGAAAAAGTGAAAAAGAAAGTTGCTTTTAATTCTTAATTTCCTATCCACCACACCTCAAAGTTTCTATGTTGTCCTAACTAGTTCTGATATGTACAATTTGTCTGGTGGGTGTGGGGAGATAAAAAACAACATTTAAAAATAAATATTTACAATGAAACAAGCACAGAGGAAAGCTCATCAGAATAATTACCATGAAAATATCTATCGACAAGACACAGAAAAACTACACTATGACAAGGATCAAACATCTCCTTTCTTAAAAGAAATATTTATTTCCCAAGACGACATACATGTACAAAAAATTTTCAATTAAAAAAACAAACTTAAATCAAAATTTCTGTTACTTAAAATAAATAAGTACATAAATAATTTGTCAAAATGAAATAACAAATAATAATTACATTAATAAAAAAAATAATTAAATAAATTTATATATATAATCAAATAAGAAATTTAACATTTACTCGATTTTGCTTATTACAAAGCTTATTAAAATTACATCACTTAGGATCCTCCATAGTTTATTAGGCATTAAATTACATCACTTAGGATCCTCCATAGTTTATTAGGCATTAAATTACATCACTTAGGATCCTCCATAGTTTATTAGGCATTAAATTACATCACTTAGGATCCTCCATAGTTTATTAGGCATTAAATTACATCACTTAGGATCCACCATAGTTTATTAGGCATTAAATTACATCACTTAGGATCCTCCATAGTTTATTAGGCATTAAATTACATCACTTAGGATCCTCCATAATTTATTAGGCATTAAATTACATCACTTAGGATCCTCCATAGTTTATTAGGCATTAAATTACATCACTTAGGATCCTCCATAGTTTATTAGGCATTAAATTACATCACTTAGGATCCTCCATAGTTTATTAGGCATTAAATTACATCACTTAGGATCCTCCATAGTTTATTAGGCATTAAATTACATCACTTAGGATCCTCCATAGTTTATTAGGCATTAAATTACATCACTTAGGATCCTCCATAGTTTACCTAGACTTTCACAGTTTGCCTTAAGAATAATTTTGAGAATTCTCAAATTGAAAAATTTTGTAAGTATAACAATGTTTTTACTTCTGTTTACTTTGTTTTGGTAAAGAAAATTTTCTTTTCTTTTTTTCAGAAAATGAGGAATAAACTTCTACTCCTGTTCAAAAATTGAGGAGGAGTGTAAATTGGGTGATATTCATGAAGTAAATCATTAATTATTAGATTATTTTTTATAAAAATATTTTAGAATGTCAATTTACTTTATTAAAAATAATTAAAAACAAAAAATTGCTTCATTTTGTTTTGCATGTTTTTTTTTACGTAATTAAAAATAATTAAAAAATAAATGCGTTTTATTGAATTACCTTTCTTTTCAATTTAATTTATTAAAAAAATGAATTTCTTTTCAATTTAATTTATTAAAAAAATGAATTTCTTTTCAATTTAATTTATTAAAAAAATGAATTTCTTTTCAATTTAATTTATTAAAAAAATGAATTTCTTTACAATTTACTTTATTAAAATAATTAAATACAAAAAACTGGTTCATATTTTTCATCATGCCTTTTCAAACACCTTATTTAAAGAAAAATATTCACTAATTAAGGTTTTAATCCTTCATAAATTACTTTTATACATTAATAAAAAAAAGTCATGTTTTTCTGGTGCTGAGTTGTCCCAGCATTGAGTCGGCAGTGTTGAGTTATCTTGCACTCCAAAACATCTGGGTCCCCTTAGTAAATTAATCACTTTTGTTAATTTTACTCCCAAATCAATAGTGATTAGCAGTATGCTTTTCTCAGTAGATTTTATGAATTAAGAGGGCCAGAAAATAAGTGCAATTTTGTTAATGCTGCATGATAGATGATAGAGCTTCTTATTATGCATAGTTATGCTGAAAAAAGATCATGCCAAACTAATGGGCCACCAGCCAACATTTCACTTTTCAGCTTTTAAGTTAAAGAGGAATTTCTTTTTTTGCAAAAAGTGATCTTTATTATAACAGAAAATCTAAAACATCAAAGTATGGAGCAGTAATAGCATCCCAAATTTTTATTATAATTTCCATTCTATAAAAGCAGGTAATCTTTAGGAACCTATTCTGCTTATTTTCTTTTCAATCTGAGAATGGAAACTGGTCACTTTATATAGTATAAAAAAGAATTAAGACATTTTGATGATTTGATAAAAAACATTTATTAATTAAGGTAATTCCAGATTGAAATTATGTACTCATCATATTTTTCTTCAGAAGTATGATGCATTCTGACTCTAGAGTCATCAGCTGTTTTATGGTTTCTTAGCCACATTGGAACTGAATCCCTGCAGTCCCAAAGATCCGGTGGAAGACCTATTAAATTTATGACTAGAAGATTTGCTGCATTTTTAACTTCAAGACAATTTCTTTTGTCAGAATGAATTATGTTCATCATAGAAAAACCTCTTTCAGTCTGTGCAGAACTTACAGTGATGGTATTAATTATATTTTTAGCTATTACATATTAGCTATTAATATATAAGATTATTTTCAGATAACCCAGCAACCAGTTTGATATGCTTTTATAATTTTAAGAATCAGTTCACATGTACCAGTGAAAACCTGTAGGATGCTACCATTGGGGTCAGCAATTAGTGTTGCTGTCTTTGGCTTGAATCATTGCCTCAATTCAGTGTGACATTGAATGGGACAAGGTCTAGATTTTCTCATTGAGAATTTTTTCCATTCTCATTGGCAGTAATTCCCAAAGCTCTTGGAGATTAAATGGTTTTGATTGGAGCAATTATTTCTTCAGTTTCTACAACAATGATTCAATTATATTTGGATTAGGGCTTTGTATTGTCTAGTTTTCCAAAAGTTGAACACTTTCATCCACAAGAAACCATTTTGTTGCGCGTGATGAAATGGAAACGAAAAGAAAACTTATACTTAATATTAGGAAGAGACAGCTGAAATTTCTAGGACACATGATGATGAAAGAAGGCTCGGAAAATCTGATACTCACAGGACAGATTGAAAGCAAAAGAGACAAAGGAAAAACAACACATAACATACTTAGTGAGCTTGACAAAATGGATTGTGGAACAAGGTTTGGACAAAATAACAAAAAGACAAAATTTAATAAGAACTACAAAGGACAGGAAATTGTGGAGAGCCATGGTCATCTACATCCTGAGGGGACATAGTACATAAAGGAGAATAAGTTAGTAAACTAATGTAGTTTTGTCTGTTTCAGTTTCCATCAACTTTTACCAATTTACTTCTAACATCACTTTTGATGCAACTCTACACCATTACCTGTGAACCACCAGGTTTTACTGTCTTTATGGTGTATCTTATATTATTTTGTTTGCTCATTGGTCTTCTTCATTATTCTCTTGCATTAGAATGTAACTCTATTTCGCATTCATCAATAAAAATTACTTTTTGCCACTTTCCAGCATCCCATGCTAGATATTCTTTTGACTACTTTATAGAAACTATCTCACTTGTTGGCTATTGTGGCATGTGAGGGGCTTCCTTACTTTGTTTGACTCAGCAGCAGCAGCAACAGAAATAACCAGCAGGGTACAACCAGAAGTCCTAAAGGTCATAAAAGTATTGACCAAGTCCTATTCAGTCTTATGGTATAGAAAGGTGTTCATTAAAACATCAGGGTTCACCAGTATGGTACAGACAAGTTTGAGAAAATAAATGAGTAAAGGCCATGTTTTGTTAACTATACCACCATTTTTATTTTGTTGTTGACTTCATAAGGTTACACCTTTTTTATATGTGAATGTTCATCATTATATATGTATTGCTGTGTTCAGGTTATAAAAAGTTTTTTTTGTGTGTGTGTATATGTATATTCACGTGAATATAGCATATTTGTTATTACATGTATGTACCTAGTGGAAAGTAGTATCAGGTTGTTGTTGGGGCTATGTTATATTATGTTCCAGGTATTTGAGTGTGTGAATTGTACTCTTGAATTCATTCTGTGGCTTTTGGCATATTCTTTTGTGAAGATTATTTAAGTACATCTTTGGTTTTCATGAAGTTAGTCTTCTTTTAGCTGGTTGGTTGGTGTGTTGATAGTGAGAGACAACCATAGTTGTCACCTTCTTATACTACTCAACTATAAAAGAAATGATCAAACCTCACTTATAGGCAATAGTCAAATGGCATTGAAAAAAGCTTCATTACAAGTGTAAACATTCCACTGTTTTTCTGTCATTTTTTCTGTAGTGAAGGCAACCATAATTGTCTCCCCTTTGATCTACTTGACTATAAAGAAATAATTGAACATCACTTACAAGTGGTAATCAAATTGCATTGAACAAAGCTTTGCTACAAGCTTAAATATTCGTTTGTTTTTCTTTAGACTGCATTTTTTTAGATAAAGATTATTAAACTATCTACAAAATTTAACAACCTGTCAAAAGGATGTTTTTTCCTGAAGAATTGACAACCAAAATACTAAACACCATTTATTTATTAGATTTTATAATTAAAAGAATAATTTTATATTTGCATGATTATAAAAATATGCAAACCTACTACAATGAAGTATTTATTATTTACCATATTATCTGTGATCTATAGAACAAGAAAATTTAAATTAATATCTAATGATGAGCAGTAATATGCAGATATGTGGCCAAAGGGTGTGACAGTCCCCCCCCCCCGAATCCATATAAGAAGAGCATCTAATCAAAGAGTTTATATTTCATTTGAATAACATGTTTATTTCATGTTTCATCTGTTTTTCCATATTTAAAATGTCTTCATTTCTCACATTTCTCAGTTCCAGTCCCTAGTTCCTTAGGGTCATACAATCAAGGAGTTACCATCAGCAAACTTCTGCAGGTCACTGATGATGAGTAACTGTAATTATCAATTTTGAAATAAAACGCATATATATATATATATATATCCAAATGCTCAAGGAAATTTATGATGATTTATTTATAAGTGTAGCTTTAATGTGGCACAAGGCTGAAAGCAGGGAGCCACCCATTGAGAATCAAACCCACTACCCAGTAGTAGTTGATCTAGTGAAACAAACTTGCTAACTATTATACCATGTTGAGTACACCTTTTTTAGTGAATTTATGTAAGCAAATAAAAGAAATACCTAGAAAATGCTTAAATTTTGTTGTTTTGCCATGGTGGCAGTACAATACCAGATGATGTGTGATGAATATCCATGTTAATGGATATTAAGTATAAACAAGACAGAACAACAATAATTAGAAAGAGAGGAGAGGTTAAGTTGTTAGAATTGTAGAAAGTACAGTCTGATAATAATTGCCAATGACACTCCAAATTATTTACAGTTTCTCCACATGGTCAGAAGCTCAAGTTAGATGCAACACAAGGCCAATTAACATAGGTAAAACCGAGCTCATAAGCTCAGACAAAAATTCTTGTCTGTTTTTCCCCAGATGAGACTCTAGCCTTTGGCAGAGGCACATCTGGGTTCCTCTCCACCTGAAGGCAGAGAGTTCGATAAAGTGAATGACTGACAGTCGATCTCATCAGACTGTCAATGACACTCCAAACTCCTAACTGCTATTAATCTTTATTTATATAGCTATTTTGGACCACAGACCATTCCATTTGAGAGTGCTAGAGGAGTACTAGCTGCTCTACAACATGCATTTATTTTTCTCAAAAGTTATAATTACATTTACTCATCATTATTTATTAATTTAATTTTTCTTGTTCTACAGTTCACAAATATTTTTATAAACTTTTGATTAAATAAAGTTGTTTTCATAGTTATCTCTTCATAGTATACAATGATGTGCAGAGGTTTAGTGATGTTTGGTGATACCAGGGGCCAACTTCTTGGTTGTATGTCACTAAGACTCAAGTAGGGAGGAGGCTATAGGGCCTAGTACTGAGAAATGTCAGAAAGGATGACATTTCAAATCTGTAAAAACAGATGAAACATGAAATAAACACTTTATTAAAATTAAAAATAAAGTAAATTTTTATTTCACACTTTAATTGGATACCCTTTCAATATGGATGCCTAGGGCCATCATACTCTCTGCCTCACCTCCTCTGTACACTACTGATAATATGGTAAATAACAAATATTGCATTGTAGTTGGTTCACGTATATTTTATAATCTTGTAAATAAAAACGTGTTTAATACATTGTTGTCAATTCTTGAGAAAAAAGAAAATGTATAAATATAGTTTCATATGTTTGGTTTTTATTACAACTCTAAAAATTATCTTTTTAAAACAAGATTTGTCAAAGGCATATAAAGTAATGGCATTATCAAGAGAAAAACCATCATTTTGACACACTATTTTTTATCAGTACAATTGTTAAACTTTGCCAACAAATAGGTGTGTAGACAGGGTATGGATTTTTATTTTATTTTTTTTGTGATGAAGCAAACTCAGGAGACATGACTGTAATTAACAACTAATGGAACTGGAGTTATCTCCCTTGAGCATGCAAATTTTTTTTTCCTTTTTTTTTTTTTTTTTTTTTTGTCAATGAAACCCTATAATAATTATACTGGTCAAAAAAAAATTTTTTTTGAAATGATGGCGAGACACAAAATATCTATTTAGCTAATTTGAGGGTGCTGAATCTGAAAATTTCCTTAATTTTTCTTGGTTAGCTATCGTATTTGCTGCATAGAAATGACTCATTTTTCATTTGTTTTCTGTATATATAATATTGACTGATAGCATTATTTCTCAAAGTAAATCATACAGACCTTTCAATTCGTATTTAAGCCAACAAATATTGATCTGCTTATTCAGAAAGCCTATTTTTTTCAATAACAATCAAACTTTAAATTTTTTAAAATAACATGATTGAATATACTAAGACCAACAAGAATTTCCATCAAGTCATTTAATAAACTAATAGCAGAAATAAAACCTTTGTGAACATAATAACTATGACAAAAATTTTCCCTTTGTTGATTGTCAGTCAAGTTCAATATTATTTAAATCCTATCTTATTTTCGTTTCACAGTTATATTAAACATAAAATGTTTTTACATGAAAAAACACTAAACAAAAACTGATTTATATAATACCAGGTGTAATCAATGAATCATAGATACTATTAAACATCTAAAAATAATTGGCCCCCATTTTAAGTGTGAATTCATTATCTCCACTTTACTGAATCTCAGTACACTGTTTTAAGACTTTTGTTTCATTGCATCTCATTATTAATTATTTATAACAATTTTTACCATTTTTGATGACATGGGTATCTTAATTTATACTTAACTGATTAAAAATAAGTTTTAACTGTTGATTTGATTAGGTTACAAACTGTTTTATTCTTCACATTAGAGCATTTTAAGTATTGCACTGGCAAAAATTGTGTTATGATGCACCTTTTTTGTGCTAGTATGGTAAAAGATGCACAAATGAAGAAACTGAATTCAAAAATCACAGAACTCATGATCAGTTGCTTGATATGTTGGTCAAAAATAGGGGAAAAATCATTAAATATTTTCATAAATGGATAGTATAATGTTTTAATATAAATTAAATGTAAGTTTGATAGTGAACATTTATTTTACTAAACTATTGATTTCAATACTATAATTACTATAAATTCAATGTGACTTTTATCCTAGCTAAAAGCAGGATTTTTTCTTCCTTCATACTAAATTTGGCTCACCACTTTTACTAATTTGGGGATAGCATAATGGATAACAACTTAAAATGAGAAATCTGTGAGCCCAGTTTAAACTTCAGTCAAGATTGTTATATTTACTGTCATATACTCTTAGAAAAGGTATGAATTCATCCTTTCTAACCCCGGCTATGGATTAAATAGCAGGACAGACTTGACTTTCTAGCATCCATTATAAGAGGACAACTTTGAATTCAAAACCTTATGTGACTCTGGTGAGCATACTGTAAAGTTCGCTCAGCATAGTTACAGTATAAATCACAGATTGGATCTGTGAGTGTTGAAGAAACACAAATCAGTCTGACCCAATGGGCATTCTTGGAAATGAGTAGTCATGCTGAAGATAAAAAACTCACTGATTTGTAGTCTACTATCAGGGTTGAAACAGCTCTGATGACTTCTACTGACCCATGTTAATTTTGTCAGTTTCTTAAATAAAAATCAATAAAATTAATTCATATGAATATACCTTCTCAGCATGCCACACACCAAAATATTACAATTTCTTCATAGAGAGGTGTAGAATCTGACTAACAATATCTTTCCATGATTTTATTCAGTATTGTAATGATGTGAGAGGAAATGAAATTATTTTAATTCAAATAAATAAATAAGATATTAAAAGATAACTACCCAAGGAGGATTTAATTATTATTTTTTTAATTTTAAAGTGAACTCCAGACATGTGGTTAACGTTGTTTTCACTTAAACTGATAGCCACAAACAATTTGAAGGATTCATTCAGCATTAACGTTTATTTTGATTCTGATTTATTTTTCTGGTTTCATCCTTTTCTTAATAAAGGGAAACATTAACTATCAGATCGCTGTTTCAACAGACATTAATTAATTAGTTTATATTATATGATCGATCAAGAATATCTTCATTTTATTTCGTGATTATTTTGTAATAGTCATAGTCTCTCACCCGTTACTCTGACCCAATTGTGTTCATTTTGTAACTTTACTACTTGTATGACTATTCTTTTTTCCCGTACATTTATTTCATTCTAAATAGTCTATTTTAAGGAAGGAAATGAATATTATTATCTTTTGAGTGATTACTACTTAGTAAATCCGCTACTTTAAAGAAATTATTAAAATAATGAATTGACAGTGAAATTCTCTCTTACTTGTTTAGGCAGTAAAAATGTGTCAATTCTAATTTCTCCCATTTAAAAATTTTATATCTTTCTATACTTCCTAATTTATTTAGAGTATTGACTATTTTAACATAACACTTACAAATGTTTAGGTCTTGTACTCCAGTGGTTTTTAATTTATATAATTTAACAAACTGATCTTCTAAAAATCGTTAATACCGAGATCTCCTCCCTTTCACTTAAAGTCGTGTTTATTAAATAAGTTTCTTTTTTTAACACTGGAGGTTATCCCTTCTGCACTTAATTATTTTGTAATAATCAACCGGTAAACAAGTACATATAATGTAATGATAATCGCATTTTAATGTACTCTAAAAAACGTCTTAAAACTTTTAGGCCTCTTTGGTTTCTTTTTAATTTTTTAAGAGTTATGTCCCTTTGCGTCGACCTCTTACTCTCCAAAAAATGTCTTAAAATATTGATATCTGTCATGCGATCATTGCAGCGGTCATTAGTCTGCTTTACATGAAGCTGAAAGAACACTAAAGATATTAAGTCTAGTAAGTTCCTCTATTACTTCTACTTTTATTTTAAGTTTATGGCCAGTTTAAGGGCACCAAGGCTATTGCAAACTGAATTTGCAAATGTAACAAAATCCCAATAAATAGTCTTTTATGGACGAGGTGGAAAAAGGCATTAACTTTTTTTTTTCATATTGTTCAGGTGTAAAAAGAAATGTTTCTTCTTGATAAGCTTAAAAATGCGATAAAACAACAATGATATGTTGATTGTTATTTATTTGCATTAAATTAAAAAAGATTTCCGATGTCAAGTCATAACGATTGCTTCAGCAAAAAAATAAATTAAAAAATAATAAATAAAAATGACTTAGATATTGAAGAAAAAAAGTATATTTTTATCAGCTGAAATTTTCTTCAATCAATCCAATCCAAATTCAAAATCTATTTGTAACAAATTAGAATTATAACAATAAATTATTATTTGTTCTATTGCTAAGGTATTAAAGCATAAAACAGTTTTTTAGAGAGACATAGGCAACCATTTCTTTTTTAAAAGTTTTAAAATTAATTTACAAAAACTAAGTTTTTTTTTTCACCTTAAAATGTTCTTTAGTTTTTATTTTTAAAAATTAAAGAACATTTTAAAATTGTTGCCTTAATTCTTCTTCATACACTCGTTTTCGTGATCAGAGACGTAAAAATCATCAAACTTGTATCATGAACTACAACACAAGTGTTTACGAGAGAATTCATAAAATAAATAAAAATACTGTTTTATCGTCAACACCATGTACGATAAGTGAACCCATGTTAATATTAAAAAAAAAAAAGTTCTATTTATTTTTAAACCTTTACCTGCTCTTCATTTAAATACGACTTTGAAGATACCTTTTTATGAGATTTATTTTTAACCTCTTGACATTGTATCATTCAATAAGAAATTCGCAATCCAACTGATGTCTGGGTCACATTACCTTTCATTGTGGTTGTTAGTGATTATGTTTCTACTTTCGATACTACAAAAAGCTCTTAACACTTTTTAATAAGAAGATCATGTCGTTAACAACGCGACTCTTGCTGTCTACAAGTTTAGAAAACTAGCAACAACAACAAAAACTACCACTAGTAAAAAGAAAAGTATAAATTTCATAATAAAAATAATATTAAATTCAATCGTTATGACCACTTTTTGCGTATTATTGACTTACAAAAACTCCTTTGGTAATTCGACATTTATCGCTGTGTGTAGACTCACTAGTACCTTTTTTAGTTTTTTGTTTATGATGATGATGATGATAATAATAATAATAAGTAAGACAGTTCTGCATTGCACTTATTATTTAAATGTACAATTCAATTTTGTTGGACAATCACAATTAGATACTGTAGGTTAAGTTAGGGGTCGTTAGTCTATGCGTTTTTTTTTTGTTTTGTTTTTTTAAGTTTTACCAGTAAAAAAACAAAAGTGGAGAGGGAGTCACTATCATCTGATTGACAGTTTTTGTCACATTTATTAATAAATTCAGTACATTTTCACCGTAGAGAATATTTGATTTGATTGCTTCAAATCCCTGCATTTATTGTTGACATCACTGACTTTAGGTAAATCGTAGTTTATGACAAAAAAAATGTCACAATTTTAAAATGATTGAATTGATAAATAAATAAATGTTCAAGATCCTTCCAGTCACCTGATGCAGGGCCTGATTTTTCTTGAAGAGTTTAATTGGAAAAAAATAGAGTAAAATTTCATATATACTAATTAAATTCAGAGTTTGTTATGATCAATAAATTCAATAATAACAGTTGAATTTTTGCCTTCACTTACGCACAAATGTGACAAATAACCTTTCCTCCAGTTATGGGTTAAATAATAGGACAGATTGGGTTCTATATCCTTGGTCGGCAACCAGTCTACCGCAGAAAGCAATGGCAATCTACTGCGGGAAAATGTTCTGCCCAGTCAGTCATGTCTCTTTCGAGACATGATCGCCCAAAGCGTGTATCACTTATGGCACTTAACTTACTGAATCGAATACAGTATTGGATTTGTAAAAAAATAACAAAACAAAAAAACTGATTTGAATCCCTAAAGTACATAAAAATCATAAAATTCTTTATAATCAAAATTTAAACATATTTTTTTTTAATTAAGTAAGGAATTTATGGCTACATTTAAAGGTTTTAGTACCAAGATGGGTATTTTAGAAAATTATTGTTTAACTTAAAATATTTTTAAAAATCTAGTAATTAGCCAAGAAACAAGTAACGTTGCATTTCTGTTACTTGCTTAAGATTTTATAGACAAGTTCTTCAGTACAAATAGTTTACAAGGGAATTGCTCTGTCTTTCCTACATGTTGGTGTAGTGTATATTAAAACATTTATCACAGCAAATGATGTTCTTTAAAAATAATCTGTAAGAGTTATTTTACTCAGTTTAATTATGTAGAAAATTATATGCAACAGAAACAGAATATCAGAAACTTGTATATAATTTAGTAGGCATAATTATTTTTTTCAAACAGTGAACATAACACATATACCCAATAAAAATAATGTTTAATAAATATTCAAGGCTGACCACAGTTGAAATCACAGAATCATTGTAATTTACAATTCTTTCATTAGCTGCATGGCAGTAGTTGTTTCATCAGGGCTAAATGTGATTTTGAATTCAGATTTGTCCTTCTAGACTAGTTACCACTCAAGGCTGAATAGTCCAGTCTCCCTTATTATTCAATCCATAGCTAGTGGGATTCATGCTTTTTCCAAAGCTGTTTACACAAAAGTGAATGTAACAAAATTTGGCTGGAATGCACACTTGATTTCCAATTTTTTGTTCCAAGCTGTTATCCTTTATACCACCCATATATCTGCTTTGAGGAGTAATAAATGATGGTAGTAATAAATAAATTCATTAATTGCTTATATATGTACTAGCAGTATAGCTCGGTGTTGCTTGGGTATAATGAAAGCTTTAAAACTAATCCATGGTCCTGGAGCTCAGACTTGTTGGATGTTGGCACGAAAGATTAAAAAGCAATAGTTGTTTACAGTTAAAGTGAAACCATAGGCTGAAAGAAAAATGAATGGATGCGAGTCAAATTTTGATTTCCTGGTATTGATATCAAATTTTCTGCACTATTGTAAGAACTGCAAACTTGAAACTTCTGAATATCGTTTCTGATATCTTTGTCTATGAGTGTATCAAATTTGATTAAAATCGAACCACTCCTTCTATAACCTGATTTTTTTCAATTTTCGATATTTATCGGGGGTACCTCAACACAAAACCTAGCTATGAACACTCAGAGACGCTTATAGTACAACTGTGTAAATTTTCAAGAAAATCGGTTCAGCCGTTTCGGAGTCTATAGGTAATGGATACACACACACACACAAAGTTCCATTTATAAATAAGTTTAGATATATAATATCACACATTGAGTGCTGGTATTAATAAAATAATACTCAATGTAAAATAACAGTGCTATAAATTATATATTAATAAATACATTTTTTCCTCACCAATAACATGACTCAGTTTCATGCAGATTTCATTGTGCATGAAAACTCTCAGTTCTGCTACGCGTGAGCAAAAGTATATTTATTAATATCTATCTATGAATATATATATATATAATTAATACAAGTAAAAGTTTCTCACTTAGCTGATTGATGCTAATTCAATCAGCTAAGTGACAAACCTTTACTTTTATTAATTTTAATAATGCTTTATCTTTTATAGCAAGCACTTTATTGAAAAAACTGCTTACCTTTAAATGCCTTTTCTCTCAGTATCTCATTGACTTTCATATTTTTTGGCTTCATACTATCTTTGACATCCTATATATATATGAGACACATCCTATATATATATATATATATATATATATATATATATATATATATATATATAAGACACATCTCAGTTCTGATTTGTTCACTTTTCACTAATGTCCTTGCAAAAGGTATGAATCAATCTTCCTCTTGATATGAGTTAACTAACAGGGTACACAGGAAAACTTTATCTAGGATGACTGTAATACAGCAAGTTTAATCAATAATAATAATAATCATTGAAAGCTTTGTAGCACACTATGCATCATTCTACTGTTATTCATTCTTCCAAAAAGTGTGGCTGGTTCTATATTAGCATTTATCACTATAAATCAATTTATGTGTAGGTTGTTTAATAGTAAACTGAATTGTGAGTCTATCATGCATACATACACACACACACTCTCACACACACACACATATATATATATATATAAGTCATTCAAATACAAGCCTTTTTCGCTGTATCACAGCTCATCAAAAAGTGTGGCTAGACACATCCACTTGATCAGAACAGGATTGAAACTCGACTGATTTGTTGTCAGTCGGAGTCGCTACCCCCTAAGCCATAGGCGTATGGAATCAGAGAAGGAAAATTTTAGTGTGTTGTATATAAGCAGTGTATACACAAGCCAGTCACTGAAAGAACTCAATTCGTTTGAAGAGTAATGCATATATCGCAGAAGTGGAATCTGTTTTTAAAATTCTCTTTTCTAGAGAGCTCAATCGTAATAAGAGCATAATATATATATATATATATATATAGAATTAATTGTACATTGCAACATGGAAATTTCTATGTTTCGAGATGGATTCTCATCATCAGGCAATGTTGCTGTTTGTTGTGCAGATGATTTACATTTGAATGACAAAAACCTTTGGTTTGCTGTGTATGTATGTGGGAAGATATAAAAATTTACATGTGTGTTTCTTTTGGCTAATCAGAGTGGAGATTCATTTTGGGGATTTGGCCCCAAAGAATACATACTAACCAACTTTTTCTCTTTTTTTCTTTTTTCCTCCCTCAGCCTACCCTTTTCTCTTGTTTCTTTTCCCTCCTTGACAGTCAAGATGTTAACCTGCCTTTAACCTGATCTTATCATTTTCCCTTCTTTTTCTTCAGTTTTATTACTTTTGATGTGATATTCTCATTCAGTACCACTTCTATATTTTTCACTTACTTATCATTTTTAGTCTATTTATTTATTTGTTGTAAAGTTTTTTTTAAAAGGAAAGTTTTTTTTATAAAATATAATTTTTTGGTCTATCTATTTATTTGTTGTAAAGTTTTTTTATAAAAAGAAAGATTTATTTTAAAAAATAATTTTATGTTCCAATTTATTTTTATATAGTTCATTAGTA
Source organism: Ascarosepion bandense (assembly GCA_037127315.1). Classification (NCBI taxonomy): domain Eukaryota; kingdom Metazoa; phylum Mollusca; class Cephalopoda; order Sepiida; family Sepiidae; genus Ascarosepion; species Ascarosepion bandense. The sequence goes on along the minus strand of JBBBDQ010000140.1, from coordinate 1,352,720 downwards.
ATGATTTTCCTTAAGCAATTGTTGGTTATATGCATGTTATTTCATTTAGATTTTATCCATTTTCTAATGTGAATGATTTGCAATGTCTACATATGACATTTATTTCGTTGCGTTTATTTAATAGATTTTTATTCTTAAGGGATTTAATAATAAATAGTTTTTTGTATAAACATAATGAACATGGTTCATTTAAGGGCTTACATGTTTTAGTTTCTTTTAGAATTTTCCACTTTATTGTGGGTGTTTTTTTGTTTCCTTTAGGTACCAGTGATATTTCGATAGGGATGTTCTATTTTTGTATTTGTTATTATTAAATGAAGAGGTGTGCTGGTAAATTTGCTGCTTTAGAGTGTTTTTAGTACTCCCTATATAAATTTTTATATTATTTGGGTTTTCCTTTGAGGATATTTCGCATTGATAGATTATTAATTCCGTTAAGCACCTGTTTTCTAACGGATAATCTATGGGGTTTTTACAATTACATTTTTTCTTGTCTAAATTGTTATTTTCTGTTATCCGGTTGTTTTTATTGATTTTGTTGAAGTTTTTAAAAATATTATTGTGTTTTTTTTTTATAATTTTTTCTAGATTGTTCATACGGTTGTAACTTAATTTAATAGTGTCTTTATTAAAGATCTTACTTCGTGGATTTTTTTCTGGAAAGTGTTTCTTAATTAACGTGAGGAATTTTTTCCCCAGTTTATTACTAGTCATCTGGTTGAAAGTGGGTGTGTTCCAGATGATATTCCTATTCCTATTTTTTCTTCAAGGGTTACTTTTCTTGTTTACATATTTAATATTTGGGTTTTTGTATCCACTATTTTTTAATGCAGTATTATAAAAATTGCTATGCTTATTAAATACTTCCGTGACGCAATATACAATTAATTCATAACTATATAATTATATTAAGCTCTATAATACTCATTATATTGAGCACTGTTCATAATAAAATAAATGCCAGAGCACTCAAAATAAAAAAAAAACCTTGAGTCCTCTTCACCTGGAATTATATATATATATATATATATATATATATATATATATATATATATATATATAGTTTTATTAAAAATGACTGACAAGGCTCTGTGATTTAGATTTTTATTTAATTTTTCTTGTGTTCATGTGAATGTTTTTTCTGAACTTAAAATGTGTAGAAATTGTAGAAATGTTCTCTATATTCATGTACTTTTGGCTATTATCAGGGTTTTTGATTTTTAAAGCCTATCAAGAAGACTCACATTATACCTCTATGATCACAGCTCAATTAAGACTCATTTATGTACCCACTGAAACCTACTAAAATCCATCTGCAGCATACTTGTAGAAAATGCAAATGTAATAGCCTCATCCACATATAAAAAAAAAGACTAAAAATAATAGAAGCGCTAATAATAAAAAAGGAAAAGCCAACTCTCAATAACATCAACTATGAACATGGCCACAATGTGCTGACCATATTTGTAAAATTCAAAACAACATTTTCATAACTCTGGAAACAAACATATAAAATAAAATTTAAAAATCTATTCAGTCAGTCAGTTAAGTGCCATATGTGATACACGCTTTGGGTGATCATGTCTCGAAAGAGACATGACTGACTGGGCAGAAGATTATTCCACAATAGGTTGCCATTGCTTTCTGCAGTAGACTGGTTGCCAGCCAAGGCTATAGAACCCGATCTATCCTATTATTTAACCCATAACTGAAGGGAAGATAAGGATTAATTCCCAAGGGTATTTGTGCATAAATGAATGCAAGGAATTCAACTGGAATTCAAACTCAGCACCTCAATTTGTCATTCCGAGTCGACATCCACTATTCATTCAGTTAAAAAAACAAAAACATAAAAAAAAGTAAATAAAAAGTTTAATTGCTGGACCTTGTCATTTGTCTTTAAATGAAACTTGTATAAAAGAGAGATTGCTACCCAAATACACACTATATATATAACCCTAACAAAACTGAATTTATTTTTCTTCATAGTCTCCTTGTCAGTGTACAGAATTTGGTAGTGAGTATTAATCATATGGATTTCAGATCAAAATTCATGTACGTATGTGTCAGTTTACAGACTTATCAATGTACTCTTATATATTTCATCAATTTGAGTCAAGGAAAGTTTACAACCACCCTAAAATGTGTGTCACTATATATATATATATATATATATATGTGTGTGTGTGTGTGTGTGTGTATGTGAGATGATTCTATTGCAGATAGTAATTGTATCTGATATGAAATATTTAACTATTACTATTAAAATAAACCAGCTTTTCATAAAATTAGATTATCAAAAAGAATTAAACTAATGGTGTTGAATTGTTATTGACTGAAGTCTTTGTAGTCATAATAATTTTAATAATTTACAAAGATAAGCCACTGTATACCGAATTAACCAAGGAATTAATAAAAGAAAATTGTTATTAGTTGTTTAAAGTATATTTAGCTTAAATGATCACCTGGTAACATAAGTATGGTTTGAGCTGGTGAGAAAAACTCTCCAAAAACACCAACATTTGGAAAGTATCTTTCATGTTATTACTCACCATCATGAATATCAATATTTTTGTTAGTAATATTATTTGTATTATTACTACTATCCAATCTCTAATCAATAATGAATCATTGAAAGCTAGCATTTGAAACCTTTTCAACGCCAGCATCATTGACTTCTTACTGTTACTACTGCTTGGACAGTAGTCCTGAGAGTATGATTTGTTTAATTGCTTACTCATTCTCTTTTTGTCTTCCTCCATTGTAGTATTCCAGTGATAAGACATATTTTTGTCAATCTATCTGATCCTTGAAGATTGCAGTGGAGTTACAAGTGGCCTAAAGGTTAATGGCAAAGCAAAATGGATTTTGACAGTTAAGCTTTCAACTGAGATAATTGCTATTTACTGCTTTGTAAAAAGTATGAAATTACTACTACTTTTTCGCTATTGGTAATAGAAAAATGGTCAAGCATTACTCCTTGATGTTGGTGCCATGTAACCTAGAAAAACTTGCTGTATTGCTTGGAGAGAAGATTAACTCTGCCAAGTAACTCTAACTAATGTCTCCACCTAAACTCTGAAATTTTATTTACTATCAATTTTTTTCTTCTTTCTTCAATAGAAGTAGATAGGTTCACTTATTGTTCAGTTTATACTCCTCGTCAGTATTTTGAATAGGAGTAGAGGATTATTCTTTGTTTCTTGTTCAGAATTGGGTTTCTGGTTCATTCTAAAGTATTCTCATTCTTTTTCATTCCCAATAATCCTTTTTATTTTAGTGGCACTAATACCTTACTTGGGTGAATTGATTTATGAACAAAAAAAAAAGAAAGAAAACTGAGAACAGAGATGTAGACTGATCAGGATTCCAGACTAAAATTTTTCATCATTATCTCAGAACTATTCTGAAATACAGATTTAATTGACCTCCTCCAAAAAATAATTTTTAAACTGTCTCAAAATCAAAATGTTATTTTAAGTTTATTATAATTTATTGTTGTTAGTAGTATAATAAAAACACCATTAAAATATTTAGGAAAAAAAAGGTTAAAACATTGGCTTTAAAAAGTGAATAAATACAAAACTAATTACTTAAATTTTAACATAATTTTTATAAAAATCAAATCTTTACTTTTATATAAACATTTTGATAAATCACCTTGTCTAATTTCACATGGACATTTTCTTATTAATTTTCATATTATGAGTATCTTTTATCTGAATTTAAGCATTGTGCTCTATGCATTCATTTTCTAAAGAATACTAGCCTATTCCAATTATTCACAATCAAAAAATTGCCATTTGCAATTACCCTCCTTGCATCATGATTAATTTTCCAAGTTTGTCAGTTTTAAAATTCTCCCTTGTATTTTCAATTCAATTCATGATAAGCAAAAAAGCAGTGCATGAAAGTTGTTTGTCAATGGTTCATTTTAATATTTTAACCAAAAATTGACTAAAAAAATAATTTTCTTTCTTGTGTTTATTAAAGCAAAGTTAATTCTACCAATTAGATTTTAATGCTTTTTACATTTTGAAAGAAATAATACAAATATTTTTCATTCAGCTTTTGTTTTTAATTTGGGTTACATTTACCAGTTCTAAAAAGAAGTATTTTTTTTCATGTATACATACATGTCTGCATATATACGTGTGTTCCATTTATTAAAAGGCCGTCATTGTTGGTGAGAAATGAGATTTTTTTCCAAGAAATTATTTGCTTTAAGAATAGATATAATGAAATTTTCATTAAAAATGTATTGTCCTGGCATCATCCCCCAATCCCTAACCATTCAAACTAATGTTGTCATTCCCAGGATGGTAGGATAACATCAGTGTTTGTCCTGGTAATGGTGCCTTTTAAAGGATGACTCATGTAAAGTGAACAGAAACAATCTCAACTAGAATTTTCAACTGAGTTGGCCAATTCTCAGTTTTCCATGCTGATAACCATTGGGCTATTTCACACTTCCATTAACATCATGCAACTCATCCTATTTCTTTCCTGCTTTTCTTTCTCAAACAACCTACATCATAAATCCTATTGTCTGTTTGCAGTTTTCAGAAGCAGGCTATCACAAAAAATTTTGTGACCTACAAAATTTCAGACTTATAAAATTCAGGTTATGTCATCATCTTTTTATTGACATCTTTGGGTACTAATCAGTTTTAGATTTAACTAATTGGGACCCGGATATTCATTTTTTTTTTAAAAACTTTTTTTCAGAACACACAAATTTTTTTGTGTGATATCTTGTCAACCAGTATTTACATTATTCGGACTATTGTCTTCATCTTTGTTGCCATTTTTACGGCGTTTCGGCATTGTACACTCTGATCTTCTTCAGGTGTAGGAATGTCAATGGTCAAATAATGTAAATGTCCATATCTCAATGTAATGTCTTGTCAGTGGTTGTGTTCCAATCTGGCTGAAGGCCAGGTATAAAGAACATAAGTGAATTAAAAATAGTAATGGTTTCCCTTTTCTTTGTATATAGTTTTATCTTTGTAGTTCTGTTCACTTTCTTGCTAAAGCTTTTGTTCTTTTGATTCTATTTATTTTTTATTTTATGTTTTTTAAGCAGATAAAATAACTTCTGTTATTAATGTTTTAAAGATGATGTATTTAAATACATATCAATTTTAACTAAACTGTTCATTACTATTCTTAATTTAATATTGAATACTTTCATCCTTTGTGGCTTAAAATTTGGCATCCTTTCATATATAACATACACAGAATTATTTACAGTATTTACATTGCTCAGACTGTTGTCCTCATCTTTATTGTCATATCCACTATATTTCAGCCATTGTATGCTCTGGCCTTCTTCAGGTGGTATACATTGGAATTTTGAACCCAAGGTCATGTGTTCAGTGGATAAAGGCATTGATTGGAGTAATCCAAAAGTGACTTGATCCAAAGAGTTGTGAATTCACTATCTGGCCACATAGGTGAAAAAAACTTGGAGAGTTACTGAAGGAAGTTAACTGACAGTGAAACATCCAGAAAAGGCATTTCATGTGGAACTAGTTTTCTCTTATCACAATGAACACTTGCTCGTATCAACTAGGTACTATCCTTTGCACATCTATTGACACATAAGTTCACTTCAGACTTCAATACTGCCCTGTTGGCAGGACTTCAGAATATGCCAAATGCACTTCTGCAAAGTCGCCACCTGTTTTCCATGGATAATGACCCATGAGCTTCATTGGTTGATCCTAGTGGTTGAAAGGTTTTAGGAGTTGGGCTACACATATACTCCTAAACTTTAACACATTACTTTGGCCCCTACTTCAGCTAAATGGGCAGATGGAGAGGCGGCTTGAGTCAACTGACTGGTCATGTCAAGCCCTAAGTCATACTAACGAATCAAAGAAAATGTGCTCACATTAAACATTAAACTGACTTAACAAGTGGTGGCTGTAGGATTAATCAGACTAGGAACAAATAAATCTGACATTGCTGTTTCAACCTCAGAGGAAAGTTCATACTTGGATGGACAATCCCAGATATGACAGGTGATTGGAACCCTCCCATGTTTGAGTATACCAGTCATGTAGCCCTTGAAGAATGAGGCAAATGGGATTTCCCTCATCATCATCTCTCCCATACAAGATTCTGAGGTGGATGAGGAGCATGGCTGAGGAATAATAATAAGTATGAGCACAAAAAAACCCAAAATTTAGAAAGTAACACAGAAAATCAAAAAACCCCATTGATATAGAAAGTAACACTGAAAATCAAAAAGGAAAAATGTTTGGAATTCATAGTATGACAATCTAATAACAAATTCGCCATCTTTTGTAATAGATAAAAATCTTAGCATCTCAGATAACTCTAAAAACAGTTTAAAAAAAATTGAAATAATACATTACTGATAGAAGTCAAACGAAAAACATTGAACTCTCACTGTGTACACTGGAGGAAATTAAGAACAATAATTTTATCAATAAACAATAGATACCAACACTTAGAACATTACTTTTAAGGTACCAGAACCTCCACTGGAAATCAAAAGTGGATATACAGTTTCCAATGTAGAAACATATATTCTAAACTCATAAAGATGCTTCAACTGCCAAAGATATGAACACAGTAAGAATAAATGTACAAGAAAGTTGGTATGTGAAAAATGTAGGGAGAATGATCCTCACAACACAGAAATCACATGCCCAAATGTAACCAAATGTTCTAATTGTAAAAAAAAAAGTCATAGGGCAACTTTCAAGGACTGAGAAACCTGAAAAAAAGAAAAAAATTAAACACAAAAAAAATTATCTACTCGGAAGCAAGGAAAAGCATCAAAACTAATTCACACCATCATATGCAAAAATTACCCAAGCAACATCAAGCTATATATGTGAAAATCAAACAAATTACATGAAACACAAGAACTAACATTTTTAATTCAAAAATTCAAAAATATATTAAAAGTCTGTCATTGTTCCAATTTCTAAACCCAGCAAAGACTATTCTAACCCAACAAACTACTAACCCATTGCACTAACAAGCTGCATTTGCAAAATGATTGAGGGAATAGTAAATGCTTGACTAATGTGTTAACTGAAGAGAAACAATCTTATCTAGCTACCAAAGTGGATTCTGGAAAACCTAAGGAACCAATGATCAATTTGTACAGCTAGAATCCTTTATTCGTGATGGCTTTGTTTGAAGTCATCATGTGGTATCAATTTTCTTCAATCTTGAAAAAACCTATGACACAACATAGAAGCATGGTACCCTAAAAGACATGCTCAAGATGGGAATAAAGGAAGAATGGTTATATTCTTGTCAAACTGAACATTCAAAGTACAAAATGAAAACACAATATCAGACATGCACACAAGCAGGAGGGAGGAGTACCTGAAGATAACATTTTATCAGTTACATTATTTATTCTCAAAATAAATAGTATTATTAAAACCATTAATACAGATATTGAAAAATCCCTATATGTAGATAAACTTTTTATATCATATTCATCACCAAACATACCTTTCCTTGAAAGAAAAATTAATGCTCACAATATATAGGTCACACATCAGATCCAAATTAGACAATGGGTGTATTATTTACAGTGCCACATATAAGTCAGTTAAGTGTCATACGTGATACACGCTTGGGCGATCATATCTCGAAAGAGACATGACTGACTGGGCAGAAGATTCTCCCGCAGTAGGTTGCCATTGCTTTCTGCGGTAGACTGGTTGCCGACCAAGGCTATAGAACCCAATCTGTCCTGCTATTTAACCCATAACTGGAAGGAATAGACGGATTAATACCTTTCCCAAGGGTATTTGCACGTAAGTGAATACAATGCATTCAATTGGATAAACTTATCTTAAAAAACTTTAAACCATGCAAAATCAAGAACTGAGATTAAGTCTCAGAAACTTCCAGACCTCACCCATACAGAATTTCTATATAGAAGCCAATGAACCAATTATATCTCTGGGATGAGAAAAATTATTCCTCCAATATACACTAAAACTACAATCCAACCCAAATAACGTAGGATACCAAAAAACATATGAACCTCAATATATCCAGTTCTATAGAGATAAGTCAACAACCACCCCTTTACTTGAACTTTGAATTAACAAAGCACTAGAACAAACAAATATCTTGATAAAGTAACGCCAGTCACAATAAAAATAATGATAGACAATCTTCGAACTCTCGACATCGAGAGACAAAATAAGAAACAATCAACAAAACTATGTACAGAGAATTAAGAGAAAAATATCATGACTATAAACCATTTTACACAAATGAATAAAAAATCCTAGATAGAATAGATCAGGCTATCAAATAATGCATCCATCTACACAGCTGAACTATAAGCCATTAAAATGGCACTTAAAATGATAGAAAATTCAGAAGATAGGAAGTTTATAATATACTCAGACTCCCTATCTAGTTTAACAGCAATTAAAGAAAACACATCTTCCCTATATTAAAAAAATTCTAGGAATTTGTCATCAAACTTTCATTCATATCACACATCTTGTTCATCATGTTCATTTTAACAGTAACTCTCTATCTTGAATGCCTCTCATGCCTTGTAATTGGTGACCTTCATAAAAAGAACAACCATGGATTGTATTTTCTGCTGTCCACTGCACACTTTTCATTCTGGGATAATTCTGGCAAATAGCTATGCAGCTACTAGTGACCACAATCTATTTGTTTATCTTGGGCTACAGGGATTTTTTTTTTTTTTTTGTCAGATTTTAAGGGAAGAATGTATACATCAAAGGATAGCAAAAATAAAAAATAAAAACTATATATTAGGTGATATGTAATAGTTTGAACTGTGCTTTCAGTCCTAGATTGGCAGACAGGTCTCATGTTTCTGTTGAAATTGCTAGCTGTAACAATGAGATATATGCTGTTTCTTCTCTTACACTTCTTTCTTATGGAACACTCTTCCGGTTTCTCGCTTTCCTGTAAAGTGTGATTTTCAAAGGTTTAATGCAAAGTCAAACATCATTTGTCTTTTTGAATACTGATTTTTTTTTTTTTAATTGTCATGTCTTTTTTTTTTTTTTTTTTTTCTCTACACTATGGTTCACTATGTACAAGACCTGAGGGCCACTCGAGGTAGAGGGTTACATTAAGGGGTAGTTTATAAGGATAGGAGGGAAGGTAACGGTGAACTCTAGACTTGAACAAGTGAAGAAAACATCCTCTTAGGAGTTTGTTCCATAGGGCTATGGTTTGCAGGAAGAAGTTGTTTCAGTGGAACTTACTTCTTGTCGATGGAATACAGCAGAAGTGGGTGGGTTGCTACTATGTAAGTGGCATGGTGGGTTCTAGCCATGAAGGTCAGACCTAGTGGAATCAGATAAGGAAATTCGTCCAAGCATTTTCCATGATAGTAGTGACAGAGCAGTGAGAGACTTGCTACATCCCAGCCTTGAGAGAGAGGTTGAAGTGTTGAAAATACTTCTTCTCTAACAAGGCCTCAAAGACGCTTTTGAACTTTATCAAGACTGGAAAGTGAGATCTGAGCAGTTCCTGCCCAGATATGGCAACAGTACTCTATTTTTAGCCTGATCTGGCTCTTATAAGATACTTACTGAGGTGATATAGGGAGCCAATCATTTTACCTTCATCTTTACCAATGGATCATATATAGGAATTCCGCATATCATCGGCATAGATGTTTACAAGTGATCGGAGTATATTTTTCCTCAATAACATTGTCTCAGTTTCTTTCACTCTCAGTAACCACTTGTCTTTTAGTGGCTTTATAACTTTGCTTGGGGGTGATAAAATTAAAAAGAAAATCAGATGTGATCCAAACAATTCTGGTAACCTTTACAAACCAAAGAAACTGCTTTGAAGAAAATGGTGGGAATTTATATATATATATATATATATGTTGTTAAATATAATAGACGATGAATGTCAATCATCAGCCATTCTAAACATCGTATTTTGGCTTTAATTTCTGGTGAAAATAAAGATAAAAATTGTCCAACATTTGGATATTTTTTTTATTACACTGGTTCAAAAGCTTTCAGCTCACATGAGCCATTTTCAGAGTGGTTGCAGGGACATTAACATAAAGAAAGCATAATAAAAAAATATCATTCATAGTTTGTATGTATGTTTAAATCAATATATGTTTATATAATTATCTGCTGCCTCAATACACTAAATATATATACATCTCATTTTAACATCTCATGACATTACACTACACATGAAGGAATTCTAAAACTAAAAATTCTCTGTTAATCTTTTTGAATGATTTGTGAGCATTTTTTATTGTTGCCATTAAATATGATGGACAAGGAAAATTTTATTATTTTTTTTATTTAGCTTTTCCAGTGTTTTTACAAATCTGTCCATTGTCCTAAGCCACTTCTTTAGCCAAGAGAGTTTTATTTTGTTTGTGTTTGTTTCTTTTCATGTTTTGACTGTGTGAGATGTATTATTTGTGTGGTTTTTGAATTTTAGTTGGAGCATTTATTTTGAGCCATCATGTGTTGGGCAAAGCTGGAATTCAAGCAGGTGGCTTTATATTTAAAAAAAAAAAACTTTCAGCGTGCCTCTCTCACTGTTAAACAAGATGAGGATGATGGAGTAGAGATGTTTGATGTACGTAGCCTCTCTTATAGCAAAATGCTTTCAATAATTTGATTTACATAAAACTCTTGTGCTTTTGATCAATATTTTTCTTAAGGATTCTTGTATATTGTGAGGTGATAGATGATTTTTATGGTGCACTGCTAAGTGACGTGAGGCATCTAAAAGTAGGTGGTAGTATGTTCGATATTGGTAATTGATTTATGACAAGAAACACAATCTTGTACTGGGCAGTGAAATTGATATACTATATGGGGGCTAAAAAGTTTTCCTCATCTATCATATTTAACAAAAGAAACTTTGCTGCCCAAATATACATTTTTATATATATATATATATATATATATATATATATATATATATATATATATATATATATATAAAAGGTGTTCAATTAAATAGAACAAAAAGTATATTTATTGAGCCAGGTGAATAAGTCAGTTGCTGTCAGGTGGAAACTCATAAAGGAAGTTGCTGTAATTAAATGTTAAGATCCAAATATGTTTTTTTTTTTTTTCAAAGAAAAAAGACTAAAAGCCCAGAAATAGCCAGTATGTCATTTATGTTGTTAGTTTAAATTTTGAACTGCAAAAAACTCAATAGCTATGGACCACAAGGTTAGGTGGAAGAGCAACCAGGATGCCACAAATAAGCATATTCTATAAGAGAATCAAAAGCAAAGGTAATGAGCAGAGATGCTCCATCTTTCTGAAGCAATTGCTTGCCCACATTGTCCATGATGATTGCAGGCAAGAATTGGGCTTACACACTACTTTTGGTCTCATCGACTACAACTGTGGAGATAGATGATTCTTCCCATACTCTTATGAAAGTGGTAGTCAACAGTAATCCACTAACCAATCAGGGTTTAATACTGTTGTATTGTGATTCTGCAATTATCTTTGTGTATTTATATGATGAAGCAAATTTATGTTCATGTCATTGTAATAAATCCTTTTTTCGTTATGACAAATTGACTGTTAATACTGAATTAGCAGATATTTAGATATTTGTAAGCTGAGCAGAATATGAGTATTGTACTTTTTGATTTTGTACCCTGACTTTTTTTTACATGGCTATATGTTTTAGGTTTCTTTTCTTTCTCTTAGTCAAAACTATTTATTTATATTAAAATTAATATGAACAATGATCCTGGCAGATGACATGTGAAGACTTTCAAACTGACTTGACTTAAATAAAAACAATTACTTTTCTTGTTTGACTTGATTTGATAAAATGACTTTGGACTTTTAAATAATATGAATTTCTTTTGTGTTATTTTGATTTTACTTCCTTTCAAATGACAGTTTAATAAGGGAAGTACAGTTTTATTATATAAATCCAAATATTAAACAATATTGCTGGGTTTTATATAACATTGAACTATTTTATGAAGTTGGTCCAGTCATGTTATGTAAAAGAATAAGTTTATAATTAAATTTCAAGATCAAAATTTAATCGATTATTAATTTTTATTTATAATCAGTACCAGAAAAGGGGTTATATAGGGCAATTCATGCAGGACATCAGCACCACCTAAGCAAAAACATTATCAAGATTCAGCAGTCAGAATAGCAAATATCATACAAGACTTTGAGAACTGTCCGGTGTTGAACTTTTTGAGATATATAGCCCATAATTTGCAAATTTAGTTGTATAATTACAGTGATATAAAAATATAAATCTTATTACTGGATAACATGAAATGTAAGAATTGCAATTATTTATTTATTTTTTATTATAAACATTAGTTTAACCAGACAGTTATTAATTATGTAATTAATAATTATTGTATTTGTATATAGCCCACAATTCGCAATTCTATTGGCATAATGATATAAAAATATAGTTATTATTGGATAACAGATAAAACATAAAAATAAAATCATAATTTAACTTTATTAGTATTTATCCCTCTCTCCACCCTCAAAGTTGTGCTTTTTCTTAATTTTTTCTTAATAGGGATAATTATCCTCTGGGGACAATTTCCAGGGGCAATTGTTCTGATATCCAAAACAATAATCAGTAAAAATGCAGGTGAAAAAATGACCATTAAGAGAGTAGAAGGGATAACCATTTTAAAAAGTTTTTCAAATAAATTAGCTGTAATTTATCAAATATGTTGAAGGAAGATAAAAAAATCAAGTATTAAAGTACATTTTGTAGATGTCTGATAATCAGTGTAATTCAGCAACAACATAATACCTGACCTCAAAAGCACTAAAACACTAAATTCCACTTTTCGTATAAATTCATGTTTCTTATTTCAGCATTTGTTGTGCCTATTGAAAAAATTTTGTTGGAAAATACAATAAAGAATCTAAGTTTGTATGTAAACCACAAATTCAAAGAAAATCCATTAAAACTCATATATATGATTGAAGTCTTTTTATCTAAAAGATGACAACTTATCTGTTCATAAATTGTTGGGTAATAAGATGGCTAATTTGAATGACATTAAAAAGCCTGCATTTCATGTAGAGTTTCAGTATAACCTGTTTCATTCTAAAAAATATCATCTCACGCTGTAATCAATGTTTGTTCAAATGTTGGATAACAGAAGAATTACTCTTTACAGCCAAATAAAAGGTTTTATTAATTTTGTGTGGGTTCAGAAATTCATTATAAAAATCAATGACTAAAAAAATCCTTGTATAGTCTTGATTGAATTCAAAAGAATGTATATTTTGCAAAGTTAAAAGAAAATTGTAAATTCCATTTGTATATAGATGCCAGTATAAAAACTGCTGAAATAATTTAGAAATTGTTTACTAAACAAAAGAACACAAAAGAAATGAATATACTTCAAGTTATAAAAATGTATTTTTCTCTACAGTGAGCATTAAAATGAAAAATAGTCATGACTCTTAATGAGTTTAAGACATTTGTGAAAGTCTGCACAGTTCTTTTTTTGAAAAGAGACTGTTTTTGTGTGATTTCTGTCTTCTTCTTTATGCCATGTTCTTTCAGGCCATCATGGCCTTCCATGTCTCCTTGTCCATGGTGGGTCTTAGCACGCTTTCTTCTGTTACCCACTGAAACCCCACTCTGCCATCCATTTGCTCAGGCCCATCAAATATGTTACATGCTGCTTTTTATGTTTCTCTTTCCCTCTATCTGATCTGTGAGTATCATATTCTCCAAGCCCTTCTTCATTACATGTCCCAGGAACTTTAGCCATCTTTTCCTGATGCTCAGTATTAATTTCCTTTTCATTTTCATCCTTTCCAAACTTCATCATTGCTCACATGCTCGATCCATGATATCTGCAGCATCCTTCTGTAGAACCACATTTCAGTTACTTCAAGTTTTTCCTTCACCTTTGATAAGATTGTCCACCATTCACTGCCATATTGAAGAACAGACATCACATAGCAATCCCGTGCTCTCTTCTTTGTTTCTAGTGAAAGTTTCCTGTTTCTCAATACTCTACTCAGCTTCTGGAATGTGTCCTTGGCCGTTCTAATTTACCTTCAGATCTCAGTGTCACACTTTCTGGCTTCTGTTAGAATACTTCCCAGGTATTTAAATTTTTGTACCTGTTTGATTTTAGTATCCCCCACCTGTAATTGGTATTTTGAGCTCCTTTTTTTACTGATGACCATGCATTCAGTTTTCTTGTAGCTTATTTGCAGTCCTTTCTTTCCACTTTCTTCAGCTACTTTCTGTAGAAGGTCTTGTAGTTGTTTCCTTCCCATGTCTGCTATCAGCACTGTATCATTTGTGCATCTTATGTTGTTCAAACTGTGGCCGCCAATGATGAATCCTGGCATAACTTTTAGGGTACTTAGAATAGTCTTGCTGTATAAGTTGAATAGATCTGGTGAAAAGACATATTCTTTTTTTTTATTTATCTATAAATTAAGTTTATTTTATAAACATGAAGAATTGATCTCCAAAAAAGTAAATTTTGAAATAATTCTATTATCATTCAAAAGAAATGTTAAAATGTATTGATTGGTCTTAATTTCATTTCTGGATCAAAACAGAAACAACAATTTTGAAAATAAACTTTGAAAACTATGAAAATTTATTTATTTTTTTTTTTAAATAAAATAAGAAAATGTATATATTTCTAACAAAGCAGCAAAAAAACAGTATTTATTGTCATAAGCCTTAAAAGTATTTCATTTTGGCAATTCAATTTTTCAGTTACCATGAATCGGCATCAGTTAACCCGATCGGTTATTTACCATGGTAACACTTTGGTTGATCATCTGATTTATGAAAGACAGAATTTTGAGAGGAATTTGATTTGTCCTCCTGATAGAGACCAACAGAGAAACCGGGCTGAAATCAGGTAAAATTCTTTCATAATCTGTTCATCAAACCATTAAAGTAAATTAAAACTCAGATTTTCAGAACTACTTTTGTAACAAAAGCAGTCGTGAAAAGAAGCAAAAGACTCATTCAGTGTCGTTCATATAAACAGACATATTCCACTTTGGCTGCATAGTTCTTTTCCTGGATTAGACACTGGAGAGTTGTCACAACAATTTCAATAAATTAATAATTTTTCCTGTGCTCTCATTTCACAGCTATTATACTTGAAAATATCACTTTTCTAGATTAATTAAATGTAAATTATATGCACTTCAGAATAAAAGGTGAATTAATTTGTAATTTGGCAGATTTCCATGAACAAAGCTAAAAGAACCACCTTATACTTTTGTTTATGAATTTAAATTATATAAATGTTTGCAATTTGTGTTGCACAATATAATAATATGGATAATGGCTCAATAAAATCTCTTTTAAGTTTTAGAAATATATTTTTTTAAATTTTTGGTGCACACACATGTATTTAGGCATCAGTTTTTCCATTGATACATATTTCATTGAAAAAACCAAAGATTGTTTTTATTTTTTTTTTCTTGTTTTTTAAAATGTTTAATGAACTTGACATACAAAAGTTTCTGAATCTAAATCTAGATATTGTCTAAATATTTGTAAGAAATACTTTCCTTGCCAGTTATTTTTAAGAAAACATACATGAAATACTATTTTGTGAACAAGTTTTTGCCTATATGTATATTTCTTCCTAAAGAAATTTTCAAAAATCTTTTAATAGAGTAAGTACTACACTTGAATTTTCATCAAGAAAGGAATTTCTTTTACCTTTATTTGTTATAATCTATGGGATGATTGAAAAGTGACTCCCTATTTTATGTATGGTTAGCCTACCAGGAGTTCTGACTTAACACCCTGTGGTATTTTTCTTCGGGGTTGGTTAAAGAAGAAAGTCTACTATACCAAACCAAAACTTTGAAAGAACTTGAAGGGCAAATACAAGAAGTTATGTTTTCCATACCACAAGAGTTCCTGGGGAAATCAATTGACACAATTCCTGAACAGCTTGAGAAGCTGGTAGTGAAATCTGGTGCGCATATCGAATTTTAAATAAAATGTCATGCCCTTTCCTCTCATATCCATTTCTTGTGAAAATTGTGGTTAATAAATAAATTATAGATATTTTAAAATGGTGAGTTACTTTTCAATAACCCAGTAGATAAACAATAACTGAATAGTGGGATAACTCTCTTAAAAGTATCTTTTTTTTTTTTTTTCTTTTTTTAAATCATATCACCCCGAGCAAGGCGGTAATGCCACTGATGTGCAGGGGGCTACGTAATAGTGAAAAGATTGGAAAAGAGAAAGCCGGAAGCCACATCCTAAACAGGGAACAAGGGATGAGCCTCTTAACCTGTTCAATAGATGTGACAAAACTTAAAAAATAAAACTTGTATATATTTCTATAGATAATTTTTTTTTAATTTGTTGATTCTGTATTTCAATTTTGTCAATTTCATTTTTGTGATATATGTTAAGAATAAACATTTTTTTTTAACAATTTAAATGAGTAATATGTTTTTGATTTTACTCATTTGGGACATTATAAGTACATCAAAAAGAAAATGTAAATACTGAAAAACCTTTACCTTTTTCTACAAAGGTTGTAATGATTAAAAAGTATAATTTGATTTTATGATGATCAGAAGAAAATTTTTACAACATAGATGTGTTGTAATAATGTTATTATAATGTAATAATGACAGTATTACAGCACAGATTCATTGTAATAATGTTTTAATGTAATAATGACTATTACAACATAGATGTGTTGTAATAATGTTAAAGAATGTTCCTGTGTTATATTATTTCTCCCATCCTGATTTGTTACATTTTACATCTGCATCTCTTTCTTTAATACTGATATTCAATAATTGGGAGTGGATTATATGCTGAGAAGATGTTAAAAGACATATGATAGGTGTCTGATATAGTGTGGCATCTTGACATGACATTAAATGGTTGGAAAACGTCTGGAGAGTTATTGAGCCATACTGCATCTCAATAGGTATTCTCAATTTCTTGATATTTGCAAGTGCAGGATCTTGCATACAAATACACTTCTCCAGCATGATCATGCTCATGTTGACTGTGCATAGTGGCCAATCCATTTGTCAGAAATCTCCAGAATCTTCCTCAAGACATAGTTACTCGTCACTGTTCAAGTAGCATCCGCAGTTGATGAATGGGTGCAAATGGTCACAGACATGTTTAGGTGGACCTCTAGTCTCAAATCATGCCATGTGAACAGACTCCACATGGAACCACCAACAATCAGCATGGTGCTTTATGCTTCATGAATCGCACAACACCTGAATAGTACTGTCTGCAATCGGCTCTATTTCCTTTCATCAGGTATTTTTGGAACATACATACACTGAAAATCAAGGGACGTCAGATATGCTTACAATATCAAGGGAAAAAAAGAAAAGTGTCTGGCATTCACTATCATACCCAATTTCAAATTCCTACAATTAGCAATATGAGAAGCAGCCTGACAGCTATCTGCAATGATATGTCCAGATGTTGCCAAGTACAGTAATGCCATCAACTGTTACCGTTACATGATAATTTGGGCATATTAATGTATGTGTGTGTATAAAGTGTATTTGTGTGTGTGTAAATATATATATAGTGTGTGTGGGTGTGTTTATACATGTACAAGGTGCAGTAGATAAATATTTCTTTAAATTATGCAAAAATGAAAATATCACTGGCATCTCATTTTAACAGATATATTTACCAAAATTACACAAAATATCTTGAAATACTAAAGAGTAAATCTTTCAATAAAATCCCCATGGCTTTAACCATGGCCTCCTAGACAACTTTGGAATTTCCTACAACTCTTTTGGACAGTTTCCTTTTTTAAATTTGGTGAATGCTGCCATAATCCTTGCCTTCAGTTCATCTTTGGTGTTTCAAAGAGTTTTGTTGATCTCTTACTCAATTATGCCCCACACATAATAATCAAGGGGGTTGCAGTAAGAGGTAATGCGGTCACAGAAATTGTCTGACAGCCATGACTTGGTCCTCCTGCTTGTGTAGCCTGATGCAGAATCCTGTTACCAGACATAGGGTCTTCTAGAAGCCACCCTTTTGACCCAGGGCAGCACTACCTCCTCAATACACTTGATGTAAGCCTCCATGTTGAGTCTGAGAGCCTCACTAACAATTTTGGGAGTTCTTTTCTTATCAGAATGATCAGAGTGAGTTTTCTGTCCTACTGTACCTTCGTAATCACCATTAGACTCATCCAACTTTTTCTGAATCCTCTGCACTGTCCTCAGACGAACACTCGAACACACTGAAATGTTTGTATTAGAGCTTCTGGCACAGATGCCAAGCAGTACAGCATGCTGCTTCCAAATTTCTGACAGAGTGAATTCCATTATCATATTCTTTTCCTGATAAACAGTGCCCAACTGAGCCTCCTATACTGTGCAGCTGACAAAATCAAAAACAAACCAACATGCATATGCATAATTATGAATCTAAAATAGATTTACCCATCACACCCTGTATGTATAAGTGCATTTGTGTGTATGGAGTCATGAATATATTTATGTGTATGTATATTTAAGTGTGTTTTTATTTATTTATGTGTGTGTGTGTGTATATATATATATATATATATATACACACACACACATATAAAAATACATATATATATATATATATGTGTGTGTTTGTGTGTGTGTGTGTATATATATATATATATGCATGTGTTTGTGTGTGTGTGTGTGTGTGTGTATGTATATATATATATATATATATATATAGTGTTGAATTGTGATAATGTTTAGCACCAAGATTCTTGTTTTTTCAGTAGTTTTACTGATAAAAGGTTTTTTTTTATCGATTTTTCAATATCGAGGTGGAGATAGAACATTAGTAGCTTTATTGCAAAGAATGTGTTACTTTAACTGAGCAGGTTCATGCCAACTTCAAAGTTATGTGAGGACACTGTTATGATGTTTTCATTTTGAGTGATGGCATCAATATGGTATCCTTACAAAACTTTGTCACAAGTGCTGCATAAAAGTCTTACTGGGTATCATATTGATAGATGAGGCTGTTCTATGTCTGCATTTGTGGTTGAAAAGGCCATGGTCTTGAGAAGCAAACTGCCATATTCATCACATGAATGAGACTCCTTTGTGCCCCTCTTGGGAAGATGGTTGACATCTTCAGTATATCTACCATCTCATTTCAACTCTACATGAGTAACTCATTTTTAAATTCTTCAACACCAATAGAAATCAGGTTTCTCGGTGCTTCCCTGTTGATGCAATATGCTGCCAGGTGCTTGTATCTACGTTGACCTTTTTAAGTGTTTCCTTACGTTGTCCTTGAAACGTTTGCCACAATTGCATTATACATACATACAGTTTTTGTTACAGCCTGTTTTTTTTTTCTTTTTTTTTTTCTTTTTTTTTTTCTTTTTTTTACCTTTTTTTTTTTCCTCAGAGACCGGGTATTTACAAACAGTATTCAGCGTTTCATTGCTAGAAAAGCAGATATACTCTTCAGCAATGTAGAGGAAAATACCAATAAAGCCTTACATATACATCAGACATACGATCCTGGAGATGGTAAGATGTTCATATATACTGTAAAATATTATCAATGATGTTTATTGACATATCCAGATAATTTTCTTAATTTTCTATGAAAAAGCTGTTTTAAATGTTTTCCAGAAATTATGGTACAATAAGAACAATTAATTCCAATTTCATTGTTTTGAAATATCTAAAATTTTTCATATTGACATATTTGCATGCAGCATCACTTCTAATCATTTGAGTTTAGGAGAATAACTGTTAAATAAACACATATATTTCTAATATGTTCTGTTTACAAGTATTAAATGAATTTCTTATTATTTTCTAGATTATTATTCTATCTTACCCCCTTTGGAAACATTTATGGGAATACCTCCTGATGATTGTAAAAACCATTTTTATGATGTAAGTACCCTTTGATTTGAAAGAATTGAATCAAAATATAATTATTTGGGATATGGCATCAATTTTATGGTGAGATACTAAGATTGCTTTTGAGAGCAGTACATTGAGGAAATTTCAGGAGGGTCCAAACTTAATGTGGGGGAGTTAAGGGGTCATAAAACATTTCGTTTTTTGAATGTAGCGTCCGCAGTTGAGATCATGAAGTCAATGCACATGATCCTTTACTTACCTGAATAGTATATGCTTTGCCAGGTCTACATACAGCCTTGAATTCAGAGTTTTATTTTACCTACACCAGTTGCCAAACAAGACTATAGAACCTAGTTTATCCTCATATTTACCCAAAGCTAAGGGGAGAAGATTTGCATACATACTTTTCCTAAGGGTATTAGCATATGAGTGAGTGTACGTGACTAGAATTCAAACTCTGCTCTGATTCTTCAATTCGAACTGCAATTCATTACTCTACCATACATTCAGTAATTATGAACTGTAGCAAATCAAACTAATAGAATTCCCATTATGTTAAAATGAATTTACTATAATTTCATTGATTTCTGAGACATCTCACTAACAGCAGCAGATTTACCATATTAAAGATGGGCACCTACCAACACAACGTCTTTGTAATGTTCAAGATTGTAAACTGGAGGCAGTTTTGAGGAGTCCTGTACTCATCAACCCTGGGATGGCAGCATTCATTGATTAACTTTAACCACTCAGAAATTAAAGAACAAAATCTGAACTTCCGTGACATTGCTAATTTGCTGGTTAATTTTGCTTGGTGCAAGATTACTATTTAAAAGCAAATGCTGGTGGGTGAAAGGCAGACTATTCTGACATTGGTTTTCCACAATAACTTTTTGAACTTTATTTTAATATTTAGTTCACTGTTTGTTCACCCAGTATAAGGCCCAAGAACCACTCAAGGTAGAAGTTTACTGAGGGAGATTGTTGTTAAGAAAAGGAGAAACTAAGAAATGCATATTATGAGGATATGTTGGAAAGATATCAATTAACCCTAGACCAGTGGTTTTAAACACTGCAACATGCCCCATCAGTGTGGCAGAAGATAGCAGGTGAGGCAGAATGATTGAAAAACAAAGATTTAGAAAGATTAAAAAAATTCATGTGACAAAATAAATCAGTCAGTTAAGTATCATACATGATACATGCTTAGGTGATCATGTCTCGAAAGATTGACTGGGCAGAAGATTACCCCATAGTAGGTTGCCATTACTTTCTGCGGTAGACTGGTTGCCGACCAAGGCTATAGAACCCAGTTTGTCCTGTTATTTAACCCATAACTGGAGAGTAGAGATGGATTAATATCTTTCCCAAGGGTATTTGCATGTAAGTGAATGCAAGGAATTCAACAGGAATTCGAACTCAGCTCCCTGATTTCTCTTTCTGAGCCTATATCCACTGCACCACAATGCACATCTCTGATAAAATAAATATGATTCCAATATTTAAGATATTATTATGCATTACTTGTAATTGCATGCATAATTCCCAGAATAGTTAGAAGTAATTATTTGACCGATTTTGTCATTGTGATATTTTTGCATTATGTTAAGTATTAAGATCTGCAAATTGGTGAGAGTTGTCAATGATAATTTTCTGACTTCGAATTCTGAGCATTAAGATTTAGGACCCTCCCAGATATGACAGAAATACTCCATTCTTGGATTCTGGAGTTATTTTCTATTGCGATGCCAGGAACTTACCATTTTTCTAGCACCTTTTGTGATTGCACAAATACTTGTGTTCATTTGAGGTTGGAAGTCAGCTTTACACCCAATAGCTGTTTGAGGTAAGGAGTCTCTTTAGGAAGTATGACCACTCATCAGGATTGAAGTAGCCTCAGGGTCTGTTCAGTGGTCATAAAATGTTATGAGTTTAGTTTTGGATGTATAGAATGATACCATCCAGTTTTTTCCCCATTGAGCTTTGAAGGTTAGATTAGAGAAGAGATCAGCTGCCAGGCACTTGTTATCAAGATATTTAGAGGTACACCACTCTGTTATCACACACATATATATATATATATATATATATATATATATATATATATATATATATATATATATACTAAGGATCTGAGTTTGTTCTTGGGCTTCTTTGTGTTTTGACACATGAAATGTCTGGTTTGAAATTTGACTTCCAAAAGCCTCATGTAGCAACAATACCACTGTACTGTAAGTTGAACCTGTGTTAATCTCAATACCTAACTTTTCATTCTTTGATTTTCTGTTGTTCCAAAATCTAGATATTTCTCACCTATGCCATTCCTCCAAAATTGTATTATTTACCATGTCACTCACTTTGTGAGCAATGGTCTATTATATTTTTATAATGGATATAAAATGCATTTTCTATTATTACCCAATAAGTTGGACAGAAGGATTGGTAAATATTTCATAGCCGAAAATTCTGTGACCAAGCCTATTATTTAACATGATTTGCCAAACTAATTCTCAATTTTTTAAAATTATTTCACCCCCATGTTCAGTCATTTAAGTGCCATAAGTGTCAGTTAAGTGCTTTCAAGACATGATTACCCAAGCATGTAACATGACTGACTGAGCAGAAGATTTTTCCATGGTAGGTTGCCATTACTTTTTGCAGTATATTGCAGTATATTGGTTGCCAACCAAGGCTATAGAACCCAATCTGTCTCATTATTTAAACCAAGGTTGGAAGCAAGAGATGGATTAACACCTTTCCCAAGGGTATTTGTGCATAAGTGAATGCACTGAATTCAATTGGAATTCAAACTCGGCTCTCCAATTTTTTGTTCTGAGACAATATCGGCTGCACCACAATGCACATCTAAGTTGGTTACTGAGTGTGAAAGAATAAAAGAAAAGAACAGGAATTAAAATAATGATTAACATTGCATTTAAATTTTTGAAGATCAAAGTTGGCTGGAAAGTAAAAAACTGGAAGAGAGTTCCACAAGCAAGAAAATAAACTGTTAGCATAAAACTTACAGTTACATCTGGCCATTTCAACTGTAAAATAATGAGACCTAGCTGCCAATCTAGTACTGCACTTAAATTTGTAAAGTCATGTTACCAAAAAAAAAAAAAAAAAGCTCTTTTGAACAATTACCATGATAAAATATATTTTATAACTCTGGTATAAGTTTTCCTTTTTATAACTTTTATAATTCATTTTTAAATCTACCATTTGTCTGTGCATTGAATATTGTTGTTATATCTGGTCAGGTTTTCCTGCTATTCATCTTGAGGTTCTCGATAAAATCCAAAGAAGGATCTGCAATGTAATTGGTCCTGACTTGGCATCTTGACTTCAATCACTTTCTCACCACCATAATGTGGCTTCCTTCTGTCTACAAATATTTTCATGGCAACTGCTTTGACAAGGTTTTTACCTGGTGCCCCATCTATGTGAATTTAAGCATGCTACTAGAGTGATATCTAGGTCCCACCCTTTAACCAATTCAAAAGTTAAGTGTAACCCACCCTTCTACTCAAAGTTTCTTTTCTTGCACTTCCTGCCTGTGGAACTCCCTTCTGTTTACTTGTTTCCCTGATAGCTACAATCTTCAAAAATTTAAATCCAACATCAATTGTCATCCTATCTTTCTGAATCCCATTCATCTTTTATCCTTTCTTCAATACCCCCTGTACTCAGTCTTTTCTCTCACTGAAATTCCTTGCACACTAGTGACAGTCCTGCCTTGCTTGGGGTGAAATGATTAAAAAACAAACTTTATTCATACATGTGCTTATGTTTTAAAACATTTTTTCTCTCAAGAGAATAATGTACTATTTCATTATTCTGAATATCATTGATAGTGAAATAGAAAACTTAACTATCACTCACTATTATATAAATGACTCTTCATTTTATGGTGTTGGGGAAAAAAAGATGTTTCTTTCTTGGATACAAAAACGGTTTGGTTCTGATCTCTAGTTTACTATTGTTTGAAAAATAAAATATTTTATTCTTCAGTTAAATAACTTGTAAATGTAGATGTGCATTGAAACCGATCATAATTTTAAGTCATTAAACAACTGCTTTAGTTTGTTCTTTAAGATGCTATAAAATGAAATATCTAAGTGATTCTATGCAATTGAAAAGTTAATTCAAAATATTTTCCATAAAACTGTTCTATTTTTATGTAAAATATTCACTTGTAAGTTTTTGTGTTTTTTTAATAAATAGTATTTTTAACATTGTTGCGTAATAACTTGTACTTACATTTTTTTTTGTACATATGTTTTTTTTATATCCGTGAAAACATTACTATTCATCTTGTATTGTTTTTGCAGAGTCTTGAAAAGAAAGATGTTGTTATTGGAGTTGTAACTTCAATCTTGGATGGAGGAATGGTCATAACATTGCTGTGTTTGGATAATACCAAAGCCCGAGATATTGATCATCTTAAGATCACTGTGAGTTAAAATCAGTGTGTGGTTTCACTTAGATTAAGTTGTTTGATTAGAGTGAAATAAAATCATTCTGCTTAAACTTGTCAGGCATGTTTTTTTTTTCTTTTTGAGGTTTACATTTATTAAGAATGTATAATTAAAATCATGGGCAATGAAATTAGTTTTTTTTTTTTTTTTTTCATTTCCATCCATGCTCCTAAATCTGACAAAATTTTTATTTATATAAAGTAGAAAATTGGTCTATAATTTTGAAAAGGGTTATTTTCATTTCTTTTGTTTTTCTGAATTGGTTGTGTTGCTTTTATTGTAAGCATAGCATTTCAGATGACGTGTTCTACAGCCTTTTTCAGGAAAACAAAAAATGATAGGAATGAGCAATATTATGATAACACACACACACACACACACACACACACATAAATCTGACCAGTGAGGAATTTATTTGCTTAACAGACAGAAAACTGGTGACGATAAAGTCATATTCAATACCTGTGTACTGAGAATGGTATTGTTTGTCTGAAGAATGTATAATTTCAAACATTGCACTAGCAACAAAAGCAGTAGAAAATGGGTATGAGTATCTAAAGAACTTTTGGAATTGGATAGTAATATTGAAATATACTTTATTTGGTAATTTTAAAATGAAGATAATTTCAGATGAAAACCTACTTTAGTTGCTTTTATTTAAATTTATAAAGTAGTAAATTTTGTTATTAATATTGTAGATTAAATTAATAAGAACCATAGTAAGAAAAACACTAAAAAAACAATAAAAACTGACACATCAACCCTAATAAGTATACATTTCAAAGACAAAGAAAAGGGCATTTTAAGTTGTTAAAAAAAGCAAAGGATTCATTTATAGTAAGTACCTCCACTTTTTTAGCCAAGAAAGATCATACCATGATGAAAAAATGAAGTTTTATCATCAAAATGTTTGTTATTATTATAAGAAATGACCAAAGTATTTTTTATTATTTTATTAAATTTTTTTAATCTTTTCTAGCATGTTCAAAATTTTGGATAAAAATATATCTCAGCAGTGAAATTAAGTTTTAAATCTTTTAAAATTTTGTATTAATTTCAGCCACTTAAATTATATTATTAAGTAAAAACTATATTTAGTAATCATAAATGGTAACACTTAATACCAGCCATAGACCACCAAGATTTTTAAAAGAATATTGTTTTTTTATGTGTTCATGTTTGAAAGTATAGGTGATCATGCACAACATAATCATAAAATAATAGCAATGACTGTAGTAAATTTAAAGTCAACATTCCTAAAATTAGATTACAGAGAATATTTTCTAACATTTTTAAGATTACAGAGTACTTAAAAATTATTTAGAAAAGGCACTCACGTCACTTTCTTAAATTATGTTTTACAGATAAAGTCCACATAAAGCAAACTTGTCATCACTTGTCAAGTATGTAAACATGGCTACTGTCAGTTAAAAACACTGCTACTGTTTGGTTTAAAAATGCATTTCTGTGTTATTTTAAACTTAAAGTAAATAATATTTATTTTAAACCAGCTAATATTCTCAAGTAAAGTTTCAGAAAGTATATTTTATTTTTGGAAGATTTTTTAATAAAAAGGATTACATTGTGATGAAAGACAATTAAAATAAGGGGTGCTAATCAGCTATTTTAGCAAAAAAAAAAAAAAAAAAAAAAAGAAATGAAAATTGATTTCAATCAATACAATTTTGGTTTGAAATACACCAGACTATTTTGCTTACTAGAAATAGTAAATTTAATCATTTTGCTTTCAATTAAAGCTAAAATGAAAGCTTCAAGAAAGCTTTTTTCATTTTTAACTTCATTTTAAACCTTAGGTATTGTGAATTAGTGGAGTTATGTAATTTATAACAACAACAAAAAATGGAGTTTTTTTGGGAAATCCATATAAATGAAAATTGAGACAAATCTCAAAGTAGTTTCCATAGACAAAGTTTAAACATGTCTTATTTCCAAATAGGTATTTTCTAAAGCTTTAAACTATTACTGAATATTTTTTCCTCGATTTTCTATTTTGCTATCATAGATATTACACTTGTGATATATATTCTTTTCTACTTTTATTATCTTCTAGCTTTGTCTATAGATTTCCTAAGACACTGATTTCACAAAAAAATAAAACAAAATAAAATGAGGACAGGGACAGGATTGAAAAAAAAAAAACATGAAATCATAGAGGATTGATATCATTGAGATTTTCAAATTAGCAAACTTAATAAAACTAGTTTTATTTTGCTTTGTTCATCTGCTGTATTCATGAAATTGTAAACATATTTTTTTTGTTTAAGTATTTAGAAAAATGTAGTACGAAAGCTTATGTTTAATTATATAAAAGCATTTCTCTTTGATGTAACTGAGGTGGTGCTGAAAAGATTTTGGCATGATCTACTTGTTAAACTCCGAGGGGTTCCTGATCAGGCCAAGAACTTTTAACACTCTCTTATATTGTAAAATAATTACTGATTGGAAGCCAATATAATTAGTTATTTTTAGTATAGAGTTACAAAAACTTATTTGTGTATTTAGGCAGCAAATCCTCTGATGATTAAATAAATTACAAATATATTTTTGTATATATATTCTGCCTATTTTTGATAAAACCCATTCATACTCACAAATAATCTTCTATGTATTGTAATTAAAAATTTCCATAGTGGATAATCTTTTCACATTCTAATGAGCACTAAGCATAACTTTCAACTGTTTCATTTAAAGTAGAAAGAAAAAATTACAGTTAATATATATCAAGTTTTATACACATTTTTGTTATTACTATTTGCACACCTGAAGATGAAATCAGAAGGAAACTGAAAGTAAATAAAAAAAAATTTTCAAAGTTACAGCATATTTCTCACATGTTTTCATTATAATACACGGAAGATTATTTGTGAGTATGAAGGATTTTAGCAAGAATAAGCAGACTTGTTTGTAATTTATTTAATCAAACATGCCTAAAAATTTATTATATAATACATTTTTAATTCTTATATTTCCTTCAACTTGTAGATATAATAACATAAGTTTAGAGCATTCTCTAGAATTATAAAAACTAATTTCTAGAAAATGTATTGTTGCAAGTTTTGTATATTTTTATGTATTGTCAATAATATTTAACATTTCTGTATTTTATAAAGTTGTCATA
Source organism: Ascarosepion bandense (assembly GCA_037127315.1). Taxonomy (NCBI): domain Eukaryota; kingdom Metazoa; phylum Mollusca; class Cephalopoda; order Sepiida; family Sepiidae; genus Ascarosepion; species Ascarosepion bandense. Next base: position 1,325,205 of record JBBBDQ010000140.1, on the reverse strand, counting down.
ACTATTATTTGAATTATTTTCTAAATAGTTATCTCCCTTTACAATTCTTTTAGGCATTTTGTCCATGTAAAGAACTCCCAAGACATTATAATTATGCAAATCCAATTGAAGCATTTCAAGTGAATGATAAAGTTAGAGGTAAGTAATTATTTCCTTTCTGATTGCACTTTTATGATATTCCTAAAATATGAAAACCTCTTTCATAAGTTTCTAATTAATAAATAAAAGAAACACCCTTTTATTAAGCCATTATTGTGAACCATAAAATCTAATACTAATTAATTATAGAAATAAACATAAAAATCCAGTATTATCATTTTCTTTAAAACATCTGTTATTAATTATAGGTTTATAAAAATCCTGTATTATAGATTTCTATTTATAGCCTATTAATGTCCCATCCCCAAAATGGGACAGTGGTCATTAATGGGTTAAATCAGTTGTAACAAGAATTTAGTAATACAGATATAAAATATATAAATAATGATGCATATGAATATGTCTAATTATAGTGATATATATTTGTGTGTGTGTGTGTGTGTGTATGTATATATATATATATATATATATATATATATATATATATATAAGAATCTACTCAGCTTTGCTGACATTAAATTGGTTTCTTGATGATCTTATGAAAATGACACCTATTAAGTAAATTTATTTTATCTAATTTTCTAACTTAATTGAAGCAAAAAATATTATATTCTCATCTGTTAATCTTGCCTTGAATAAGCATTAAAAAGTAACTGAAAAGTGATTTTTGACTCATCAGCCAAGAGAAAATCCTATCTTTATTAAGCAGTTATAGCAAAATTTGAAACTTATAAAAATGAATATTGTTGAGTGGATTGTTTTAGTACAGAAAATGTTAATGGTTGTTTGTTTATCAGAAAAGAAAGGAAAGAATTTATCTTTATTTTGCCATAACAACACAAAATTTGAATTCCCTAGTTTAACAAATTTGTGTAGAATGAATGTAGAAATCAATGAAAAATGCATCCCTGTGCTAGAATACAAATTCCATTAAATTTAAACATACTCTAATTATTTAGCTTTTTCCTAAAGATAAGTGGTTTTTTTTTAAATTAATAAACTTTTCATTATATACGTATCAAATTTAAAATTGTTTACTTTTAAAAGAAAGCATCTGTTTTGACAGTTTGAGTACAAAATTATTAGTAGTCATATTTTCCAGCAGTTTATAAGTCATATTACAATAATTTATTTTAGAAGCAGAAAATGAAATCTATTATATGTATAAGTCATTGCAAATTTTTTTTTTCCTTAAAGAGCAAAACCTAAAAGTGGGTTATTATTCTTTCATATGACTTATTATGTGAGTCCCATTCAAATTTGAAAACCAGTAAATGTTTGGTATATGCATAAAAATTGATAATTGTTACAATTTTTTTTATTTTATTCTTACTCAAATATTTATATACCTCCATGTAGCTAAATAGTCATGATTTTTGCTTGGTTTAATTTTATATTACCTATAATATATCATATTTGTAAATCAAGAATATATATATTTGTAAATCAAACATATATATATATATATATATATATATATATATAAAAGCTATACAGGCATGTTAAAACAAGAAAATGTAACGACATGATTAACAAAAAAATCAGCTCAGCCAATTTATCAGTCCTTTCATCAGAGACCCATTTGAAGATGAGATTTGTTCATCTGTTTAAATCTGAAAAATCTTTTTATGTTGCAAATTTTACTTTGCAAAAGTAAAAGAAAAAAAAATTTTTTTTTTAAGAGAATCTTTCCAGAAACTTCTTTTGTATTAATTTCAGGAATAGTTCTTAATGTTAATCGTGAAAATAAGAAGATTTTGATTTCTTTACTTGATAAACACATGGATAGGCAAAATTCTCCTTATCTAAAACTGGTAAGTCAATTTAAAACTCTTATTTATTTGATTATACATAAATGTTTTACCTTTTATTATGTTTTGATTCAGTGGGATGAATTTCTTTGTTGTGTTTGTGTCATCTCTTGTTCTCTGTTTCCCACAATGGGTACACACAATGGAACCAAATAGACTTTTGTGATTTTTGAACCTGCTGAATGATTTCTAGTTCATTTATGAAACTGTAAGAGAACAAACGAGACTTTTTCATTCTAATTAAAACTTGGTCTGCAATTAAGAGTCAAGATTTGGAATTATTAATTTGTCCCTTTTTAATGGTCAATGAAGGAAAATGTCTTGTATCTCTTGAAACCATTCAATTGGCACAACAGTATTATCAATTACAAAGCACTCATGTAAATGTATTGAGTGCTTTGTATCATAATTAAAATAATCAATGTCTGTAGCTTAATTAGGAACAAAAAATTTTACACAACAAATGCAATTTCTTTTCTTGTCAATGCACTTAATATCTGTCCATTAATCATATAGTTTTCAGATCGAATTTCAAGCTAATAACCGTGTCAGTTTACATACTTATTGATTCACTCTTGTAACACCTACAGATTTACATTTATTTTATATTTATACTTTTAATTTTTTTTAAATTTCTGCTGGACTTGTTAGTATTTTTCTAAATTTGTTTCTGTTATTTCATGTATTTTTTTTACTAGGGTCTGATTACAGATGAAGATGTGCCAGTACATTACAGGTTAGCTATCATATTTAACAATGATTTTTCTAAAATGAATTGTTTATAAGGATTTCTAAAACCTGAATGTGGATGAACTTAAATCATGAAAATCTTTCTGCTATGATTATTATATTTGCAGAAAAGAAACTTTATTTATCCTGAAGAATATAAATATTTCCCAGTATTGTTTTATCCAAGAATTTTTTGTGTCGATTAATATTCACATTTTTCACTTGGATAATTTAAGTCTGAGTAGTTTGAGAGTTCTGCATTTTATATTTACTTTTGAACTATATAAACCTTTCTATTTAAAGTCAATGAAATGGCTTTCTTTAAATGGCTTAAGGTAATATGAGATCCTGATCAAAATTAATCTGTCTAATAACTTGTCACTTAAATTATTATGGTTCATCGCAGAACCAAGTATTCTGTGTGTGGAAAATGTGTTCAAATAAAAAGATTTTAAATGGATATAATAAACATTGAATAAGAAAAGGAAAAAATAAAAAAATCTTGAATAAAAGGAAAATTTAAGATGAAAATAAATTTTATTAAATACCAAATCAGATAATTTTTTAAAAAAATATCGGTACAAAGGCTGAATGGCAAACTTAGCCCTTCGTGCCCACAAAAAAATAGACTGCCAAAAAATTGTTTTTTTTTCATTGACGCCATAATTATTTTAAATACCTTCACTCCTCAGCAAAGTTAAAAAGTGATTAGAATTGCAATAAAACCTAAGCATATGAATTTATACATTTTTTTTGTTGTTCTTGAGAATTTAAAACAAAAATATTAAACACTATTAGATTGTTTTTTTTTACAAGAATAATTTTATATTTAAAATATTCTAAAAACCAATACAATTTACAATTTGCAATGCAATATTTTTTATTTACCAAATTATAAAGAAACAAATATGAAAACATTTTTTTTTAAATCATAAATTAGTAAACATTTACTAAATTATTAAAACACTTGCAACAACTATGAGGAAATTCTTATTATATATCATTTTGAATTGGTTAGCAGTTGGCCAATGTTTTACCAACCATTCCAATATGTGATATATAGTGTAAATAAACAATCTTATAAATAAATAGTTTTTAATATTTCTGTTGTTGTCAATTCTCAAGAACAAAGAAAATATATAAATTCACTTTCATATGTTTGGTTTTTATTAAAATTCTAATCATCACTTTTGAAAACAGTAAACATTGCCATGGATTGAAGGGAGATAAAATAATAGCAGTGTCAAGGGAAAAACCAGCCTCTGGATTCTGTTTTTTTTTTTTTTTTTGCAGGTGTAACACAGTATGGCTGGCTTAAATGACACTATTGTCATTAGGTTACCTACTTATTTTAAGTAGAGTTGAGTAAATAATACCATTGTCTATTTTAAACTACACATATACAGATGGTATAAAGATCAGATGTTCCATTGTTTATGTAGTGTGGTTACAGATATATAACAGAAGACTTTTGAGAAGAAGAGAGTGCTCTTTGTCTGTACAGAAAGTATCATCAGGCTGATGCAGAGTGTCCATTGGTTACGATGCCAAGCCACAATGTTATATGCACTGCTACCCCACCAAAACTGCTGTTAGAAAAATAAAAGTGGATTCTTCCTGCAAACATTGGCTGTTGCTATCTTCAGTGTGTCTAAGTGAATCTTTCCCTGACTTCATCCCCTTGTTAACATACCTCAACCTTGGCAGCTTTGAACAACACTAACAAAACATCTTTAAAAAAGCTATGAAACAACATGAGGTTGATTGCTTGTTTATCAAATCTGTCAGGATGGAAGGTATGGCCCCAGAGTTACAAAGCTCTAAGTCTGCCAGCTGAACACAGTTTTGTCACACAAATGAAAAGCCGTGTAAATGATTTTGAATTCTGTCAAAGCTAAACTGCTGGTGTTGAGTACAGGATACCTCATTAGGGAATTTCTATTCTATTTAGATAAAACAAAATTTCACATAACTAAGCTATTACAATAATATCTAATAATGCTTTTAATCTTCAAATAGTAAAAGTTATATAACTTTAACTTTGGGAAACTTGAGTATGGATTTGATTTATTCATTTTTTTTTTTTGTTTTTGTTTTTGTTAATATCAAATTTTAATTAATAGTTTTAAAATTATTACTCAGCTACAACTATTATTATTTCTTTTATCCTAGACGTAAAGTTTATTACCGAGGTTTGACTTATGAAGAACTTCTTCATACGGTGATTGGTTTCAACAATTCTGGCAGTATTCCATATCTCCTTCAGTTACTCAATCATCCTCTTGACACAGGATCAATGACAAAAGGTTTACACAAGTAAGTTCATCAGTTATTATTTAACCTACTCCACATGTTTTATTTCAGGTTTTTAAAAAACTGATTGGCTACAATGGGTTATGTGTTTGAGAATATCTGCCTTCATTATGTTTTATTCTCACCTGCTTGTTCATTATTTTGCGTACATTTATCAACAAAGACTTATATGGCACTTGGGAATTTTTCTACTTTTCATGGGGAAAAAATGTTCAAACTGTTACCAGATAATAATTTTTTAGAATGTTATTCTCTCTGTTTATATATCTTTAATTCTTGACACCTAATACAGAGTATGTGTATGATAAATGGGTTAGAAGTATTTTATTGGGTTTTATTTTATCATAGGCATTAGTTATGAAAAGAAAAATATACACAAGGCTGATTTCTCACACTCACCAAGTCAGTTTTAAAACATTTAAATAATTTGCAAAAGGATAGCAACTTCTATCCAATTAGGATGGAAGCTGAAGCATAAAAGCCTGATTTATTTTGATGCAAAAATGCCAAAAACTCTACTCTCTTTTTTTGTAAAAAAAATGCAAAAAAATCTGCTTTATTTTGATGCAAAAATACAAAAGCAAACCAACTGAAAACTCCAATGCTTCTTGAAAATACAAAAATTAAAATGTGCTAAAAATCCAAACTATGACATCTTAAATTGACAGAGGGGATTAATTTTACAGCCTATCTGAAGTTTTTGCTAAAAAATAAGAGAAAAGTATTCAACTCTTTATTAATTTTTATTTTAGCTTGGATAACTGCAGAATCAGATAGTCATGTTAAAGTAACAAACGATGCATAAAATCTTGCTTGAACTCATATACAAGTCCAAATGGAAAGACATATAACAATAATAGTTTGTTATCTAAAAAAGAAATCAAATTAAAGTTTTTTTATATATATCAACTATCAGTATAGCCCAGCATTGCTCAGGTGTAATGAAAGCTTTAAAACTAATCCATGGTCCTGGAAATCAGCCTAAAGAATATTTGTGTGAAGTTTGGTGAGAATCGGATAAAAATTGTGGATTTGTATAAAGGACATACAGACAGATAAACAGACACACACACACACACAAACATCTTGCCTTTTACATATATATATTATTGATTTTATGCACTATTGTAAGAACTGCAATCTTGAAACTTCTGAATATCGTTTCTTAAGTCTTTGTCTATGAGTGTTATCAAATTTAATTAAAATCGGACAACTCCTTCTATAACCCGATTTTTTCGATTATCGATTTTTATTGGGGGTACCTCGACACAAAACCTAGCTAAGAACACTCACAGACGCTTATAGTACAATTGTGTAAATTTTCAAGAAATTCGGTTCAGCCGTTTCGGAGTCTATAGGTAACGGATGCACACACACGCACACAGACAAAGTTCCATTTATAAATAAGTTTAGATTAGATTAGATAGATATCTTATGATCAATAATTATAGTTAACCTTTATTGATAGTTGACATAATAACAGTTTCTGGCTAAATTAATTTATGCACACATTCCACTGCATCAGGTGGTTTTATTCTAGATACTCATTAGCTTAACATTTAAATATTCTATAGATTTTTGTACTAATTTTTTATCTAATACAAGAATTAAGTGACTCTCAAAGTAGATGGTTATAAAATGAGCTTGTTGTATGAGAGTAAGAAGTGATCAGAAGTGCAGTTTATAAATTTATATGTGGGAAAGATATATCTTCTGTTATTCATCTCAAGGTTCTTAACAAAATCCAAAGATGGATCTGCAATGTAATCAGTCCTGACTTGACATCTCAACAGTCACTTTCTCACTGCCATGATGTGGCTCTTTTCTACAAATATTTTCATGGCAACTACTTTGATAAGTTTTTTTCTCTGGTGCCCCATCCATGTGAATTTATGCATGCTACTAGATTGGCATCTAGGTCCCACCCCTTTTACAATTGAAATAGTTAAATGTAACCCACACATCTACTTAAACAGTTTCTTTTCTTGCACTTCCCACCTGTGGACTCCCTTCTATTGTTTCCATGATAGCTACAATCTCAAAACATTTAGATGCAACTTCAGTTGCCATGTTCTATCTTCTTAAATCACATTCATTGTTTATCCTTTCTTCAATACCCACTATATCCAATCTTTTCTCTCACTGTAACTCCCTGCACACTAGTGGTGGTCCCACCTTGCATGAAGTGAAATGATTTAAAAAAAAATAGTTATCCCTAGACTTGACACACCCAACATTTTTTTGTGTTGTTCTGGTTCTCTTCTTTAAGTGTGAAAAAGTTTCATAGAAAAAATTATGAAATACAATATTTAAAAACAATCCAGAAAGCAACATTTTGTTAAAAGTCAAATCTGATGAGAACAAAATCTAAATTTACTAATACCAAAGTCAAACATGAATGCCATAGTTGTATCCAATTAACCTCTAGGAGAAAAATATGTGAAAAAAGATGAGTTTTTGTTTTTTTCTCTTTATTCTGATGCATTTATTTATTTGGGAGATGTATGCTGATGATTTAGTAATTATCGCAGAGAATTTAGAAAAATTAGATGCTAAGTATGCTGCATGGAAAAATAGTATGGAAATTAAAGGGCTTAGGGTGAATTTGGCTAAAGGTGAAGAATAGTGACATAAACTGAGGTCTGACTTTCACCCCAGGAAAGCACCCATGTAGAGTTTGTTGTAAGAGTGTTGGTTCAAACTCAATTTTTTGTAATCATTGTACTCAATGGATGAATAAGCAATGTAGTGGACTGAATGGTAGATTAGACAATGTGGGGAATTTCAAATGCAGAACTTGATTGAACCCACCAGTTGCAAATGATCAAGACAAAAAAGTTGAGCTTGATAATGTTCAGTATGAGGTTGTTGATCAGTTTTGCTATCTTGGTGACATGTTAAGTGCAGGTGGAGGTACAGAAGCAAATTCAATATCCTGTGTAAAATCAGGTTGGAAAAATTTAGGGAACTTTTGCCTCTTCTAACATCTTGAGTATTTTCACATAGGATGAAAGGAAAGCTATATACAGCTTACGTTAAAAGTATTATGCTATATGGTGGTGAAATCTGGCCGCTTAAGAAAGTTGATGTTAGCAGAATTGCTTGAATCAACATGTAAATGGTACATTGGATGTGCAGTATCAATCTTAGGGATAAAAAAATCATCAGCAGAGTTAAGAATTAGGCTGGGTATTGCCAATATAACAGATTCTATGTGTCAATCTAATGACTTAGATGGTTTGGGCATGTTGAAAGAATGGACATAGAAAACCCAGTCAGCAATTGTAGGTTTATTGAGGTTCATGGCCAAAGGGGAATAGGTAGACCACATAAAACATGAGCCCAGCTTATAAATGACAATATAAGGAAGTTGAGATTACAGCCAGGCCTTACACAAAAGCTGGCAGCCTGGGAAAAAAACACCAAGAAAACCTTGTCCAACCCATGTTACCATGGAAACAGATGGAACACTTTTTTTTTTTTAAAGTATAGGATTCCAAATATTTGAGCAAAGATTACCCTTTCTTAAACAAATCCTCTTTTAGGTTTTATAAATTCCTAAATAAATTCAATCACACAGAATGATTCCATTGCAACATTTAATTATTGATAGTTACTTCTTACAAAAAATCAATACCAGGAAATAGAATAAAGAGGTTGTGATTAAACAATCTTCAAGTGTGCAGAATCTGCTTGCCTAGAAAATCAGTACTCAAAAATTTTTGTTTTTACCAGAGCTCTTGAAATACAAACCTTTAGTACCATTGAAAAATATACAATTGCCTTAGGCACAAATAAGTCATCATTCTGTTGTTGCTACCAGCTATTACTTTTTAACATTATTCAATTTTCAGTGTAATTCTTAACAGGTCTGGCCTATACTGGGTCAGAAGTCTGGAAATTTCTATCTTTTTAGTAAACTGTGATAAATCAAACTAACTTACTTTCAATAGGAGTTGCTTACAATTTGGAGGTCATAATTCTTTTAGTAATACTTCATTACCAATGCTAAAATATGAGGGTACAGGGAAATTGTGCCCTTGTTACAAAAAGGGCATTTGTAAGCCATGTGATTAATAGATATTCTTCAGTTTTAACCAATAAATGGCTTATCCCCAGTTGAAAAATTATTGATATTTTATTTATAAAACATCTCTAGTTGAGTTGCTTTTGAAATAAGTTTATAATTTGTATTAAAGCAAAAATATTTGGCTATTCTGTTTACCTTTATTTTGAACATTTTACATCAATTTTATAAGATCAGTAGCAACAACCAGGTTTACAAGTATAGCTTTTTTTCAAACTAGATGATGACTGGCTATATTTCTGAGATGAGTTATTGCAATTATTTACACTATTTACATTGTTCAAACTGTTGTCCTCATCATTCATGTCGCATTCATGACGTTTTGGCTGCTGTAGGCTCCAGATTTCTTCAGGTGATTTGAATTTCTAACTGAACCCTTTATTTTATCCACTTGAGTAGAGGTATGGTGTGTGCAACTAGTACAATATACTCTGGTGAACGAAATCTAAATGTAAACAATGCAAATAAGTGCTGCCTTTTTTTTTTTAAATATCTAGTATAAACTCAGCAGATATACAAAGATAGAAAGGGGGCGTAAGACAAGGATGTGTCTTTTCACCGGATCTGTTCAACTTGTACAGCGAGAATATTTTGAGGACCCTAGAAGTTATACCTAGATTTGTCATCAGAGGCCACAATTTAAGCAACCTAAGGTACGCAGATGATACAGTGCTGATAGCAGACACGAAAAGGAAACTACAAGACCTCCTACAGAAGGTAGCTGAAGAGAGTGATAAGAAAAGACTACAAATAAACTGTAAGAAAACTGGATGCATGGTCATCAGTAAAAAGGGCAGCCCAATATGCCAAATACAGATCGGGGATACTAGAATCAAGCAGGTACAAAAATTTAAATACCTGGGAAGTGTTATAATAGAAGACGGAAAGTGTGACACAGAGATCCGAAGGAAAATTGGCATGGTGAAGGAAGCATTCCAGAAGTTGAGTAACATATTAAGAAACAGGACAATTTTGCTAGAAACAAGGAAGAGAGTACTGGATTGCTATGTGTTGTCAGTTCTTCAATATAGCTGTGAATGCTGCACAATATCATCAAAGATGAAGGAAAAACTTCTACAGAAGGATGCTGCGAATATCATGGATTGAGCATGTGAGGTCCTAGAAATGATGGAAACAAAAAGAAATTAATACTGAGCATCAGGAACAGACAGCTGAAGTTCCTGGGACATGCAATGAGGAAGGAGGGCTTGGAGAACCTGATACTAACAGGCCAGATCGAGGGGAAAAAGAGACAGGGGAAAGCAATGGATAACATATTTGAAGGACCTAATCAGGTGGATGATGGAACGAGGGTTGCGTAGTGTAACAGGAGAAGGTGTGCTAAGAGCCACCAGAGATAGGGAGACGTGGAAAGCCATGATTGCCTACGTCCTGAAGGGACAGGGCACATAGAAAAAGAAGTATAAACTCAAAATATTTCTCCTCCATTTATATATATATATATATATATATATATATATATATATATATATATATAGTTTCTAAGCCAGTTTCTAATTCCTCCATGTATATGATTGTTTCAGATTTTCTCTCCCAGAAACAGAATACGCTGAATCCCTCCGTTTAGCACAGTCAAGGCGAATTGCTAACAAAAAGTAAGTCTCTATTCTGTTAAATTTTCCAATGTAATCATTTGATAAGCCTCATGTAAAAACTGCAATAATTTGCTCTCATCAGCTGATAAATTTTATCAATTTATTTTGCTGAAAATTATTTCAAAAAAATGTATAAATAAAAACAAAGTTGTGATTTTTATAAAGCATTTTTAACTCTTTTATAATTATTCATTTTCGAAACTGTAATATTTTACCTTTTTTTAATTTAAATCTTAATGATGTTTTTATTATGCTTATTTAACCACCTTAAAACAAGAAACAACATTTTGATTTTGGGATGATTAAATTTGTTTTTGGGGAGGAGAGATAGTTTTGGTATGATGGTGAAATACCTCAGTCTGGAGTCCTGATTGATTCATAAAATCTTTAACAATGCAAAACATAACTTTTGGTTGGATTAAAATTTTTTTAAAGAATTAACTTCTAACGGAATAATTAGATGACATGGAAAATAAAAAAGTTAAATTGGTAAATTTGTGAACAGAATGAAATGACAATTCTGAAAAATATCAAACGTTTTTGCCAAATCATTGAGGACCTTTTTTTTTTAAATTCATGTAAGAAATGAAATTTTTTGTCCTTTAATTTTTATAAAGCTAGATTTTGTATTTCAGTAATATTCTTACATGTGAAGAATATATATTTACTCTGTTTATTTTAGTGTGGCCGAGGGAATTTCTTTGTTTAAGAGAAACCAGGAAATAGAAGCTATGCAGATGTTTAACAAGGCACTCCAAATTGATTCCGGAAATGTAGAGGCTCTTGTAGCACGTGGAGCTCTGTAAGTTTGTGTTTTAGAAACAAACTTGGAAAAGACTAAGCAAAATCATTTTAGAAATGCTTTTAGAAAAATTGAATTTTTTTAACAATATTATTAAATAATATTGTTAAAAAGATTAAATTTTTCTAACAATAATCAATTATCTTTCCAAATTAATGTTTCTAGTTATGTCATCTGATTTTTGTCTACAATTCAGCATCTTTTTTTATCATTATTTGCTTCCCTATCACATTTGAAACTTATGTCATTTATGTCATCTGATTGTTGTCCACAATTAAGCATTCTTTTTCTTCATTATTTCCCTCCCAAACCTAATTGAAAATTGGCTCTTTTTAAATTTGAACAAAAAAATATTTAACTTTATATCCAATGGGATATATTTTTCTACAGTTTTCACTTCTACTTTACATGATAGCAATCCTTAATTTTTTCTTTTCTTTTTTTTTTTTTTTATAGTTATGCTAACAATGAAAGCTATAAAAAGGCAATTGAAGATTTCGAAGATGCTTTTGCTTCCAATCCTCGTCATCAAAATGCACGCAAATATCTTTGTCAGACTCTGGTTGCGCAGGGGAAAATGTAAGTGAAGTTTTTTTGCTATAGATATCAAATCTCTATGTATTTATAAGTTACAAATTGACCTCTATCAATTTTCCATGTCAGTTAAATCTCAGTATGATATTTTTTTTTCATTACCTTAAGGTCTACAATGCAGAAAAATAAATGATAATCCTTTTGTTTTCTTTTAGGCCACTACCTTTCAAAAAGAGTGATACATAAGTTTAAAATGCATTTACAAAAAATGAAAAGTCTGTCTGAAGCTTTCTTTTTAGTTTTAATTTCAAGCTAATAGATTGAAGTTAATATTTCTAATAAGCAAAATACTTTAATATATTTCAAACCTAATTTAAATTGATTGGAATCTTTTTTTTTTTTTTTTACCTTTATTAGTAAAATCTATAAAATCTCCCACATATCTGTTTACACAGCATAATTCTCTTTATTAAAAAATCTTTCAAAAATAAAATATACTTTTCTGAAATGTTATTTGAGGAAAATTAACTGATTTAAGCTTTAATTCATCTGAGTCGAAACATATTTTTAGTTTAAAATATCACTGAAAAGCATTTTTTTTAACATGGTGGGATTATTTTTCTGATGTGTTGAGTGATTTATTGACATGTTTAAGGGAGACTGAACTGAAAGAAATTACTTGATAAATGCAATGTGAACACATTTTTTATTAAATTTAAGAATATGTTTTTAGCAATCTGTTAAAAAACTTTGATGATTTAAATTCGCTGAGGACTTGTTCTTATAAACAAATATAAACATTAAGTGATACAAAAAGAATTTCTTAAAATTTCATAAAATTAAATTAATGGTGAATAAGTTCTAAAAATTTAACTAAAATTCAATAATTATCTGATTTTTTAAGAATTTTCAAATCAATGTTTTTCACTGAAAAAAAAAAACACTTAAATTTCTCATACAAATTTATGGTTCTGTCAAAAAACAGGATTTTTAACCAAAATTTCCAAGTTTCTAACAAGGATTAAAAAAATATTTTTTACCTCTCTAAATCTTTCCTCATAATAATGACCCCAAGATTTTGAGGGTAAATTTTTAATTTTATTATGTTTTGAGCATTTTTTCATCATGTATCTTTTTTAGTAAATCTTTGGAGATAACTAATTTCATTGGCTGGGTGCAATAATAGAATGCTATGAATATCAGTTTTATCAGGTAGGCATAATAATTATAGATCCATTACATTTTGGTTAAGTGTTTTGGTTACTCCAAATACCAAGATAAGCATTAATGGGATGGTCATTGTATGTGCAGTTGACTTACATAGGAGCAGGTTAGAAAGAATTTCTGATTCTTACTACATATTTATCATTCAAATATTTTGCTCTTTATATTTTAGTTTGGATTTCTTTTGTCCATGGTTTGTAAATTTTTCAATAAGAAAAACTTAGGGTATATTTCAAAAGAAATGATGTATAATGAGTCAAAATTTCAAAAATTAATCAATTACTTAACTACAGATGAGAAAGCAGGTTATACATTCATCAAATATTTCTTGTAGCAAGTTGAGCGTGAATTATGAATTGTAGTTTGGAGATCCTTGGTGTCAGTCACGATGCATGAATGTCCCCTTAAGGAGACTCCGTGCCTTGAGAGAATATTGGGCCTCAAACTCACACCTAGTCTAACCTTCATGGCAAGGACATGCCATGTCACTTACATAGTAGCAAACCACCCACATTCCTTCTGTAACACATCACTCAATAAGTCTCTAGCCTGACATATAGATGGTACCTCTCATAAAAAAAATCCATATAATTTTTATAAAGTACTAACCTTCAAATGGCACATGACAAAATTTGGGCTCAATTAGATTATTACTTTACAAATTACAGTTATTTAAGTGAACTACTGTTACAAATTTTCAAAACAATAAAAAAAATCTGAATTTCATGTGTTGAAAAAGCATTGCTTTCTGATGAGAAAAAATACTGTTCTAGCAAAGCAATGGCTTGATAAGTGTTATTCAGACTCCGTTCCATTAGAAACAACAATTAAGAGGTTGTATGCTGACTTTAAACATGGTTGTACAGACACAAATGATGCTGAACGCTCAGGTCACCCAAAATCAGCAGTTGTCCTGAAAAACACCAAAAAAAATCAACAAACTCGTTTTGGCCAATCATAAATTGAAGTTGCATGAAATAACAGAAGTTGAACATGTTAGAAGGCAGTGTATTCACCATTTTGCATGAACATTTGTCAATGGGGAAAACTGTGTTCAAAGTGGGTGCTGCGTTTGCTCACAGTCAAGTCAAAAACAACAATGCATCAATAATTCAGAGCGTTGTTTGCAACTGTTTCAACTCAACAAGAAGTTTTTGCATAAATATGTGACAATGGATGAAACATGGATCCACCACTTCACTCCAGAGTCAAATCAAAGTCAGCTGAGTGGACAGCAACAAGTGAAAGCTGTCCAAAGGGACCAAAGATGCAACCATCAGTAGGCAAGGTTTTGACCTCCGTATTTTGGGATGTACAAGTTCATTCATTACCTTAAGAAAGGAAGGACCATCAATAGCAAATATTATATAGCATTATTGATGTGTTTTGAAGGAAGAAATTGCCAAAAAATGGCCACAAAAGAAGAAAAAAGTGATCTTTCACCAAGACAACACACTGTGTCACAAGTCGATCACAACAATGGCAAAACTACATGAATTGCACTTTGAATTGCTTCCGCATCCATCATATTCTCCAGATCTGTCCTCCAGCAACTACTGGAGACCTTAAAAGAATGCTCCAGAGAAAGAGATTTGGCTTCAATGAAGAAGTGATATCAGAAACTGAGGTGTATTTTGGGGCCGAAGACAAATCATTCCACAAAAAAGCCATTAAATTATTAGGGAATCATTGGAATCAGTGTATCACCCTAGAAGGAGACTATGTTGATCAATAAAGTTGAATTTTACCTAAAAGCTGTTGTTTTATTAGTTATGCTTGGGCGTTATTGAGTAATGTGTTGTTCTATCGGTGAGAAGTAAGTTTCACTCAAACTGCTTCTTCTCGTGAACCACTGTTTTGTGGAACAGACTCGTAATAGGATTATTCCATAGTCACTATAATCTTAACTTGTTCATGTCTAGATTTAACCATTATATTCCCCACCTATCCATATAAATTACTTCTTAATGTAACCCTCTACCTCAAGTGACTTCCATGCTTTGTACAGGGTGAATGTACCATGTAAAAAAAAAAATTCTGTGAATTTTGTACAGTAAAAATGGTTAAAGTATTTTTTTAAAGAAATATTATTGTTTTTTAATCTATTTGTTCAATACTGAATTATCTAGGTTTTCAATCTTGATTAAATCTAGTGGCAAATTGTGTTTCTTAACTGTTTCTTTGGATGTTTTTGCTTTCAGCCTTGAAGATCAACGCAGATTATCTGAAGCTGAGGGTTACTACAAAAGAGCTCTACATATTGATCCACATTATGAAGAAGCTGGTCGTTGTCTTCACTACATAGGCTACAGCAACAAAGTAAAACATCTTTTCAAGTAAATCTTGATTGTTTTGGTGGCAGAAATTAAGTTTTTATTGTAGTCTTTTCAAATGTTAAAAAAATCCAACCCATAATTTTAAAAAAAAAATAGTATCTAAAAATTGACTCTCTTCTCAGTATTACAATTTCCATTTTTCTACCTGTGATTAAAGGATTGATTTTGCTACCTGTTTTTTTCTTAATTCTCGTACTTTCTCCACCTGCAACAGAAAAAAATGGTTGACTAAAAGACAACCACACTTCAAGACTGAAAATAGTCCATAATTGTTCAAAGAACAGGAAAAGTTGACATTATCAATAATTTTGAGAATAATCTTTCCTCATTATTCAAACATTTGAACTCATTCTTTATTTGGCTTATATTATTTTTTCAGCCTGAAAATGAAACTTTTTTCTTCTTGCAATTTTTTTTGTTTTGCATTCAATCCCAAAAAAGAGATGACCACTTTTAATGCAGATAGCATATCTGAAGAAGGCTGTAGAATAGAGTGGCAGAAATATTGTGAGAACAAATAACAAAGGATGAGATCAGTTGTCAGAATAACTTTTGAAATGAAAATTACTGACCATTTATATATGTACTTTCTTATAAATAGCACCTCCAACCTGTTAAAGAAATATAAGTAAAATATAAAATACATTAATTTAATATACAGAGGGTGAACAAAATAATGGGAACACCTAGTACCATAATAGCATAATTTGATAAATCTGATTAAACTGTCAAAAGTTTATCTATTTTTATGTTTTTTGATTCAATATTAGTAGTACTTCATTTTTTTTTTTTTGTTAAAATTTTATTATTTAGATAAGTTTATTAAAATCAACAGTCAGGACTAAGAATTTTAAGTGATCAACTTCATCCTATGGTTCAGGAACTGTTTCCAGAGGGAAGCACCATCTTCCAGTATGATAATGTGCCCATTCATACTGCTAAAGTTGTTGCTGAATGGCACAAGGAATATTCTGGTTAATTAGAACATCTTATCTGGCCACTAGATCTCGATATCATTGAACATTTATGGTTCATTTTAGAAAAACAAGTGAGGAGTCTATATCCTCCACCATCATCATTGAAAGAATTGGAGACTGAGTACAAATTTTTATCCATTCTTCAGCCAAAAGAGTCTCCAAGTCTCCATCATTATCATTGAAAAAATTGGAGACTGTTTTAACTGAAGAACGGATAAAAGTTCCTCTGGAAACAGTTCAAACTTTGTATGAGTCAATCCCACATAGAATTCAAGCTGTAATCACTAACAAAGGCGGTCATATCCCATATTGAAATAAATTTGCTTGAAATTTCAAGGTGTTTTCATTATTTTGTCCATTCCCTGTATGCATATCACCATCATCATTTTTGGAGGGAGCTGTTCTGTATAAAATATTAAAGTAATAAAAGCAAACTGTAAGCGTTTAAAATTATATGATTTATTTTTATTTCTTTCAGTCGGCTTCTGGCAATAAATGTAGAAGCAGTTCTGGTATTGACTGCCCAACAAATATAGAAAACTCGCCTCGTTCTTCTTTAGAAGGTTTTGAAAGGGGTTCCTCTGAAAAAAAAAAAGAAAGGGCACAAAACTGGACATTCGTACAAAAGATCAGCTGCTTCTGACAGAATCCAACAGTTTAGGTGAGAAGAAATTTTGAATTATTTAGTCAAGGTGGCAAGGGAAGGCAGAGAATTGCACTTAAGTGTCCTCATATATATCTCCTTGGGGTGTGGCAGGAAGTGTCATTAGGGAGCCTATAAAAACATCAGACTCCCCACTTTCAGCTGATCTAACCAGGAGCAATCACATCCTGGTCAGATTCTGGTTCAAAGTATGTGGTCTCAAGGCAATATAACAATTTGTGGTCTAGATATACTTGTTATTTAGATTAGTCAATACGTTAAGAAAAATATTCCATACTTCAAATGCACAATTTATAAATTACAAACTCATAAATGTTTTTTAGTTGAAATATTTAAATCTGTAAAATTGCTGGACATTTCTTGAAAGTGATGTCACAAAATTAAGATTTCTATATCGAATGTGTGGTCAGTGTAAATACTGTTCTCTGTTGAATCACCATTTAAAGTTAAGGATTACCAAACTTGTTAAAAATGTTGCCACCCATTTGCTAAAATTTCCCAAAAGCTTGTAAGGTGTGCAATTTACATCTTTCTGACTATTACTTGAATAGTAAAATTAAAAAAAAAAGTGTCAAAAGAACAGTTATTCCCTTGATACCAATATTACTCTCTCTCTCTCTCTCTCTCTCTCTCTATATATATATATATATATATATATTAATGCAGGTTTCATTGAATAATATAGACAAGTTTTGTCTATTAATTTTGTGTAGGATCCGTTCATACCATCTGATATACTTGATGGTGATGTCGTTAAAAGACAACAAAAAATCACAGTATTTGTTGAATTTTGTCACTGTCTTCGGCCATCCGCCACGGTAGGGATGGACTTATATTTTCAATTCAATTATCTTTATTGTTAATAGCTTAAATGTTCTATGTTTACTGTGTGTTATTATTATTTACTCTTTGATAATGGCTTATGTGAGCTGAAAGCTTAGACCTGATAAAAAATTCAACAAATACTGTGATTTTTTGTTGTCTTTTAACGACATCACCATCAAGTATATCAGACGGTATGAACGGATCCTACACAAAATTAATAGACAAAACTTGTCTATATTATTCAATGAAACCTGCATTAATGAAAAAATGCTGCCAAAATACACACAATTTAAATATATATATATATATATATATGAAATGATTTGTTTGAACATTATTTTTGATAGATACTTGTATTTAAGTAGATATTCTGTTTATAATCAAACAGTATTATATATTTATTTCTACCAGCCTGATTATTTACGATAAATTTTTGTTATGAAAATGTGTGTCATTTGGCAGGATTCGAACCTGCGACCCCTATCCACATAGGGGAAGCCACCATGTGATCTGACGCATCTTAGACCTCTCAACCACGAATGACTATCAGTCAAAGTCAAATTAAGCGTATAACACAATTTTCTAATTCATTGCAATAACCATCTCTGCTCTGAAATATTAAAAAATAATGTTCAAACAAATCATTTCAAATTGTCAGTTGTTTAAAGACCATTTCGTTAATTTTCGTAAATTTCCGTAACCTGTTTATATTTGTTGACATTACAGTTCATTTCAGAACAGAGATGGTTATTGCTTAATTTGACTTTGTTTAAACTGATCGTCATTTGTGGTCGAGAGGTCTAAGACGCGTCAGATCATATATATATATATATATATATATATAGCATCAGTCTTCAGCAATGAATTGAACACTCTTGACTACTGGCATTTGTTTACATTATGTGTATAACACACTAAAACCTGCCTTTCTTTGGCGTGTGCCAATAGCTTAGGGGTAGAATCCCTGACAGATGTCAAATTGGTCGAGTTTCAATCCTAGCTAAAAATAATTGGATGTCCAGCCACACTGATGAACTGTTATACAGCAAAGCAGGCATGTGTGCAGATGCTTATATATATAAAGATTAGGAAGATCAACTGATTACACTACCATGGTTTCAATCTTTCTGTATTGACAGGCGTTATAGATTAATTTATTTCCTAACACTTTATTTTGAGCGCAAAATAGGAATTTTAAAATGCATAACAGGAAGTTTTTAAAAAAAGAGAGGTGTTAGTGAAGACTAGCAAAAGACTAGCAAAATAATACTATATTTACTTTCATCTGGGTCACATAATACATTTTGGGTTCATACAAATCCAAAGTAAGTATAATAATATTTCACTAGTCTTAACTAATTCCTCCCCTTATTTTAAACTTCCTGTTATTAAAATTCCTGTTGTGCACTTAAAATAAAGCATTAGGAAATCAGTTAATCTATAACACCTGATGATACCAAAAGGTTGAAACCCTGGTTGCATAATCAGTTGTTCTTCATAATTTTAATATTTAAAAGCTCTGCATATTAAATTGTTATCTTTCCATTTTTTTTTCATTAAATGTCTATTGAGCACTTTTTAATACAGCTGTTTACTGGTATAATTTGACTCTGACTAATAACTGTTTAATAATTAATATATATATATATATATATACTCTTCACTCCCTCAACAATATTTATAAAAATATGCAAACCAAGTACAATGTGATGTTTATTATTTACTTTTTGTAAAGATTTATTTACTATTTTGAAAAAAATCTTTTTATTAAAAAATGTGTAAAAAATTACACAATTATCAAAATATGTAAATCAACTGTTGTATCACTAAAGTGGCAGTACAATACTAGATGATGTGTACTGTGAAGTATTTACAGCACAATATCCGTGCTAATGGACATTAAGTATAAACCAGACAAACACAGATAAGACAGAACAACAGTAATTAGGGAGAGAGGAGAGGTTAAGTTTATAGATTCACAAAGAGCACAGTCAGATAATAAAATTGTTGATAACACTCTGAATTCCTGACTGCTATTAATCTTTATTTCTATAACTATTTTGATCCACAGACAGACTATTCCGTCTTTGAGAGGGCTAGAGGGGTGTCAGCTACTCTACAACATCAACTTACGAATAAAAACTTTTTTTTCATATTTATTTCTTTATAAAATGGTAAATAATAAATATTCCATTATAGTTGGTCCATGTATTTTTATAATCTTGTAAATACAGGGAGTCTATAAAGTCTGTGTGCACTTCAAAAAAATTTATAGCATTATTTGTATTTGCGATAGAAATAATTTGTAAAAAGGATTAGTAGAAAGAAGTAAATCTATATTTTTTAAGGTTTTATTGAAATTTTATATAAGTTTTCACATGTCCTCCATCATTGGCAATACAAAGGGTAATACAATTTTGCAGTTCACGGGAAACATTTGCCAATTAATTTACAGTAATGCCTGACATCACATTAGTTATTTTATCTTTTAAATACTCTAATGAACTAGGTTTGGTTGCATACAGAATTGTTTTCACATGTCCCCATAAAAAAAAATCTAGTGGAGTCAAATCTGGCAAATGTGGAGGTCAATAAAATGTTCCACCATTTCCGATCCATCCGTTAGGAAATTCCTGATTTAGGAACTAACACACAGAGCAAAGTGACAAGGAGTTCTGTCTTGTTGAAACATTGTATTATCTTTCAAGTTTAAATGTTAATTTTTTACAGATTATTTCTATCACAAACACAAAATTATAAATTTTTTAAAGTGCACACGGACACTCTGTATAAAATTATTCTTTTAAATAAGCAATCTAATAAATAAACAGATTTTATTATCTTTGTTGTCAATTCTCATGAATAAAGAAAATGTATAAATCCACTTTCATATGTTTAGTTTTTATTAAAATTCTAATCATCACTTTTTAAAACAATAAACATTGTCGAGAGAGTCAAAAGTGTATACAATAATAGTGTTGTCAAGAGAATAACCATCTTTTTGACACACTGGGTTTATTTTTTAAAACATTGCCAAAAATGTAAATCTAATTCCCCAGCCATCTTTCATCATTTTTCTCAGTGTCTTTGCCATTCTTTTCAAACACAACTTATGAATTGTCGACAATTATCACATAAACTGTGTAATAACAAAGAGAAGAAATTTTTTCAGTAATTTTTGACAGTTATACAGCCAGAAAATAAACTTCAAATAACTTTTAACACTTCCAAAACTAAACTTCCCTCCATTAATCACCTCCCATCAGTATGGCTGATGCTAACCTCCAGGAAAGTGACTCATTGCACCTTCTTGGGCTAAACTTCTCAGCTGACATGTAGTGAAAAGACTATATTGAATCCATTACTAGGTCAGCTTCTATGACAGCTGGGTTACTGTTGGGCAAAACAATTTTTCTCTTTGTAATTTATCTTGTATATCTATAAGTCTATGCATAGAATATTGCTGCCACGTATGGTCTGTTATCCCTGCTATTTACCTTCAGCTCCTTGATAAGATCCAAATAACAATCAGCAATTTTTTTGGTCCTGTTCTGGCATTTCAACTTTAGTCACATACCCACTTAAGATTGTCTGTCTGTGCCTTTTTTTATAAATATTTTCTGTTTGGATGAAATCTTTGCTCTGGTACCTAGATTTTTTTAATTTAAGCACAATACTATGCTGGCATTGAGATCTCATTAATTTGCAGTTGAGTTGACTAGATGTAGCCATAGGTTCTATGCTAACAGTTTCTTTTTTGCTTGTGGAACTCCCAGCTTCGTGCTTTCCAATCAGATGTAATCTACAAAAATTTAAATGCAATGTTAGTCGCTATCTACTGTCTTCTTGATTATTCTTTTCTCTTTCTGCTTACCGTTAATTTTTCAGTTTCTAATTCTTCCACACCCTGTACTCCCTTGTGTCTTAGTGGCTTTATTGCCTTGCTCAGGATGATACTGATTAAAAAAAAAATAAAAGATAACAATTTTCAAATATATGTCAATGCCCCTTAATTATCAGAAATTCGTAACCACCCCAAGGTTTCAAGAAAATGTGAGAATTATCCTGTATTTTTTTTTATTTCAGTCACATATAACATTTCTTTTGCTTCTTCTATTTCAGAAAAGATGTGAAATGCCAAGATGGTTCGGCGTCAGATGCATCTTCATCAGCATCATCACGTCCACGAAAATCTTGGTCTCGTAGTTCTGTAGACCTTGATTCTAATATGTCTCAACAAAGCTGTTCCAAAATAAAACGCCCACGCTACTTGGAAACCTGTGATTCTTTACAACCTGACCCCGCCCATTCAGTCGAACTTGGAGCAAATTGTCGCAATGCTCATCCTTACCCTTCTCCAAGAGATTATAAAAATGAATCGACTTGTTCCAAATTGACTGAAGTAAGTTCATGTTGGAATACTACAAATGACATGAAAAACCTGGACTCAAAGTCACCAGTATGTTCAAGCTGGAAGCGCCACTCTCCATATCCAGATGCTCTCCCCTCATTGCATCCATACGACCACACCTCATCTGCATACAAGATGAAGGGCCAACGAATCGCTGATCAGAATAGGGCGAAGATTAAACCTCACACACGAGAATTCAAGGAGATATATATCAACAAAGAAAGCTGTGAAAGACCTGGTCCATTTGAGGTAGGGGGTTTAAAATCAAAAAGAATGGATGTTCCAGACTTTTCTAAATGCCAAACAGCTCCCAATACAGCTTCTTCAGCACACAACCGCCAACAGCATCCCGCTGCTTATAAATACAATAGAATAAATATGAAGAACTTAGTTGATAGCTCCCATGAGAAAAGGCAAGAGTCAGGCTATCAATTATCAAAGATACAATCTTCAAACTATAACAGTTCAACAAAATCCAAAAAACCTTTACTTCCTCAACTGAATCATACGGAAAGGAAGAAAAAACATCTGATGAAAGACTTTCACAGTAAAAAACATTTACAACAAGTGATATCTGAGAATGATTCCTTTTCAAAGGATTCTGATTATCAATTTCACTTCAAATCACAGTCACACAGCAAACTTGATCGTAAACGTAGCAGCCATCAAGTTTCAAGGGATGAAAGTGAGCCATCACAGAAGCGTTCCAGAAAACATTCACCATCCTCTGATAACTTTGCAACGGATCAGAGTGAAGACCTCAAATATCAGAAATGCAAACTACCTGACATTGTAGAAAGTACGAGGAATGTAACCGTAAATGAAAGTCAAATGAAAGCGGAGATGAGCAAAAAACAAGCAGGAATTAAACCATGTTCGGACTTGTCCGAAATACATCAGAATGCAAAGGACACGAAGTCTGTTGATAAGAACCCGGTGCAGAGGACTGACTTGAAAGGAAAACACTGGAAGCGTCGAAGTAGTTCAACAGACTCTTCATCATCATCGTCGTCATCTTCATCTTCTTCATCTTCTTCCTCAACTCGGTCATCATCAACAAGTTCATCTTCTTCATCCAACACTACATCTTCAAGCACCTCTTCATCTTCGACTTCATCTTCCAGTGTAGGTTATCGTTACTCAAGGAGAGAGACCAATCTTCAATCCAAAGCAAAAAAACAAGAAAGACATTCTTATAGTGGATCAGGAGAATCACAGATTAAGAAAGATGGAGAGAGTTTAAAGAATGAAAGCTCTGTAAATAAAGAAATTAAAACTAATGTATATAATTGTCAGCAAGAAGAGTATCAATCTAATTGCAGTTCAAGCCCACTGCAATCTGATAAAACATGTGATTTGTATAAAATATCTAAAGAAGAACAAAAGGTGGAAGGTGAGGCTCTCCCTAAGGAAATATCCCTTGAAAACTATCAACCATTACAAGGTTGTTTATCATCAGAAAACGTTCCAAATTTGAAAGAAAAGTTAGAAGAATGTATAAGCAAATTTGATGATATTGAAAAGGAACAAGAAAATAATTTGGTTTCTACTGAAGACCTAAAAGAACACTTGCATGAAGTAGAAGAGAAATCCTCATTCAGTGATGAATCCAAATTCAGTATTAAGGAATCAGATCAAATGTGTGCCTTTGCTGTTGAAATGCAAAAGAGTACGAATAATTTATCTCCAAACAGTGGGTTGATCAAAGCCGAAGCTGAGAACATTCATTTGGAAAGCAAATTATTGGAATCTCAATCTGATATTTCTCAAGCAGGTCTACCAGAAGACAACTCCTCCAAACTCTTGCCAGAAAGCGGGCCGTCTCCTTTAAACATTAATAACTATAACTTAGATGTAAGAAACGTCTTTGGTGGCTCTACTGATGTCGGCTTGAACCAAACAGTTGTGGAGGTTGTGTCGTCGCCTCCACCACCCCCACTTCCGAACCTTACTCCGCCTCCTCCTCCTCCGCCGCCACCTCCACCACCGCCACCACCTGAAGAAGCTGAAGACCCAAGCCCGGTAAGTAATGGAAACTGTGACGATAATATGCAACAGGTTGTGAATGACGACGAGAAAAATGTTGTCAAAGAATTCTCTGAGAAAGAAATTTCTCAAGATGAAAAGAAAGAGGCTCTTGAAGAATCAAGAGAGGTTAGTTATGACGAGAAGAAAAATAAGAATCTTGATAGCCCGTCGGTGGATAAAAGCAAAGATGAAACCTGTGTTCAGTCAACGGAAACTTTAGATGAGCTGGAAAATTTTTTGACTCAATTAAAAGAAAATAAGAAACAACAAATGATTGCTGAAGGAAAGAGTCAGAAATGGAAAAAATTATAAAACATTTGTTTTCATTAAACATATTCAGCCTGATTGAAATATCAATAGTTAGCAAGAAAATGAACTTCTTTTTGTTTAAATTACATACACTGAATGTTGATAAAACAGTATTTAATGTAAGCATTTAAATATTCTATCGTATAAACTCTAGGTTTATTTTTGGCTTATTTTTCAGTCCACAGTATTCTCCAAAAAAATCAAGTCTCACTTTTCAGAATGCCTCACTTTGGATTTTCAAAACTTTTCACTTCGGTAAGTAAATGGCAAGTAAAAACTGGCTCAGGTTTGACAAGATCAGAATACTAACAATTTTCGACATAACATGCTTTAAATGTTTTTATTTCAATGGATGACTGGAAGCTTTATTCCATGTTTGATTCTTTCCCCAAATTTTAATTTTGTATATCATGATATCTTCAACCAATCTGGATGTGTTTCAATAACTTTTCTAATGGATTGCATCTGATTAAAATATCTTTTCCCATGGATTCTACATTTTGTTTTCTTCTATCTCTGACAAATTCTTCAGTCTAATGTGAGCAATATGTTTAAAATGCAAGATTGTTTATTCTATTTTGACTATTTAATAAACTATTATGACCATGATTTTTGCAATATCTGTTCGTTTTTTTATAATACTTTTAGTTCTTCAGCAGATTTTCATCAAAATTTTACTTGAAATTTGGGTGAAATAATTATAAAATTTTATTCACTTGTTAAGGCTAGAATTCATTCAAACCTGATATGAATATAATTTTTGAAACTGTTATAAAAATCCTCTTAAAGAAAATTTAAAAGATGATTTTAAAATTGCTATTTGTATAAATCCTGCAAATTTTATGTGAAAATCCTTGCCTATCTGCATCTTATTTTGATATGAAACCAATTCTTAAGCACTGATGAATTTGTTTTGTATTTTCTGTTTTATTTCTAAAAATCAAAAGAAACATTGTAAATATTTTGTATTTTTTTTCGTTTCATGCAGTTTAATACTAACAGTGACACTGAGTACAACTAATTCAATTCTGATTAAATTCAAGTCAAAAACAATTTTTGAAAATTTGATGCTAGAAATAATCACGAATACAATATAAATTAATTTCATCATTAAAATAAAGAAAAAATGTTTGGCAACTTATTTTGAAATATTGAAACTGATGCCTAAAAATATGATTTGCAACGTTTTTGTTTTCTTAAATGCCAATTTTGGCAGCCTCCACTCAATGTCAAAACACCCAATGTTTTATAGAACTCTTATAATTATATCAAAAGATAATTATTATTAATGTATTGTCACCAGTATGCCACTATGGCTAACAGAAAAATGAAGATAGATAAAGTGTAATGACTATAATTAGCAGTTAATAAAATTGGAGTTATCTCCCTTGGACATTTTTTTATCCATTATTACTATTATTGCCAGTTTATGCTTAATTAAAAATCACTTGTACACCAATGATTTGATTGAACTGAAAGTTGATTTATTATATTAACTAATATACCTGTGCTGTCAAAAATGATGGCACTTGTTAGAAAGTTTCAGTAGTGAGATGCAATAAAACAAAAGCCTTAAAACAATGTATTGAGATTCAAGGAAGTGGACATAAAGAATTTACAACTAAAATAATCTACTCCCTTTATATTTTTTAGATGTTCAATGGTATTTATGAGTCATTAATTACTCCTGGTGTTATATAAATTGCTTTTTGCTCAGTATCTTCTCATGTTAAAAATTCCATGTGTTTACTATAATAGTGAAATGGAAATATTTTTTTGGAAGAAAAAGATTAGCAAAAGAACTAGAAAAATGGCAATGATGAAGCTTATTTCAAGACCAAGTTTGAGTAAGACAATTACTTAATAGACAAAGGTATTGGAGTACCTCATATAAAAGCTTGAACAAATAAGACTGCAATCTAAAGAACATAGTAAAGGAATGGATTAATTAAACACTTAATTTTGCTCAGGAACTAATTTTGTCTAAATGCAGATAAATATTTTATTTGTATAAATTAAGATGACTAAGGGAATAATCATTTATAAATTTACTAACTCAAGTTGATTTAGCTCACTTGCCAATATAAATAGAACAGAAAATACATGAATAAATACACATTGATAATTATTATATGTTTAATGATTGTACCATGTTTTGTGTATTAATGCATTTTCTAAGAAATATTTGGGATATGGCATTCTAAGTTTGAAATTGACTAATAAATGATGATTCTAACGTTTTTTTTTAATTGGGATGAAATTATCATGAGAAAAATTATAAAGTCTCTGAAGTTCAATTAAACAGAAATTCTTCTCACTGTACAGGGTGCAATAGATGAATTGTCATCTAAATTATGCAAAAATGAAAATTACACAAAATATCCTAAAAAGGAAATTTATTCAATAAAATCACCAGGGCCTCCTGACAACTTTGGAATCTCTTGCATCTCTTTTGGACAGCCTCCTTGTTTAAGTTGGTGAATGTTGTCATAATCCTTGCCTTCAATTCATCTTTGGTGTTACAAGGAGTTTTGTTGGTCTCTCACTCAGCTGTGCCCCACAAATAATAATCAGTAGGGTTACAATCTGGAGAGTTAGATGGTCAGATGATGTGGTCACAGAAATTGTCTAACAGGCATGACTGTATTCTTCTGCTTGTGTGGCCTGGTGCTGGGTTCTGTTGCTGGCAGAAATTTGGAAACAACATGCTGTACTGCTTGGCATTCCAGAATGTTTGGGTGTTAATCTGAAGACAGTGCATAGGATTCAGAAAGAGTTGGATGAGTCTAATGGTGATTACAAAAATGTTTGATCACTAGTCATGGCGACATTATAACTCCATTTATCTTTCAAACATGGAGTGCCTTGAGAAGGTAGTGCTGCATCAAGAGGGTGGCTGCTGGAAGACTATCTGGCAGTAAGACTCTGCACCATGCCACACAAGTAGGAGAACCCAGTCGTGGCTGTCAAACAATTTCTCTGACCACATCACATCTTACTTCAGGACACCTCACTCCCCAGACTGCAACAACTTTGATTATTACGTGTAGGGCACAGTTGAGGGAGAGACCAGCAAAGATGAATTGGAGGCAATGATTATGGCAACAATTACCAACTTAAACAAGGAGACTGTTCAGAAGAGATGCAGGAGATACCATAGTCATTTGGAAGCTGTGGTTGAAGCCAATGGCGGTTTCATTGAATAAATTTACTCTTTAGTATTTTAAGAATTTTTTGTTTAATTTTGGTAAATTTGTTTAGTAAATGAGATGTCAGTGTTATTTTCGTTTTTGCATTATTTAGATGACAATTTATCCATTGCACTCTGCACTACCACAATTAAGTAGGTCTTCTGAATAGATTGGATAACCAATTCATTTTCATATGTGGATTTCATGGAAGGAAAACTCTTGCTGTTTGTTGAACATTAATTTATTTAGAAACCAAGAAGATTTTTATTCACTCACTCAAATCATCTCAAATGAAATGACTACATTCAATCCACTGCTAGGAAGTTTGGGTCACTGTGTCGAGCCAGGAAGTTTTTCTTGTCAGAATCCATTTTGCACATTTATAAATCTATTATTCATCCATGCATTGAATATTGTTGCCATATCTGGTTGAGTGCTATTCGTTTTGAGGCTCTCAACAAAATCGAAAGGAGTATCTGTAATATAATCAATTCTGACTTGGCAGCCCACCTTCAGTCACTTTCTCACCAACCTGATGTGGCTTCCCTCTGTCTTTTCTACAAGTGTTTTCTGGCAACTGCTCTAATGAGCTTTTTTTCATGGTGCACCAACCACATGAATTTACTCATTGGCATCAAAGTCCCACCTTTTTACCAGTGAAATAGTTAAATGTAGCTGCCTTTACTACTCTAATAGTTCCTTTTCTCACAATTCCTGATTGTGAAACTCTCTTCCATTTGCTTGCTTTCCTGATAGTTTAAAAGCAACATCAATTGCCGTCTTTTTCTCGGTTCACATCCAGCTCCTATCTTTTCTTTGACATCCCCTATATCTTTTTTATTCTTTTGCTGCACACCAGTGGCATTTCTGCCTTGCTTTGGGGGGGGTGGGGGGTGGAATGATTATAAAAATAAAAATAAAAAATCTCAACAAACTGAGAAATGACTTTTTACCTGAATTTTGTTTGGCTTAATTCACCACTTTTTTTGAGACATTCATTTCATCTGAGAATATGTGTATGTGTGGAAATTAATGAAGATTAATGAAACTTGGTTTCGAAACAACCAACAGTTTGAAATGATTTGTTTGAACATTATTTTTGATCGATACTCGTATTTAAGTAGATATTCTGTTTATAATCAAACAGTATTATATATTTCTACAGGCCAGATTATTTACAATAAATTTTTATTACAAAAATGTGTGTCATTTGACAGGATTTGAACCTGCAACCCCTATCCACATAGGGGAAGCCACCATGTGATCTGGAGCATCTTAGACCTCTTGTCTACGAATGACAATCATTCTAAACAAAATCAAATTAAGCCTATAACACAGTTTTCGAATTCATCATAATAACCATCTCTGCTCTGAAATGTATCGTAATGTCAACAAAAGTAAACACATGACTAAAATTAACGAAGATTAACGAAACTTGGTTATAAACAACCAATAATTTGAAATGATTTGTTCGAACATTATTTTTGATCAATACTCATATTTAAGTAGATATTCTGTTTATTATCATTCATGGTCAAGAAGTCTAAGATGTGCCAGATCACATGGTGGCTTCGCCTATGTGGATAGAGGTCACAGGTTCAAATCCTGCCGAATGACACACATTTTCATAATAAAAATTTATCATAAATAATCAGGCCAGTAGATAGAAATATATAATACTGTTTAATTATAAACAGAATAGCTACTTAAATACAAATATTGATCAAAAATAATGTTCAAACAAACCATTTCATATATATATATATAGAGAGAGAGAGAGAGAGAGCTAGTATGAAAGTATGTAGCTGAATCAGTTTCACTCCCGCTCTTCAAGCCTCATTAGTAGATAAAGAATTGGAATAAATAAAATTAGGAATGATTAAAGGGGGGAAGTGAATAGTATGATAGGGAAAGTACTAGAGTCTGATGATAGTAAGTTCCTGCAAACATTCATACTGTTTACAGAGGGAAGATTTACAGGACCTGATATACAGAGCCTTCAGCACTCTTAAATGGAATACAGAGTGTGACAGGACACAACCATGAACCAGTCCACAATATTTATTTTTTGTATATATACAAAAAATATGACACTAGGCCGAAAATGGGGATTGGGGAAATCTGGTCTTCATCTGTCTTAAATTAACTTAGCTAGCCTCATTCGCTGACCCAAGAAGACTATAAAATATCCCTTGCACCAAAGCATTACAATCACATTCTTACTTATCATTCTTACTACAAACACTATAATGCCTCAGGGACTCTGAGAAAATCTAATCCTATATGTACAGTTTGTCTGTAGGGAGTGGGGAATAACAAATTTAAAATTGAAAACCCCTGTGAATATTTATACAATGGATAATACTATTTATAAAAATTTAAACAAAAATGTTGTTAGTAATAAAAAAAAAAACCCACAATCCTTAATCGTGACAGAAACATCAGTTAGCAGGGCGAAATCTTAGCAGGGCATGTAAAAAAAATTAAACGATCATTCATTCAACTATACACACAATCACGCACTCATCCAAACACAACAACAAATACGAAATAAATGTACACGAAAACAAAAATTGCCCTGCATCTACCTGGGAACTAACATTTCTAGTCACCTAACGGGGAAGGGAGTGGGGAATTAAACTAAAGAAAGTGGGGACCAAAAAAATAAGGATAGCAGTGTTTTTATAACTGTCTTTTTGGAAGTGACAAATTTTGCGCGAACTCTTGTCTACCACAAAGACTGACACTTTTTTTCTCAATTTTCTTTAATTCTTGGGGGTCTTCCAAAAGTCCATCTTCTTTTGACAAGGTTATCGTAACTTTTGGTACACTCCAAGAACTCTGCCATATTGATAATGCATTTCGGGGGGGACTTCCAGCAACAGAGTGACTTCCCGACACAGCATCCTTTTTCTTTTCATCTTCTAGTTTTTGGCCATTATTGACCTTTTTTACTTTTTCCGTTACTTCTTTATAGCTGATGGTTGTGATTGCCTTGGTTGTAGTAGGTTTATCAGTAACATTGTCTTTATCGAGAGGGTCTTTTACAGACCTAAACAAGTTTTTCCGACTTTTGTCAGACATTTTTAAAAAATAAACTTCTCCAACTAATTAATAATTTTTCCTTTGTGTCAAAAATAAGATTAAATATTGGAGCAGGGGTGGAAAAAAACAGTATATAAACAAATTCAAGAACTAAACCTGAGAGATAAACTAAAATTACAGTGCAAGTATTTTAGTTAAAACCAGAAAAAAATAGAAAAGATTAAATAATTAAATAAAATTAATTAAAATAAACTCAAAAGGTTACAAAAAAAACTTAGAAGTTGCAAATAAATTAAAAAAGAAGAATTGGTCTGAAATGGCTAAAAAAAATAAAGAGTAACCTCATAAAATAAACTTAAAAATAAAAATACAAAATGAAAGAAATTTAAAATAAAACAAATTTGCCTAATACGGTATGAAAATAATAAGTAACTTCATAAAAAATAAACTTTAAATACAGGTTACGAAGAAAAAAAAGCAAAAAGAAATGAATTTAAATAAAAAGAGTTAGCCTAAAACGGCAGAAGAAAAAAGGTAACCTCATAAGTTACGAGAAAAATAAGCTTAAGATAAAAGTTAAAGAGAAATTAGCCTAAAACAGTAAAAAGTAACTTCATAAAAGGTTTACAATAACAGGAATTAAATAAAAGAAGAAATGGCAAAAGTAATCTCATAAAATTTTAAAGAAAAATAAACTTTAAATAAAAGTTACAATAAAAGAAATGAACTTAAATAAAAGAAAGAATTAGCCTAAAACGTCAGAAATTAAAATAACCTTGTTAAAAATAAAAAATTGTAAAGCAAAAATAAAAACACAACAAATAATTTCAATATGAAACAACTGTTTGTAAAATGAAACAAAAAATGAAAAGTTGCCTAAAAGGCTTATTTTAGAAAAAGAAAGAAATAGAGAGGGGCTGAAAAGAAAATTCATGAGGAAAAATTAAAATAAAACCAGGTAGTGGTTGCTGAAAATGAAAAAGTAAATTAAAAAATAAAATGCGCTAATCTCATAAGACTTAAACAAAAATAAATATGGCAGCCAAAGCCGGGCATATACTGAAATAAAATTCAATAAAAATGGAAAAAGAAAACGAGAGAAAAGAAAATTAAAATTAAATATGAACCAAACAAGAAAATAAAATATAAATAAAAAGAAACTTATCTGTACAATACCCCCCCCCCCAAAAAAAAAGTCCTTTTCAAAACAGTAAGGTTGAACAACTTTCAAAGAGAAAAAAATCCAAGCACAATCATAACAGGTCAGTAAAATACTTCTGGACCTGTTTACACATTATTTATTATAAAAAAAAAGTATAAATTTGGCACATGGCCTGAAATAGGGATTGGAATTGGAGGCTGGTCATCATTTATCCTAACATTAACTAAATTAGCCTCTGTCACCCAATCGCTCATATGTTTCTTTCACCAAAACATTTCAGCCACACAACACTATCTTAAACAAGCACCACAATGCCACATTAACTTTAGGAGATCCTACCTAATCCCATTATGTAGAATGTTTTGTGGGGGCTGAGTTGATGTAAAGTTAAAATAAAATTCCCAATGTTATTTGATGTTTAAAATTATATTTACAAAACTAATGTTAATATGGGGAGACCCCCACAGTCTAAGTGTGGCAGAAATCACAGAAGGAAAATACTGTGGGATTTTACAATCTGCAATCACTCGCACATCCACTCATGCATTTAGACACAATAACAAATACGAAATCTCACAATTACCAGAGAACCGCCATCACTGTCACCTAAATAGAGTTGGGATAGGAGAATGAACCAAAGATATAGGGGGAAAAAAGTAAATAAAAAGGGAGGGGCTATGACCATTCATACTCTAATAAGTTAAATTTAGTTGTTCAAAACAAAATGAAAAATGTTTTAAGCTAACCTAACATTGGGCTGGGTTAACCATGTTCAATGCAGATGACCAATATTCTCTAACCTTCCAAACCTCCAAACAGAACTCTAAATTAGCCCCCTCTCACATGCACCAAACACCTTTTGCCAAATTTTAATGAAGAGAGCCGCTTCCTTTCCGCCCTAATTTTGACTTTAAGCTGATTCTTAAAGAACAAAACCAGTTGAGAAGAGGAAAACTTTTCACCTGATAAAATTCCTTCACGACTTTCATATTACCGAGTAAACATAAGAACACATAGTGTTCATTCTTCTTCAACTGCAGCACAACATTGCTACAAATGACAATGGCTTTGAGGACAAAAAACTTTTTACCCAAGACACAAACCATGTAGCCTTCAATTAACTTGCACAATGGTCAAACGCCACTGCAGTGGAAGATGATATGGCCCAAAGACTCCACCCCACCCACAGTGCATGGATTTTGACATAACTGCCAACACTGCTGCATGGAGCCTTTTGCCAACCCGAGAATCTTCTTCAACACCAGCCAGGTAAGGGATGCGTTGTCATTATTGAGACACATTCAATCTAAGAATTTCAGCCGCAGCATTTGTTGACAGATCTCAACATTGGGCATCCCTAAACCACCCTCAGCCAGATGGAGGCAATAGACATTGCGATGCACCATACGAGCTCTGTTGTGGAACAAGACTCTAACCAGTAAAACTAGTTCGGTGCAAGGAAGGGGAAGAACCGAAAACCAGCAAAGTAGGATGGGGTAGATGCGCGAAGTACAAACTTCCACCCTTCCCTTCAAGGAAAGATTCCTCCGAGACCACAGACAAACTGTTGCCTTGGCCTTTTCTCGGACCTCCAATCAATTCTTATCCAACTGGAGGTTGGGGCCAAACAGGATGCCGAGTATCTCTTCCCGGACCTTTCCTCTGGACAGACGGGTCAGTCAAGATTCTCAGTGCCTGGTTTAGTCCTGATCTTCTGTTGAAAATGAATTGGCCAGAGGTTTGAGAGAAGGCCAAGATTGCAGTTCATTTGTGGACTCAGAGGAGGCTTTCCTTGAAAGAGAGGGCAGAAATATGTACCGGATTCTCTTTTACATACAGACTCTCTGTATTTCTACTTCCATGTGCCAATCAATTTGGGTTAATACAGCTCTTGTTCTTCTTGTGAGGAGTAAGTAAGGCTCCCAAGGTACGTCGTAAGATTTGTTACCCCCACCTCTTCTGAGAGCAGTCTGGGCATGCAAAGCGTTGAGATTTGTCAACACACAACATCAAATTTGTAGATCAAATGTGTATGCAACTAGATGAGAATGGTACCTTCTAGAAGGAATACGTCTATAAAAACTTTACCTCTTTGAGAAGGAAAGTCTGAGAATGAGGCCCACTGTGAACCTTGGGATGAGGGCTCTTTTTATCACGAATATCAATTGGCTCTCAAGTTCCTCTTGTGGCCAACAGAAGACCTCTCTGACACCCAGTCATTGTCTTGTAAGATATTATATCAAGTATTAGTTGGGGGGGTCATGCAGGAGGAACTGTCTGACAAAGCAAGAGGTTTGCTGTATATGGCCTTGGAAGCCTGGGTTGAAATGTCTCATTAATGATGAGGTATCACTCACCTGGCTGATGATTTGTAAGGCCCTCTGGGTAGGCAAGAAACTTTGTGCAGTTGGCTCACCAAGAATTTCAACCTACATGTGTTGTGGGCTGTCGACAGAGAACATGTTTTTTCCACTGCAGCATTGTTGTCCTGTTGTGAAAGTTTGTTGAAGACATTATGGTTTGTATGATGCGGGGAAAGTTCTTTGTCCTTGAAGCCAGTTCTGATTTTAGCAATGTTGTACCGCTGTTAACCAAGACTGAGCACTATGTGCTCTTCTGCTTACTAGGTCTTATGTGAATCATGATTTGGACAACACAACGGAACAATTTCCATGTGGACGAGAAGTTTACCTCTTCTCAACTAATCTTGTTCTTTAGCTATCAGTTTAAAATCAAGATTAGGATGGAAAGTAAACGACTCCCTCCATCGGAATTTGACAAAAGATGGGTGAGTCATGTGAAAATCTGTCATGTGAAAGGTGCTGAACTAGAGTGGCTGTTTGATGCCAGTTAGGCATCAGGATATTGGGTGTTTCTGGAAGGAACACGGGCAACCCCGACCCAGAAAGGCAGTTCAGATTTGTTTTTTATTTTTTCAACAAGTTAACTTAGGGGATGTATGCTCACTGGTCTTTTTTTTTTCTTTTTGTTGCCATTTACTTTTAGTTTAATTCTCCAATCCCTCCCCAATTAGGTGACACGGAACATCAGTTCTCTGGTGGATGTGTGACATTTTTCAAGTATGTTTTTTTTGTTTTTGTTGTTGTCTAGATGTGTGAGTGACTGTTTTGGATTGAATGAGTGCTGTTATACACTGAAAGTCACGCATTAATTTTGTCCAGTTAACTGATGTTTCTGTCACAATTTAAGTGCTCTGGGGGGGGTTTATTACTAATATGATTTTTTGTTTCGTTTCTTGTAGATATTGTTACTTTTCATTGTATATATTCATTGGGGAAATTTTTAATCGTTATCTTTGCCCCCTGCCCTCCACAGAAAATGTACATATGAGATATAGTCAGAATATCATAGTCTCTGAGGTATTATGGTGGATATAGGAAGAATGTGACATTTTGGTGTACAGATTATTGTAGTGTGCTAGGGTCAATGATTGTGGCTCGCTAAGTTAAAGTTTAAAACAGATGATGACAAATCTTCCCATCACCATTTTAGGCCTTGTGCCAAATTTATACAATAAATATTGTGTGGAGTGGTTCATGGTTGTGTCTCAGTCACACTGTATTCCATTTAAGAGTGCTGGAGGCTCTGTAAACAGCCTGAATGTTTGTAGGGACTTGCTATCATTTGCCTCTAGTACTTTCCCTATCATACTTTTCATTTTTTTGCTCACTTCAATAATTCTTAGATTTATTTTATTCCAATTTCTTTATCTCCCAATGAGACTTGAAGAGCGGGAGCGAAACCGGTTGCTTTGTTTTTAAAAATGTCTAATTGTATTCAGCTACATACTTTCATAGCCAAAATTAGATTCTGAACCAACAAAAATATTTTCATATATATATATATCAAAAACTGAATAGGATTTTCAGGTAAAATGTAAATCAAAT
The DNA here is from genome assembly GCA_037127315.1 of Ascarosepion bandense. Lineage (NCBI taxonomy): Eukaryota > Metazoa > Mollusca > Cephalopoda > Sepiida > Sepiidae > Ascarosepion > Ascarosepion bandense. Next base: position 1,289,134 of record JBBBDQ010000140.1, on the reverse strand, counting down.
CACAGTCAATAATCCCACATTCTTTCATTGTAACATCTTCATTTGAAAATGGCTCAGTCTTGTTTAAGCCCATTTTAAATGGCTGATTCAACAGGCATCCGAACGCTTTTATAGACTTTTCTACAACCATCCAGATTCTGAAGGAGTAACTGCCATGCTTATCTGTATCCCAATGCTTAAAATGTTGGCTATTCAGGGCAAACTCTTGAATTTTCCACTTCCCAAAGAAACCCTCCTGAACTTATTGTCAGTTCTGAAAATTTTGTCACTCAATTGAGAACAGATTCAGATGCCTTGGTCTACAAAAATCTAAGAACTCTCTCTGCAGACTTTAAAGACAGCATTGCTTTGCGTCTTCTAATAGAAATGAAAATTGCCTTAGGAATTCCAGATAATTCTGGATTTCTGGGACTTTTTTTTCTGAAATTAAGTTGAAAATCTTAAAGTATCTTGACTTCCGCTCTCTCTTGGCACTGAGTCTTGTGTGCAAAGATCTTTATGATAAGAGCCGAGACTCCTCTCTCTGGAGAATATATATATATATATATATATGAGAGAGAGAGAAAAAATCTCTTTGGTCCATTTTTTACCTGAATTTGTGTGTTGTCGCAGAATTTGATAAACCATTTCCCCCCCCCCCCACCCCTTTATTTTGCAATTTTCACTACCAGTGACCAGTAGGTAATGGGTTAGTACTCTAGTTGGTATCTGACCTAAAAACATTTACAGAACTGCAATTCTTGAAAACTTTTGCAAACTGAAGAAGGAAGTGTGGGGGGGGGGGGTATATTCCTCTTACCATTGCATGTCATTTGACTTTGCCAATTTCAATTTATATGTAGTCGCAACAAGAATTTCTTTTTAAAGATTGATAGTTAAATTTGCTATAGCTCCACTGCTTTATCCTTGTATCATAAGGGTTTTGTTTCACAAAACATTAATCGAGTGTGATTCTCACCAGGTGCCCAACTACTTTAGCTTTGTACCAAACTAAGCACTTTATAATTAAATTCAGGCCCTTCGTTTAATGAATATTTAAAATGCAGTGTTTTATCCAAGAAGCAGGACATTACAAATAAATACAGAATTTGATCTTCACTGGGTGCTCTACTCTTATGGCCTTGTGTCAAAACTTTTCACTTAATTGTGGCATTTCTTGACTATATCACTTTTTGTAAGTTGTTAGCAAATCTTGTTACATCAAATAAACAAAAAAATGTTGATTTTGAAATTTTAATTTCCACTCTTAATTTCTAATCAGTTTTTAGAAATGAAAAAATGTTAGCATGTCAGACATTTTATGAACTTTTGTTTGTCATAAATGAGTTAAATTACTCTTGATCCATAACATAATAAACTAATGTTTTTGACAATAACCACAAATAGTCGTGGCCTCAATTCCCTGGGAAAATGCTTTCTTGTTGGTTAGTAAACTATTACAATGTTGTTTTTTTCCCTGTAACCCTAAAACTGGTACATCATTGAGAGGATTTTGTTAGATTATTTTAAAATATTGAAGAGTAAAGTAATTTCCAGTTCAATATATAACTTGTATAAGGTCTGATTTTACATACATCCTGACAATGATCTGATTTTATATGCATTTTTTAAAACTGAAAAAAATCAAATCAAGATTGAAAGGAGAGAAAACAAGAAAAAATGAAAATTGCTACATAAAATAATTACATTTTAGGAAAATATTACACACACATTTCTTTCTTAACCCTCAAATAAGTATGCTTATGAGTCTCAGGCTTGAGTCTTATTTCAAGCTTAGAATATAAACATGAAAATTTAAAATTTCAACAATACTTAATAAAGTTGCATTCCAAAAATCCAAGCCTCATTTCATATTTAAAACACATTTGATCTTTGGACTAATCTGAGACTTATGCTTATAAGCTTCCTTCTAAAAATCAGTTTTATATTTCTACATGATACAAAGGTGCATGGGTGATTTGTGGCAATTCTAAATACATACATTTATTTAAAATTTAGTTTTTGAATCTTTTCTATTTAAAAAAACAAAAAACTATTTCAATGATTTTAATATACCACATCACTCAATAAATCCCGGGCCTAACTAATAAAGCAACAACTTTTAGGCAAAATTCGAGTTTATTCATCAACAAAGTTTCCTTTTAGAGTGATACACTGATTCTAACAATTTGATGCCCTTTTTGTAGAACGATTTGTCTTTAGCCTAAAAATACGCCTCAGTTACCAATATCACTTCTTCACTGGAGACAAATCTCTTTTCCTGGAACATTCTTTTGAGGTCTGCAAACAGCCAGTAGTTAATGGGAGCCAGATCTGGAGAATAGGGTGGATGTGGAAGCAATTCAAAGTGCAATTTATGTAGTTTTGCTATCGTTGTGATAGATTTGATACAGTGCGTTGTCTTGGTGGAAGATCACTTTTATCTTCTACACTCATGGTCATTTTTTGGTAATTTCTTCCTTCAAATACACCAATAACTCTATATAATATTCACTATTGATGGTTCTTCCTTTCTCAAGGCAATCAATGAACAAAATACTTTGCGCATCCTAAAATATGGAGGCCAAAGCTTTACTTGCTGATGTTTGTGTCTTTGGTCGCTTTGGACGGCTTTTACCTGCTGACTGCCAATTTAACTCTAGACTGAAGTGATAGAACCATTTTTCATTCATTGTCACATATTTATGCAAAAACTTCTCCTTGCTACATTGAAACAGTTGCAAACAATGCTCTGAATCATCGACATGTTATTGTTTTTGATCAACCGTGAGCAAACACAGTGCCTACTTTGAACACAGCTTTCTCATTGACAAATATTCATGCAAAATGGTGAATACACTGCCTTCTGATATGTTCAACTTCTCTGCTATCTCACACAACTCCAATTTATGATCAGCCAAAATGAGCTTGTGAGGTTTTTTGATGTTTTCCGGGCAACTGCCAATTTTGGGAGACCTGAGCGTTCAGCATTATTTGTGTCTGTACGAGCATGTTTAAAGTCAGCATACTACCTCTTAACTGTTGTTTCTGATGGAGTGGTGTACGAATAACACTTATCAAGCCATTACTTCACTTGAACAGTATTTTTTCCTATCAGAAAGCAATGCTTTATCAACACACAAAATTTAGATTTTTCCATTGTTTTGAAAATTTGCAACAGTAGTTTCACTTAAATAAAGTTTTGTCACATGCCATTTGAAGGTTAGTACTTCATAAAAATCATATGAATGTTTTATTAGTGTCAGGCCTGGGATTTATTAAGTGATGTCTTAATAAATTTTAATTATTTTTATAGCTTTAGAGGTATAAGGCCACAAGAGGAGCACTCTGTGAGGATTGGCCACTCTAAATAACAGCAAAACCTTATCATGAAGCTTATACAGGAAAGAGAGGCAGTTGTAAAGTTCTTAGTTTACCCAGAAAAGGATTAAAAAAAAAAAACAAAATAATAATGATGTTTGATCATTTGATCAAGTTTTGGGATATGGGCTGGGGTGAGAACTTTTCAGCAACTTTTTGTAGATTGTAATGGATCAAGGACCTCTTGTTGAACTAATCTTCTCTGGTCAATTTTTAAGGAAACATTTTTTTTTTTTTTTTGCTGATGTATCAGTCATGGTTTAATGGTTTATTTTGCAGAATTTCAGACTGATACAAAAAGAGCTGCAAACAAAATGCAGTAAGAAATCCCAGGTAGGTTTATTAAATAAACACATCAAAAGTTTTATTTACTCAATGACAGTAAATTGTGGCAGTAGGGGAAAATGATAATCACGGCTGAATTTGAGTCTGCAAAAACAAAAGGGTTATTTATAAATATTTATGATTACAGACTAAAATAATATTTAAATAAAATATTTTTATGAGCATTTCTTTCATCTTATTTTTCTTGCTTATTCACACCAAGTAGAAATAAAATGTAATAGTCTTAAGTTGTCTGAATTTATTAGATCAAGCACTGCCAATTATTCATTTTTGACTAGTATTTCTTTCATCTTATTTCTCTTGCTTATTTGCATCAAGTAGTAATAAAATGTAATAGCCTTAAGCTGCATGAATTTCTTAGATGAAACATTGTCTATAATTAGCAATCTTTGACTAGGAATTCTTTCATCTTATTACTGCAGTTTTTATCAATGCAACTTTTAACAGCTGTGATAAAAAATAAAAATAAAATGATAAAAAATTAATTTGTGATTGAAAATTTTGAAGACTATTACATCTAATACTACTAGAGGAATAAGTAAGCATTGTGGCTATATGAACATCATTGCCAAGTGATGTTTTCATAGGACAATTGTAAAGGCATTGCCACAGTAATGAAGTGATTTCAAATCTAACTGGAGGTTTCATTCCTGATCCATACATATTTAACAGCCATAAAAGAAATTCAGCTTACCAAGGCTCTTACAAAAGAAAAAGATTTAGACTTTATAAGAAATAGCAATTCTGAGAGCAGGAGAAATATTTTTAGTTAAACATATTTTGTTATTTGAAAAGGTTTTGGCACTCTGAATATTGTCTCATTGAATGTTAGAAAAAAGGGATTGTCAGTGGTCAAGAATTAATCCCAGTGTTACTGATAGAACAGAACTATGTACAATATATAAACATTTACACTGGAAACTCATTATAAACAATTTTACTGTAGAAATGTATAGCAAACAGAAAAAAAAAACACCTGTGGTCAAGCCTTCTTGACAGGGATTTTACAAGAGAGTGTTAAAAAATTCTTAAAACCAATATTTAAATGATAAAGCATTACAATAGTGATTTATGTATAGAGAGAGTGAGTGCTTATGTAATAAGCTGTTGCATAAATCTTCACCACAACCCTCCTGGTTAACATTTCAGGGTGGGAGTCAGGGCAGAGTTGACAGATTTTAGGCCTTACAAATTTTGCCTTCTTCAGAATAGCAATCAGGCTAAATTGTGTCCGACATGAAAGTACACGTGAAACAAAAATGTTTCATTAAATTCCTCCATGCAGAAAAAATTGCACTCATTAACATTTATCAATGCTTGTTGAATATTCATGAAGACCAAATACTGTATGTGAACACAGTTAGGCAATGAGTAATACATTTTAACAGTGGCAACAGCAATGTTCTGATTAAGGTGGATCAAAACGCTGCCCACTTAAGAAGACTGACACTTTTTAAAATTTTCTTTAACATTTTTTCATTTCATGCAATATTTAAAAAAGTATTTGAGAAGAAAACAAAAAGGAAGTAATTTCCAAATAACTCAATTCAAATTTTGCAAGCCTTAATTATGTAAAAAAAGTAGACATTTATTTTCATTAATATATAAATACTGCGGCAGTAAAACTGGGAACTGACAAATCAAAAATTTAACAACTGAAAAATGTTTAAAAAAATTATTTTTCAATTCAAATTATTGTATTTCAAGGGAGATAAGACCTCCCTACAATTTCAGTAGGTAATAATAAAAAAAAATAAAAAAATTAAAATAAAATTAAAAAAAAACACATTCAGGTATGCATTTGTTGATTGCACCATTGTTAAGTCACAGGTTCAATGATTTCAATCTCAAAGTCACAAGTCCAACACAATCACTGAATATTTCCCACATAAGGCTCACTCCAAAAATGGAGAACTAAAATACATTCCAACTCCCAGAAATTATTTTCTCATTGTTCTTGGAGTGTGTAAACAGCAACCATCAAAAAAAAAGTTACTGTACTTCAATCTGTTTCTAGGTACCCAGATGACATTGATGATAACCATAATGAAGATGGTAAAACATCAAGCGGTCTTATTCTATTCCACATTAAAATTTCAGCATCTTTCTTACTTCATGCATGTGTAGTTAGAAAGTAAACATCACTTCAGTCCAATGAAGTCCATCACATGAAAATCTTTTTTCCAGCATCATTCATTTTCCTAACATGTAATTCTTTTAAATGATGAAATGCCTGAGTATTGTAAACAGTTTAAATGTCACAGTTAGGAGTCAGATTTCCAATTAAGATTGATATTTTAAACCTTTTTTACTAGCATCGGTGAATTTACTACAACTATTAGATTATACACAGGTAATGGCCAGATAATCAAATTAACCACAATGATAAATCATGATGACAAAGATCAAGAGAAATGGAATACTCCATTTTTTTGTGAGCAATTTTCACATTTTTTGCCCAGATTCCTTTTAAATTATGTTACTGTCAAAGGAATAGCAATTTGATACAAAAATAATCTTGTATTTCGCTAAGAAACCAGGTTTTCTCTGAAATGTGAAATTTTCAAAATTTGCAGATGGTTATCATTAGTAGTACAACCCAACCACCAAAAAGGGTTTGCTTTTTTTAAGTTCTTGGAGTGTGTAAACAAAATGGATGAACAGCAACCATTAAAAAATTATGGTACTTCAATTTGTTTTTCAAACATTAATAGTTAACATAATGAAGGTGGTAAAGCATCAAGTGAGTTTTATTCCCAGCAACAACTGATATGGAGTCTTTTTTTACTGCTAGTTGCAATATTCATTCCTTCTGTGGTTGCTACATTTAGGGTCGTTGAAATAATTGACAATATAAAAAACATTTTTTTAAATAAAATCTTGGACAAAACATGCTACTATAGCAAAAGATTTATTTTAATAACCTGCTTCAAGGCCGCCAAATGTGGCCCTTAAGCTCACTGTTAAGTCACTTCCCACTTATAGAATTTAGCTGTAATTATTTGAAAATAAATAAAACTATTCTAAAATTAGCTAAATTCTAAAATTATCTTTACTTCTACCGAAGTTCAGCTGAACTCCTGCTGATTAATGATCAGCAGGAGTTCAGCATTAAGTGATTTTTGTGCATACATGATTAAAAAAATTGTTTCTGTAATAAAATGTGTAAATGGTCATAATGGAAAAGGGAAAGGAAAAAAATAATTAAAATTACTAAATTTTCTAAAATAAAGATATTATTTCATGCAGCAATTTTCTTTCTTTTTTTTTTTTCAATGTTGATGGGATTTTCTTTTTAGCCTACAAAAACAGATCATTATCAGGATAAGCCGTGTTGACTGCACGCCATTATTAAATTACAAACTGAACAGGAAATGGTTTTTTCTTTAAGTTAGGAATGCTCCAGCAAAAATCTTGCTATGATGTGCCGTTTTTGCTATGTTATGGTAACAAACATGCCCATAAACAGAAATCAGATCATTTATATGAAAAGGTGCTGTAAGAATGGGAAAAATAATAATAATCTGAGTTGGACCAAGAATTTTCCAATATCTACTTGTAATCTAAAAAAGAAAATTCCTGATACTTCAACATTTCAGAAGACTCAAGGAGTATTTTTGAAACATTTTCAGGGAAAGAAATGTAGATCTTATATGCCACCATATAGTATAATAATGCTCATTTATATTTTGAACATAATTTTTCATAGATAATATTTCTATAATAAAAATATGTAACAAAAGAAATGAATTTAAAGTTTGAAAAGTGCATCAGAATCAAAGAGTTTCATAATTAAGGTTTAATTATGCAAGAGATACAAAGTTTGGAATGTCCAGTAAAGAGAGAACTGGATGATACAAGAGGCAAGAAAGCCAGGTGGGCTACAGTAAGTGAAATGATAGGTAAAAATCATCCTGAAGCTTTATCAGTCTGCTCAGAGAAACAGCTTTAGGTTTTGTTTTAAAACAATTTTTTTTGTTATTCTTGAAGAAGTCAAAAAGGCAATAGATTGGGATGAACATGAATGGTCAGTTTTGCAGCCAATTCAAACATCGGCTCTTAAGGTTTGCTTTCTTGCATAATTGAGGCTTTAAAATTAAACTGATCCCCCCACCCCAAGTTTTTCAATTTTTGTTTACACAATGAACAGAATTTATCCTGGTGCAACAGGAAATATATAGAAAATGAATGCAGATTTTTTCATTCACGGAGGTTTTTTCTTTTTTTTTAAATCCATGATTTTAAAATGGCTGCCAACAACACACACACACGACATGTTTATAAATATTTTGTACATTTATCCTCAACATTTTCTTTTCAATATAAAATGGAAAAGAATGATATCAAACTAAAGGTGAAATATAATTTACCAAAACCACACACACGCCCGCGTGCACACAGAGAGAGTGAAAGAGAAGTCATTGGCAGCTGTAAAACAGCAGAACATGAAAACCAAAATTGCCCATCATCTTTTTCTTTAAGACTTGAGAATTTCTTGTTGGGCAATTAGTTGAACATGTTTGATGGTAATCTTCACTGACAGACAAAATATAGTGCACATTTTATAGCCAATAAGATATATTTGGAAGGATATAATTGGCCAATAAAATGCTTTATGAGTCCCCATCCACAGACAAAAGTTCTTTTAGAAGGTCATCCATCTAGAGGAGGCCCTAAGTAAACCATAGAGACTTCGGTTTTGCCATATACTGCGGAAACGGCTGGATATAAAAGAGTATTTGGTAAACCACGGAATGCGACACCTGAAAATTTAAAAATAGAAGAGTAAATAATCATGTTAAAAAATCAAAGTAAAAATATCCTCATCAAACTAAATTACAATTCATAAACTTTTAAGACTGAAAATATATATTTTTTAAAAGTTCACAAGTAATAATCATCAAGACTTGTATCAACATGAATTTGTTTAAATAAGTCAAACTGGTGAATTATATTTAAGAGTTTTTGATACAAAGAGAAAGTCAGGTGTCAGCAATATTTACTCAAGTAGAGATTTGTTCAGGGTTTCTGTACAAAGTGATTCTTTTTTTTTTTTTTTCTTCAATTGGAGTAGATAGACTAAACTAAACTATCGCCCGGTTCACACTCCACTTTCGTCTATTGAACAGGTGAAGAGGCTCATCCCTTGTTCCCTGTTTAGGATGTGGTTTCCAGCTTTCTCTTTTCCAATCTTTTCACTCTTTAATTTTATATTTTTTTTAATTGGAGTAGATAGACTAAACTATCGCCCGGGTTCACACTCCACCCTCGTCTATTGAACAGGTGATGAGGCCCATCCCTTGTTCCCTGTTTAGGATGTGGTTTCTGGCTTTCTCTTTTCCAATCTTTTCACTCTTACGTAGCCCCCTGCACATCAGTGGCGTTACCGCCTTGCTCAGGGTGATATGATTAAAAAAAAAAAATATTAAATTTGATATTTAATCTACCAAACTTGTCACCTGATAATCAAGTTGCAAATTTTGCCCCTTTGTATTTAAGTGCATCAAACCCTTTGAATAGAAAAACAATTTGTTTTTGAACTTAACTCTAATACAAATAACTTGTTATTGACAGCAATCTTACAAAAAGTGAACTTTTACAATACAAATTAAACTTATAGATTGGAAATATAAGCTGGCAGCTGATCTCTCCTCAGATCTGGCTATGGTAGGTGGCTCAATGGTGGAAAGACTGGATTTTAAATATAGGTATACAAAGTCTTGGCATCTAACAATTAGCTTGTGTGGAACTTGTATGTCTGATCTTTTAATCTGTTCAATTTCTGAACTTGGCAAATTTATCTCTGAAGGATTTATCATGATCATGCTGGATCCTTTTTGGGTCTTTTTAGTTGGTAATTCTGTTGAAGAAAGCCTAGAGCATCTGGGAGATCCCAGATTGCAGTTTTTGTTGTATCCAACATTTGTAGTGGATTCTTTCTTGGACAAGGGCATGTCTCATTTTTTCTGCAACCAGACAGGCTCTTTTTAAGGAATCAGTGCATATGCTAGGCCACAAAAATCCACTCAGCCAACCAAGTATAGAATTTAATACAATATAGGAACTAGTAATATTGAGTGCTAGAGAAAAACAATAACAAAATTGGAATATGAGCTCTGGAAAAAAAAAATGATTATGGAGACATCAGGTTTATAAGTTCCAAAAATTCATACACTGATGCCCTTGAGGACACATGGCACAGGGGATAAAAGTGTTGGTTGAATCCTGTGTCTTGACTCAAAAATTGTGAGTTCAATATCTGCTTACAGGTGAATAAAAACTTGGAGAGATTACTGATTCTGAGACAGCCAGAAGAGGCATGGCATGTGGAACTAGATCAGCTTGAAATTTAATTAGTGTAAATAATTATTACAATTTGATACTTATTAGTGAGTAATGGTAATATCTTCAAATTATAGTTTGCATATTATTTGAAAAATGTATTAGTTTTGCTGTATTTTCAACTAGGCTTTAAAAATTTTTGTGAACTTAAATTTTTTTGGTGGGGGTAGATATAAAAAATTCAAAAAAATTATAGTCTTTTATAATATTAAAATAGGATATTGAAATCTCGATAAAGTTTCAAATTTGATAAGTGGAAATGTTTCATGAAAATAAATTTGATAGAAAATAGATAATGCATTTCACCATTCAAGGCTTCATCAGATATAAAAACAAAAGAATGGAATGTATGTATATGTATGTTTAAATAATGAATCTTAGTAAAAATAGTGACTTTTAAAAACGTCGTTAACAATTATTTTCACAATTCGTTCTTAATTCAAATCAAAAGCTTTTTAAATTTTCTCAGCTTTTTTGTATTTGTAAATCCTCTTCTAACTGTCAGAATGGCTTGAAAATAAGAAATTTGTTTAGCCTTTTCGAAAATGAATCCAAGGCAGATGCTCATACAATCCTTCAGAAAAGGTTGGAATCAACAGGTTTGTTTGTGGCCTATCTATGCGTTTTCCATATCAGAATATGTTATTAAAATAGGATATAGAAATCCTGACAAAGTTTCAAATTTGATAACCTTTTATATATTATCTTTGTCATGTCTACAATTTCTCATGTACCCTATTATACTGTTTTCTTTTTAAATTATCATGAAGTTTATAAGCCACAATACGGCTCAAATTAGTCCAAAACTTGAGCTTATTTTAAGCATGAAGGCTTAGATGTTTCTGAGGCAACTTTATTTTAAAGTAAAAATTTCACCCTTCTCAGAATTTTGAATTTGTTTTGCAATAAATTCCTGCTCTTTGAATTTTGAATTTATTATCAAGCATGAAATAAGGTTTAAACTTGAGAATTTGCTAAGCATGACAGGCACAGCTAAAAGGGCCTCATGCTAATTCATTAAAAACTCTTTCTCACAGAACTTTTAAAGTACAGAATGAGAACATAACATCTGAACTACACAATCAAGAGAAAGGTGGACCTCAAGGCAGTATAATTTCTGTAACCCTGTTCATCATTAAAATTAACAACGTCATTCAAACAGTTAAAACAGGATATGAAAAATCCTTATACATAGATGACTTCACAATCACCTGCTCATTTCCTAATATACAGTCACTGGAAAGACAAATGCAAAATTGCCTCAACAGAATGGATAACCAATCATGGTTTTAAATTCTCAAAACAAAATAGCATGACAACATTTTTGCAGAAAACATATCACCTAGATGGCCAATTACAAAAAAGAAGTCAATGATAACAGTTCAGAAGACTAAATTCTTAGGATTTGAAACAGATAAACTTCCTAAACTACATAAAATATTGAAAACAAAAATGCCAAAGAGCACTAAACTGCCTTAAAACTATTGAAAAAATTAACTGAGGAGCAGACTGCAAATACTAAAAATTTATCAATTATGCATAAAACTTAAATTTGATTTCAGCTGCATAACCAACAGCCACTCCTAAATCTTTCTTATATATATATATATATATATATATATATATATAACCTACTACCAAACAAGTATCAAGGACTAAGTTCAGGAGCCTTCCAAATTTCACCTATGGACAGCCTGTACATAGAAACCAATGAACCTCCATTACACTTAAGACTTGAAAAATAAACCCTACAATACTCATTAAAACTCCAAATAATCCATGACATGAAACAACTTTCAAACTACAATACACACAAACTTCCCTTCCTTTGGTCAGCGAATCAAAGAAGCACTCACAAACAAATGCTCCAACAACATAGTTCCCTTTAACATTACCATGTCACCTCTATGATAAAACTCATTTGGACCTAACATTAACTCAACACCACTAAAACATCACACATAACATCATAAATAAAAGCCAATTTGCCAAACTAAAATATCATACTGTATATACTGATGACTTTAAAATCTCAACCAAAATGAAACCAGTAGCCATGGATGTCTAGTCTCAAACAAATTAGATGAACAAACCAAGCTTCCATATTTACAGCTGAGTAACAAGCCATTAAAACTTCAAGCAACCAGGAATTTCTCATATTCACACTGTCAAGTCTTGTAGCTCTGAAAGGAGAATTCAAACATCTTAGACATACTAGAAACATATACTGAAATAGTTAAACTACAAAAACAATCATCCTAGTTTGGATTCCAAGTCATGTAGATATACCAGGCAATGAAATAGCAGACAAACTAGCTACAACATGACAACAACCAACAAAAAGATTTCCCGTGCCCCATATGAATTTTTAAAACAAAATAAAAGCACATATCAAAAGAAAATGTCAAGCAATATGGGACTCAAAACCTAACAAACTATACAATATCTAAGTAACAATTAGGAGAATGGATTCGAGGTTACAAAAAAATAAGACAGAAGGAAATAGTTTTATCCAAACTCTGAATAAGACATACTACATCTGACACACTCACATCTACTAAAAAATTAAACTTCCCCAAACATGCAACAGATTTCAAGTACCTCTCACATACACTCAGAAGTTGCCATCATCTCAGTGAAACCCAAACAAAATATTAATTTAACAATACAAAAAGAACTCTTTCAAAACACTAAATCACACAATATCCTTAACTTCTTAAAAGGAACTCAAACTTAATAACAAACTATAAAACCTCCCAACAAAATTACATAAAACCCTTAATATATTTTGAAAACGGAAAAAAAAAGAGAAAAGAATGCTTCAGACTTCATAAAGAGCTCCACTAGAAATAACAAGCAAACTATAACCAACTTATCAAAATTAAATACAAAATGACTAAAAAAGAAAACCTGTCCCCAACTAACCCTAACCTAAAATTAGCACTGATATACAGTAGCGGCCATAATATAAGGAACGGAAACAACAAAGACATAAATGTGTGTATTTCTTAAGAAGTAATACATGATTAGCAATGAAATTTTTACCGAATAAAGACTAGGGTGTAATGCATAAATATTATACAAAGTTACAAAAATTTACAAAATAGTTTTATTTTTTAAATAAAGATTAAATAGAACAAAGGAAATAAGCTACTGGACAAAAGTTAAAGAACGATGTTAATAATTTACATAAACTTTTAATTTACATTGTTAAAAACTCGATGGAGCTTTTCAACAATAAGTAAAAGTTCATTTATCATTAGGACTTTATTTTTAAGCAATATGGCAAATTCTACATGAAAAACACTCTTTTGAAGAAAAAACACTCATTATTGATATCAAGAAAAAAAGTTAATTTCAGAAATTTCTGATATTGTTCATATGTCTAAATATGTTGTTCATCGTGTAATTAGCAGGTATAAAACCGATAAAACATTAGATCTAAAACCAAAAACCAGCAGGTCTCCAAAAACATCGCAAAGAGAAGATCGAAGAATTGTTAGAATATCTACAGAAAAAAAAAAAGACAAAAAAAAAAAAAAAAAAAAAAAAACGTTTTGAAATTGCTATATTTATTGCCCATAAATTTAATGAACACACAGATAAGGAAAACAGTTGCTCATAGGTTAAAAAATGCAGGATTGCATGCCTGTATTCCAGCCTCGAAGCCTCTCATTTCAAAGCGAAACCAAAGGGCTTGCTTGGAGTATGCGAGAGAACATGTTGTTTGGACTGAAGCACAATAGGATACAGTTCATTTCAATGATGAATTCAAGTTTACTATATTTAGTTCTGAGGGCAAAACTTATGTACACCGTAGAAAATGGTGAAAGACAGTCTTCTCAATGTGTCAAGAAAACCGTTAAGTTTTGTGGCGGCAGTGTGATGATGTGGGGTATGATTTCATCTGCAAAAGTTGGCCCTATCATCTGTATATATGGCAATATCAATACTGAGATTTACAAAATGCTTCCCCAGCTGCATGTGGTACCAAGATTACACCATAATCTTAATGAATCTCCTATTTTCATGCAGGACAATACACCTTGCCACAAGGCTCAGAAGGTTATGGCTTTATTTGAAGAAGAAGGAATCGCCCTAATGAAATGGCCAGCCCAAAGCTTCAACCTGAATTCAATAGAAAATGTTTGGAAGATAATTGGAGAAAGGGCTCAGAAAAGAAACCCTAAAAACCAGGATCACCTACAGGAGTTATTGAACAATGAATGGGAGAGAATTACTGCTGATTTCTACAAGAAATTAATTAGATCATGTGGTCGACAACGCAGAGAAGACATTGAAATAAGGGGATGTTTACCAAATATCAATTTAAATTTTGTTGATATTTTGTTCACAATCAAGTATTAACAAGATCGTCTCTTAACTTTTATCCAGTAGCTTATTTCCTTTATTTCATTTAATCTTTATTTAAAAAAAAAAAAAAAAAAACTATTATGTAAATTTTTGTAACTTTGTATAATATTTATGTATTTCACCCTAATCCTTATTCACTAAAAATTGCATTGCTAATCATGCATTACTTTTTAAGTAATACACATATTTATGTCTTTGCTGTTTCCATTCCTTATATTATGGCTGCTACTGTATATAGATTTAAGTTTTTTGTCAGACAATGCTAATATAAAATAAAAAATTCAGTAAACATGCTCAATACTGTGTAGAGCTTAAATAAACAAAGGTAATATTATAAAATATAAATTTTTTAGCAACTTAGGCTAGATTATATTCTTATAATTATGAATTTATAGTTACAAAAATATAATCTAGCCTAACAATCCTTGACCTGAAGTGTGAAACCTCAGTTGCTAATGTATTTATATTTTATAAATGCTATTTCACAATTAATAATGATTTTTGCAAACAAAGATTTGGTTTACCAATGTGATCATCTCTCAGTAGAGTGATGGCATGTATATTCTTACAATTTTTCAAATCCAGTCTTTTCCAAAATATTTTACCCAAATATTCAAAATACTTCCTATATATTGATGGCCTACCAATATATCCTCATGATACTGATTTACCTGACCTAAAAGTCAAACATACAATAGAATTTACATATGAAATGAAAGAATACAATTCTTAACCTTTCGTAAATATCAAGCTACAACAGTTTAAAACTTGGTGTCCACCAGAAATCAACCAAAAATAAAAGAATCTACTTAAGAGCATTCATAATTTGCAGTCCTCAATATTTACATGAAGAGAAATACATTGAAAATACTTTCAAGCTTCTTCAGTACCCTAATTATTTTATATTCACTGCAAAACAAAAAACTCATAAAATATTCCAAAGAGAAAAACAGTCCCTCTTGACAAACTCAGTAAATCAAAAATTATATTGTCCTACCAACTCTATCATATCTACAATGGAAAGAATCTATCTAAATTCAACAGAAAATTTGTTACTACTACATAAAAAACAATAAGACTTAGTCAATACTAAATAAAACAATAAGCTAAAACCTGAAGGAATTTACTCTATCACTTATAATAACTGTCATAAAAGACACATAGGAAAAACCTCAAGGAATCTAAATAAAAGATTATATGACCACAAAAGGGACATTTTACAAAACAATACATCAAATGTATTAGTTGCTTACTGGAATGGGACTGACTACAATTTCGACACTCTGATCAAAGAAAACAATTCACTACAATGAAAATTTATAGAGTGATAGAAAGAAAAAAATCTACATGAAATTGGCGAGATATAAAATTAAAAAATTCTTAATTTTCAGCATCTCCCATTCATGCATAACAAGTTTAGTCTGATGAAATGTACATCACAAGAAAATATTTTCCACTTTGTCATACATTTTACCCATAATTTTATATATATATATATATATGAGAGAGAGAAAAATTTCTCTGTTTATAAGAGGGTCAAAGAATGCATGCCTTAAAATGACATGTTGAAAATGGCTATTTCCCCACTAAGTTTTATCTGAATTTACAGAAAAAAAAAATTATATATATATATATATATATATATATATATATATAGATAGATAGATATATTTCATTAAAAATGACCAACAATGAAGATTTTATTAGTTTTTGATTTAATTTTTCAAGAAGTCCGTTATTACTGCTATTTTATATCTTTCTGGGCATTGGCTATTATAATTAAGAAAACAAGAGTTCTTACTGGTGGTGTTTTTTTATTCAGATAAGTGATAAATTTGTTGTTTTTTAGCTCTATATTGATGTCAAGAAACAGGATTTTGTTATTGTCCATGAGTTCATAAGTACATTTCAGCAAGTAGTTATTTTCAAAATTTAATTTTAGATTTACAATTTCATACATATTTTTTATTAAAACAAAAATGTTTAATATTTAATTCATAACAATATTAATAGGGTCTCCCTTGTGATTACCTATATGACACTACCTTTTGGATTTAATAAATACATCTAAATATGTTTTTTCTTGTTGAGTAAATTTCCCTATTTCAGAATTGTCAATGTAACAGAACAAATCAGTTTTAAAAATCAGCAAATGACTAACAAACTTGTTCATAATGAACAAACTTACATATTTATTCAATTCTGTGTTCCACTGTGTAGTTCTTTTTAATGATTAAATGTCTGAGTATTGTAAACAAGTTAAATATCACAGTTGCGAATTTGGTTTCAATATAAGATTGATATTTTAAGGCTTTTGACTAGCATCAGTGACCTTACTACAACTATTACATTGTACACAGGTCATGCCCAGATAATCAAATTAACCATAATGATAAATCAATACAACACAGATTCAGAAAAATGGAATGTTTCCCTTTTTTCACATTTTTTGTTCAAATCTCTCTAAAATTCCATTACTCCATATATAAAAATTATTTTGTAATATTTTGCTAAGAAATTTTACTGATATTGATGCCTAACTCATAAATCACTGGTCTCTAATCAAAATATTGTCTTGCAAGCTGAAAAATTTCAAGCTGGTTTCCTGATTAACTTTTCACCATCAGAAAACTTTAAAAGAATTTATAAAACTGTCAACACAAATAAAGATTTTAAAAGTTTATATGAAATTTACAAAATAATAAAAACAGATTGAAGGGTAAAAAAAAAAAGACTTACCAAGAAATTCATAATTTTTTTCAAAGGCTAAAGTATTATCTTCACAGTCCAATATAACCCGTATTCTCTCTCCAACCTAACAATATAAAAATATCACAAGGGTAGAGAAATGGATTTGGGATATAAATAAATTTTGTCTTTTACTGGAAGGGATGAACAATTCAAAAAAAAAAAAATTTTTTTTTTTTTTTTTTTACAAAAGATATTTTTTTTTATAAAATGTATTTGACGATAAATGTTTAATTTAAAATCCATCATAATTATATAATAACATAGTTTTACAAAGCATACATTTAAAATAAAATATAATTCAAAATTATTTTGACTAAATTTTTAGGCTGAACCAGTTATACTATTAAAACTTTTCTCAGGTGCTTGTTGCAGTCTATAATCCTCCAATAGTCTAAAAATGCATATGCAAAAATACCACTGAACACACTGACCAATATTGCCCAAGCAGCAAGTTGCCATACTAATAAATGCCTGGAAGCTAAAGGCCACTATTTTGAGCATCTCTTGTGGTTGTAAAGTTCAAAGGTAACTTGTATTAATCTTGTGAATAAATTTAGTATTTGAATATATACAAGTATTTTCTTTCCTGAAGTGTGTATACATTTTGGGGGGCACTCTGTATTCGAGTCTGTAAGATTTCTTTTTAGGAGGGTATATAGTCAGGATGTGCGTTGTGGTACAGTGGATATCGGCTCGGAACGAGAAACCGGGGAGCCGAGTTTGAATTCCAGTTGAATCTATTGTATTCACTTACGCGCAAATACCCTTGGGAAAGGTATTAATCCGTCTATTCCTTCCAGTTATGGGTTAAATAACAGGACAGATTGGGTTCTATAGCCTTGGTCGGCAACCAGTCTACCGCAGAAAGCAATGGCAACCTACTGCGGGATAATCTTCTGCCCAGTCAGTCATGTCACTTTCGAGACATGATCGCCCAAGCGTGTATCACGTATGGCACTTAACTGACTGATATAGTCAGTAGGTTCTAGGCCCCATTGACAAGCTAAACTTGTGTTTGTAAAATTAAACTTATTTAGTTTAGATGTTGTCATTTATGGTTTTCTCTTTTCCAATCTTTTCACTCTTTTCTTTTCTTTTTTTTCAATTGGAGTAGATAGACTAAACTATCGCCCGGTTCACACTCCACCCACATCTTTTGAACAGGTGAAGAGGCTCATCCCTTATTCCCTGTTTAGGATGTGGTTTCCGGCTTTCTCTTTTCCATTCTTTTTACCCTTACGTAGCCCCCTGCGCATCAGTGGCGTTATCGCCTCGCTTGGGGTGATATGATTAAAAAAAAAAAAAAAATCATACTTCTTGGCATTGTTCAAACAAATAAGAAAAGAAAAAAAAAAGATGTCTGAAAAGTTTACCCTGCATTGTAAAGACCAGTGTCGTTTTGTTTAATTTATTTTACTCAATTTCATATTTATTTATTTTCCACAATTTTGAAAGTAAAAATTGGGATGTATCTTTGAATTAATTAAATCTATTATAATTTTGATGCATTTAATGATTTTTATAAATCTCATTGTATTTATAAGAGATTAACATTTAAAGTTGAATCTGCTTCATCCATTATTTGTAAATGTCTTCAGATTATTCTCATGAAATGTTCATTGAAATTGGTGCAGTTCTTTTGGCATTTGCAATAACTTCAATATGTATCAGATATTTTATTCTATTCATAGGAAAACATGTAATAATTGCATAAATGATATTCTAAATATCAGAAACAATAATTTCCAATTACATATTCAGTCAGTTAAGTGCTATACATAATACATACTTGGGTGATCATGTCTCTTTTAATTCATGACTGACTAGGCAGAAGATTGCCATTACTTTTTGCAAGTAATTCAAGGAAGTAATTCAAGCATTTAGATTTTTTTTCAAATGTCATATTACTTCAGGATGTAGGTGTAGACTTCCTAAGATTAATTTTTTTATCTGTGAATTGCCATAATTTCTTAAGATAAAATATTTCTCACTACTTTTTTCAAAATCTTCCTTCTCTTACACTGGTTGTCACCAAAGATTAGAGAGTCATATTATTTAACTCACAACTAGAAGAAGAGATGGCATCATAACTTTCACAAGGGCATTTGTGTTAAAATGAACACAACAGACTAGGCCAGGATTTGAACCTGGTTCACAAATTTCACTTTCTATGCCAATAACTGTTACACTAACTGAAACATCCCCTTTAGAAGATTACAAATATTAATGTTTATTAACAACCACAAATCAGTATAGTCATGCGGTGGGGTGGGGTGAGGGATATTTTTTTCTTTTTTTAATAAAAGAATATATTAGGTATCAATGAATATTTTTGGAAAAAATGGCTGTCATTGTTTTGTTTTTTTTCTTAACCAGGCCTGACATAGCACCACTAATAAAAAAATCCATATGATTTTTATGAAGTACTAGTCTTCAAATGGCACATGACAAAATTTAGGTCCAATTGGATTATTAGTTTACAAATTACGGTTACTTAAGTGAAGCCATGTCACCAATTAGTGGTGGTAGCTACTTTCCTGTGTCCATAATATTCATTTTTGAATTTTCTAAATTTATATATATGAGTGGGCCCATGCTGTCAAAATATTTATATCAATATACTGTCAAAAATGATGGCAACATATATATTAACTTACCAACTACTGAATATCTTATCTAAAGACATAAGAAATAAAAAAACCCTGAGCGTGACAGGAGGAATAAATAAATAAATATATATATATATTTTTTTTTTTCTTCACTATTCAACAACATAATTACTGCAAAAAATAAAAACAGGCACTGTTAAAGAGTAAACATGCAGCAAGTGGTTTAATAACTGGTAGTAAAAAGAATGAACTGAGCCAATGCAGCTTTGCTATTGTCTCTCCATGATTGTGACAGGAGGGAGGGATCTATATATATATATATATATATATATATATATACATACATACACACACACAGTAATTATTATCATTATATAATATAGCATACTTAATTGATCTCAATGGCTGACCTCTTTATTCTTATGATTTTATTTATTTTTCTATTTTATAAATGATATCTCTCTCTCATATATATATATATAAATTGGAGTAGATAGACACTTCTATCGCCCGGTTCACACTCCACCCACGTCCATTGAACAGGTGTAGAGACTCATCCCTTGTTCCCTGTTCAGGAAGTGGTCTCTGGCTCTCTTTTTCTCCTCAGACCTCAGTAATGGTGCTTATGCAATTTTCCTGCGATGTGCGTGGTCGGTGGCAATGTCTCTTCATCATGTGGGTACCGGGTTGGCAGTTTTCTGGTTGCTGCTTCTGACTGGTAATTAGGAGCCCTACCTCTTGCGTAGCGTCAAGAGCGGCCGCTCTGATCAACAGTTGCATAATATCGGGGTTCTTGCAGTGCCATGACATGCATGGATAGGTGTCTCTGCAGGTGCTTTTGGTGGGCAACCCTGGGGCCACACTTTGCTGCAGTCCGCGCCAGTTCCCTTCCAGTGCATGTTGCAGCTAATGACCATTTGCCTCCTCTACTCGAGGTCTCTCTACAACAACAACATTAACCATGAACACACATATCTCCACTAAAAAAGCTAAACCAGGCAAATTAAAATCACCTAAACCCCTTAATATTTCCTTTACTAACATCCGCAGTATCCGAACCAATTTCAGTAGCATTGAATCTTTTCTCCATCAAAAGTACCCTGACATCCTAACTCTTCTTTCTCTACCGCTCCCCATCATCTCCAGACTGCTCCGTTCTCGACAGCATCTCCAACAATATCAACAAGGCCATTTCCTCCCACCCATTTGCCCATATATTTATGTTTGGCGACTTTAATGCCCATCATGCTGAGTGGCTGCATAACTGTCACAGATCTTGCTGGTGTACACACCATGAATTTTTCTATCACTCAGCCCCTTACACAGGTGGTGGAGTTCCCCATGCATTTCTGTAATAACTCTAACAGACATGATTCACTACTAGATCTGTGCTTTACCTCCACCCCTGAGTCTTGCAATGTCGAGCAACTCTGCCCTCTTGGAAACTCTGACCATGCATTAGTTTCCATCAATATCTCCTTCCACCTCCACACAAGAACCTCAGGCCAGCAGAATATCTTACTGCTACCAAAGAGCCGATTGGGACGTCACAGAACTTGTTCCGTGACTTCCTGAGTGACGTCCCTTGGAATAAAGTATTTAGCCTTCCTGTTGAAGACTGCGCAGCTGAGGTCTCCTCTTGGGTTAAGGCTGGCATCGATGCTTTCATCCTTGCCAGAAAGTTGAGACTTAAATCGCACTCATCACCCTGGTTCTCCCCTGCCTGCTCAGCTGCCATCGCCCACCGAAATCACTTCTTTTGGCTTTACCGGAGTCACACGTCAGATCATAACAGGCGCCTTTTTGCCTCGGCTCGTAATGAATGCAAGAAGGTACTTAATGGAGCTAAGCAGATGTTTGCAGCCAGAATGAAGCAGCACATAGCATCACTAAGTTCAGCTCCAAAGACTACTGGAGGCTCTGTAAAAGCATGCTGAACAATAGTAATCCCTCAATCTCCCCTCTAATCAATGAA
Source organism: Ascarosepion bandense (assembly GCA_037127315.1). Classification (NCBI taxonomy): domain Eukaryota; kingdom Metazoa; phylum Mollusca; class Cephalopoda; order Sepiida; family Sepiidae; genus Ascarosepion; species Ascarosepion bandense. The sequence goes on along the minus strand of JBBBDQ010000140.1, from coordinate 1,267,378 downwards.
TTTGAGGTCCTCACGTCTTCAACAGACAAGGCTGAGTACTTCACTTGCAGATTCTCCACTAACTCGACACTGGACTCGTCTGGAGTATCTGTACCCAACTTCACTCTCCGAACCCAGGCCTAACTGACTGACATACTGATTACTCCCTCAGTGGTCTCCAAAATAATTTCTAAGAGTGACCACCATAAGGCGAGTGGTGGCGATGGAATACCCATTATTGTCCTAAAGAAATGTGCTCCTGAACTCTCCTCTGTTCTCTCTAAACTCTAACTTCTGCCTTTCTGCTTCCTGGAAATCCTCCTCTGTGGTTCCTATATATAAAAATATTGGAGAACCCTCTGACTCCGCTAATTATCGCCCTATCAGCCTCCTACTGATCTTTGGCAAAGTGCTCAAAGCCATCATCCATGCTGAGGTAGTACAACATCTCACAGCCCATAGACTCTTCTCTGACAAACAGTATGGCTTCCGCTTTACCAGGTCTACTGCTGATATGCTCAAGACCATCACTGAGTTTTTTCACTAGGCCCTCAACAAAAACGACGAAGCCCAAACTGTTGCCCTTGACATCTCCAAAGCATTTGACAGAGTCTGGCATGCTGGCCTTCTATGGTATAACTGGACAATTGTTTGACCTAATCCAGTTCTTCCTTTCAAACAGTACAATGAGGGTAATGTTGAATGGACAAGCCTCCCAATACTATCACATGAATGCAGGTGTCCCTCAAGGCTCTATCCTAGGTCCTATGCTTTTCCTTATCTATATTAACAATCTCCCTGATGTAATAAGATCCCAAGTGGTTTACTCTTGTCTCAATCAAAAATCTACCGAGGCTGACAAATCAAACCTTGCTGCCAAGCTTGAAAAGGACCTCCAATCCGTGGTGGACTGGGGTAAGAAATGGCTTGTAAATTTTAATGCTTCCAAAACAAAGCTGCTATCTAATAACCACCACAGACAATCATTCCTCCTGCCCGTTAACATGGATCAGGCTTCTCTTCCTGAAAGCAAAACACTGCACCTCCTCAGGTTAACTCTCACACCAGACCTCAAGTGGAATAACTATATAGAACCCATAGCTAAATCCGCTGCTAAGAAAGTCAGTTCTCTGTGCAGGGCCAGGAAGTTTTTTCTATCCCAAACAATCCTGCACATATACAAGTCTACCATCCGCCCGTGCATTGAGTATTGCTGCCATATCTGGTCCGGTGCTCCTGCTATCCACTTAAGTGTCCTCAACCGAATCCAACGGAGAATCTGTAATGTGATCGATCACAACTTGGCAGCTAGGATATAGTCGCTTTCTCACTGATGCAGTGTGGCTTCCTTGTGTCTCTTCTACAAATACTTTCATGCCTTCTGCTCTGATGAACTTAGCTCACTGGTACCCCCTATATACGAATTTCCTCGAGCCACAAGATTAACATTGTAAAGGCAAATTCTACTCCAGCAGCTTCTTTTCTAGCACTTCCCGCCTGTGGAATTCTCTTCTGCATACTTGCTTTCCTGACAGTTACAATCTCTAAGAATTTAAATGTAAAGTTAATAGTCATCTCTTGCCTCACTAACTTACATCCTCTCTCTCATGCTTTTCTACATCTACCCCACTTTCATTAATATTCTCTTCCTGACACCCTCTGCAACCTCTCACTCCTTATAACATTCCTTCTATGTAACCCCCTGCACAACAGTGGCAGTAAAATGCCTTGCTTGGGGCAACACGATTATAAATATATATATATATATATATAAAACCATATAAAATAATCACATTTTCTAGCTTGATGATGGTGTTTCAACACAAACTTTATAGCTATTGGGTTGCAGTATGCTATTATTATTATCAAAATAATAATTACCTCTATTTATGCTCTACTTTTGTATTGAGCACTTTTTAAAAGAAAATAACATCACTCAATAAGTACCATGCCTGATATATAAATGGCGCCACTAATAAAAAATCCATATGGTTTTATGAAATACTAGTACTTTGGGTCCAATCGGATTATTAGTCTACAAATTACAGTTATTTAAGTGAAGCTACTGCTGCAAATTTTCACAGCAATGGAAAAATCTGAATTTCATGTGTTGCTAAAGCATCGCTTTCTGATGGGGAAAAAAATACTGTACAAGCAAAGCAATGGCTAAATAAGTGTTATTTGGACACTGCTCCATTGGAAACAACAGTTAAGAGGTGGTATGCTGACTTTAAATGCAGTTGTACAGACACAAATGATGCTGAATGCTCAGGTCTCCCAAAATTGGCAGTTGTCCCACAAACCACCAAAATAGTGTAAATTGAAGTTGCGTGAGATAGCAGAGAAGTTGAACGTATCAGAAAGTAGTGTATTCAACCATTTTGCATGAATATTTGTCAATGAGAAAGCTGTGTTCAAAGTGGGTGCCACGTTTGCTCACAGTCTATCAAAAACAATAATGCATTGACGATTCGGAGCATTGTTTGCAACTGTTTCAACGCAACAAGGAGTTTTTGCATATATATGTGACAATGAATAAAACATGGATTCACCACTTCAGAGTCAAATCAGCAGTCAGCTGAGTGGACAGCAGCAGGTGAAAGCCATCCAAAGCAACTAAAAATGCAAAGATCAGGAGGTAAGGTTTTGGTCTCTGTATTTTGGGATGTGCAAGATATTTTCGTTCATTGATTACCTTGAGAAAAGAACCATCAATAGTAAATATTATATAGCATTATTCATGCGTTTGAAGGAAGAACTCACCAAAAAAAAAAAAAAAAAAAAAAAAAAAAAAACGGCCACAAATGAAGAAGAAAAAAGTAATTTTTCACCAAGACAACACACCGTGTGACAAGTCAATTGCAACGATGGCAAAACTACATAAATTGCACTTCAAATGGCTTCTGCATCCACCCTATTTTCCAGATCTGGCCCCCAGTGACTACTGGCTGTTTGTGGACGTCAAAATAATGCTCCAGGGAAAGAGATTTAGCTCCAATGAAGAAATGATATCGGAAACTGAGGTGTATTTTGAGGCCAAAGACAAATTGTTGAAATCAGTGTATCACTCCAGAAGGAGACTATGTTGATGAATAAAGTCAAATTTTGCATAAGAGTTGCTGTTTTATTAGTTAAGCCTGGAATTTATTGAGTGATGTGTTATCTAACAGTGGAACGTACTTCCATTGGTAACCATTACTTTTATTATATATATATATATATATATATATATATATATTCAGGTGAAAAGAACCAACAGTTTTAGAATTCAGAGTTCTTTAGCATGTACTTTTTTTAAAAAGTGCTCAATACAACAAATATTGTAGAGCATAATATAATTAAATTTGTTTTTTATTTAAGATTACTATAATTTACATTACTACATGGAAATTTCTATGTTTTGAGATTTTATCTCGTCATCAGCCAATGTTAGCTCATGGTTGTGAAAATGATTTTCATTTGAATATAAAAAACAATACATTTGTTATTTATGGATGTGGGAAGAGAAAAATTATGTTTGTGTCCAATTTAACTAATCAGAATGGAGATCAACTTTAAATTTGAAAATATAGGTTATATTTTTGGAAAATACAGGATTTATTTTCAATCTTAATGGGAAGAGTGTTACATGATTTTGCTACTGTCTAAACTGCATTTCCATTGATGCATCCATTATTGTTATAAGATTATTGTCTTCGTTTTTGCTGTATCACAGCATTTTTTAAAACAAAAAAAGAAAGAAAACATTTTATATTTTTGATCTGACTTAAAGGAACTTTTGAGTGTAATTATACTATTTTTATTTTGATTCAGAATGCAATGCAAATCACTCCCACAGGGGTAGAGCACTGTATACATTTATTTTTTAACAAAATATGGAAAAGATAAATTTCGGAATCTCTCTGAAAAATTTACCTAATACCAACAAAAGGGAACATTTCATATGATTATTATACAAAACAGAGGATTTAATTTGAAGAATGAGATGGAAAGCTCATTTCTTTTTGCACAAGGAAAATTTACCTACAGAAAAGGAAGTATATAGTTTTGAGAGTCAAAAAACAACTCCATATATTGAAAAGTTGTGTGGATTTGAAAATGATTTGATATAGTAAATAATATCCCTTTCATAAAAGAAAAAATTATTTCCAACAACAACTTGAAAAAGTAGTGAAAGAAATTAAAACATTTGATAAAATATTTATAAAATCAAATAAAACATCAAATTTCTATAAAGTAACACCAAAGGAATATAATACTCTTATTATGAAAAAATTAACAAAGAACTATACAAAAGTGATTAACAACATGGATAATTCAGTTGATAAAATAAATACTTCTAGAAAAAAAATCACCAATAAAATGAAAATAAGCACTAGAGTAGCAAGATTCAGCACAAAGAAGTGTTATATCACCATAAAAAAAACTCTTAGCAAAATTTTAATACAACTCCTACCACTAGGATGATAAATCCCACAAGACCTGAGATTGGAAAAATAAGTAAAAATATACTTGAAAGAGTAAATAAGCAAATTATGGAGTACCTTGGATTAAAATTATGAAATTATACCACTAATGTATCAAATTGGTTTTAAAAGAAAAAAAACAACTGTTCTTTTATCCAATTTGACATTGAGGAATATTAACCATCAATATCAAGGAAACTATTTGTTACTGCATTAGAATTTGCCACTGTTTATTTGGATTTATTGGAGGAGGAGAGTAACATCATAATGAATGCAAAAAAAAAAAAATCTGTTCTTCTCATTCATGATACAGAACAGCAGACAAAAATTCCAAGGAAAATTTTGATACAACAATGGGATCTTTAGACTCTGCCAAGTCTTCAAATTTGCTTGTCTTATTTGTACTATACAATCATACAGCCCATAAGGATATAAATACAAAAGATATTGGATTATACAGGGATGATGGCCTTATTGTAGCGAGGAATTCCACAAAGTTTAAAATAGATAAAATTAGAAAGTTAATATATAGAGAATTTAAAGACCTTAATTTAAAAGTGACTATGAATACAAATATAAAAAAAGTAGATTTCCTCAATGACTTTAGATTTAGAAAAGAACATATACCAACCATATAAAAAAAACAAATACAAACCCTTTATAAATCCACTTAAAATCTAACCATCCTCCATCCATTATTAAACATGTACCCTCATCCACAGAATATAGAATTAGTAGAAATTCTGCAAATGAAGAAGTGTTTAATAAGCATAGTATTTTTTATAATACTGCCTTAAAAATAGTGTATATAAAAGCTCACATATTAAAAAAGAGATAATCTACCCCTGAAGAAAAAATAAGAAAAGAAGTATTATTTAGTATACACCCACTTTCAACCAAATGGTTAGCAGTAAATTAGAAAAAAATTCCTCACTTTGATTAAGAAGCATTTTCTGAATCCATTAAGCAAAATTTTCAATAAAAATATTTTTAAATTAAGTTATAGTTGTACAAATAATCAGGAAAAAAACTTATAAAAAAGCATATTTTAAATAGAAATTTAAACCTAGTTGAAAGTAAGACTCATCCAATAACTGAAATCAACAAATTAGACAATAATAAATGTAATTATAGAAAGTCTATACAGTGTCCATTGAAAAACAGGTGCCTTACAGAATCCATTGTTTATCAATGTACTATTTCTTCTATGGAAAACCCTAGTAATATAAAGATTTATGCGAGTAGTATTAAGAACTCGCTGAAAAAACAATTTAATCAACACACGTCTTTATTTAATAAGTACAGAAATAGAACATCCCTATCGAAATATTGGTATCTAACAGAAACAAATAAAACTCCCATAAAATGGAAAATTGAAAAAAAGCTAAAATATGTAAGCCTTTTAACAACCCATTCCCCCATTGTGTCTATATGAAAATCTATATATAATTAAATTTAAGAATAAAAATCTATTAAATAAACATAATGAAATAAATGTCATATGTAAACACTGCAAAATGTTCACTTTAGAATATGGTTAAAAAGATTCTTCATAAAAATATTCATTAACTTATATATATCTAATAAATTATTTTGTATTATGATATAATAATAATTAAATAGATATCAAAGTATTTAATAATTAAATAGAAATTTAAATTTTGCATTATGATCTAAAAATTGTATTATGATATTAAAATTCTGTATTATAATATAATGAAATTAAATTTTAAAATAAAATAGATATTAAAAATTTTTGATAATTGAAAATTTTTTTTACTACTTAAGAGTTTATGAAAAATTGGAATAAAATATTTTCTGAATCGAAATAAAAACAGTATAATTACACTCAAAAGTCCTTTTAAGTCAAATCAAAAATATAAAATGTTTTTTCTTTTTTGTTTTAAAAAATGCTGTGATACAGCAAAAACTAAGACAATAATCTTATAACAATAATGGATGCATCAATGGAAATGCAGTTTAGACAGTAGCAAAATCATGTAACACTCTTCCCATTAAGATTGAAAATAAATCCTGTATTTTCCAAAAATATAACCTATATTTTCAAATTTAAAGTTGATCTCCATTCTGATTAGTTAAATTGGACAGATGCATAAATTTTTCTGTCTTTCCACATCTATAATATTCAAATGAAAATCAATGAACTAACATTGCATGATGACAGGTAAAATATGAGATATAAAAACTTCCACATAGTTTACATTGCGACACAGAAATTTCTATGTTTTGAGATTTATCTTGTCATCAGGCAATGTTCAATAACTATGGTGAAAATGAATTTAGAAAACAATATGTTTGCTATTTAAGGGGGAAGACAAAATAAATTCAGATTTTATGGGTGTGTTTAATTTAACTGATTAGAATGAAGGTCGATTTTGAAATTTTAAAATATAGGTTATATGTTGGGGGGATTCAGGGTTTTCTTTCCCCCCACTAATGCTTACAGGTAAATTTAATTTTATTCGGCTTGAGTCTAAACTGCTTACATCCAGTAAGATTTGTACATAATGTATTACTATTTATTTCCATCTTCCAGCCTGAATATTCGAGAAATTTTATTAGAAAAATGTGTGCTATCTGGAGATAAAAAATATACCGTTTAATAAATAAGCAAAAACAGAGCATCTACTCAAATATAGGTAGCTATTAAAAATAATGTTTAAGCAATACATTAAAAAATGTCAGAATGAAAAATGAATTCCTAAAGATATGAATCGTTTAAATACATTGCAAATAGTTTTAATATAGAAAAGTTTTGAAAATGATTAAAGAAATGCTTCATAAATTAATTTATTATAGAAATACATTATATTTCATCTGTTGAGGTCTTTGAATGTAACCCTAGGCTACAGGTATTGCCTTAACATAATCCATCAGATAAGAGAAAAGTATTGTGATTTCATTCAAAATATAACTTTTTCATCTTATATAACACAAGTCATTTTCTGAATTATAGTGAATTAATGAAAACAATTTTTTTAAATGGAAAATATTTACATTATTTCTTCCTTATCTGCAGTAAAATTAATGTAATAAAGAAGTTGGATAATTACATTCGGACTATTTTCAGTACATTTAGTTTATTTTATACTTTAAAAATATAGATTAAAAAATTAGTTTAAATTGCCATCATTGGTAAAATAAAGATACAAAGATTCAAACATACAATTTTTTTATTTTAAGTGAGTGCTTGAGAAAAAGTTACTGCACTATTTCAATGCATGGAGGTCAGACAGTCCCCTCTTAGCACATTTGTACTCTGCACAAATTATAAATTGATAAAAATATCAACCCCCACATTCCACCTATAACAAAATTTGTTTGAATTTATAGACATATTTTAAAATTTGGTGTCAAATTTACAATTGGCCAATCAAATGCCATGTGCAACTAACTGCTTCTCATTGATGAACAAAAAACAAAAACAAAAAAAACAAGATAACAATGAATACTAGTCAATCATTGATAAGAGAATGAGAGACAGTAAAAATGAGTGACAGAGAGAGAAATGAAATACCGTTTTGAAAGTAAGACATTAAGATCCGATTATGGAGCACTCTTGGTAAGTAATCTAGTCTAGCAGACCATCCCTATAGTAGTGAGTTTGATTCTCACAGGGTGCTCTCTACACACTTATTTTATGCCAGTTTAGTAAATACTTATAAAATCCAAGAAGAATAACCAAAACAAAAGAAAAATCTAACAATCCTTTTTGTTGATCTATGTGAAGCTGCGACACAAACCATTCCAAGCTTTGTTCAGACAACTGGAACTCCTTTGTGCTGTATGGATGGAGAGAGTATCCAATGAAAAAACTTTATTGAAATAAAGAAAAAAGATCAGAGATTGAAGACTAAAAAAGCAGGAGATTTTTTTTTAACTATCAGCAACAGCTGGTTCTCCTTTCAAAAGTTGCCTACGAACAGGATATATTGGTAGATATATAGTGGAAAAGAATTCTAAGAACTAAGTAATTCAAACAGGTGATTATAACGATCGCCAAGTACTTACATCTTACTTTTTTGTCATAAAACAGAGAAATTCTGTTGTCAAGTGGCAATGCAGAAATGAACATTATTGAAAGCCTGAAAAGCTATCAGTCGTCAGTGTCCAGAGCATTTTAAGATGATTTGGAAATGTGTAGTTTGCAAGAACAATTCACTCATTTCATTATCTGTGTGTGTACTATTGATACTGCTGGTTGCTCCACTACCGTCACCTTGTGCCAGACAAAGCAGAATATTGTCATGATGATTCAGATTAGGAAAATCAACTGACATAAAATTTTAAATTGGATTAAAAAAAATATTGAAATCATAAAAATTCTATTCTTTCTTACTTTCACTGTGCTAATAAAACGTGCTCATTGGAAAATCCGATAATTTTAATTAAATTCTAAAATTGGCATTTTTTAATAATTTTTAAAAATTGATGGTTTTAAATCGAAGTTAAAACCATTGATTTTTAGTTATCGGAATATTGAAGGGAAAAACTAAAAGACTCCTTAAGTAATTTTAGGAGAGGAAAATTACTTTCTTTTTTTTTTTCCATACAGTGGATAAACATTTTTAGAATAATTTTAGTTTGTGCATATAAAAATTAAATGAATTTGATTTTTTTAAGTGAAATATAAAGAAAGTAATTTTAATTTAACATTAAAACTTTTTTTTTTTTAAATAAAACTGTAGCTTGCTTCTCGTGTTTTAAGAAGGATTTTTTAAAATTTTATTTTTATTTTATCGTAAAAGCAATTTGACTAAATCACTAAACAAAAACACTAACTCAAATTATTTGTGAGTTAGTGTTTTTGTTTAGTGATTTATAAAAAAAAAAAAATAAAACATCAACTCAAAAAATGCTGTGACACTCTGTTGTTTTTTTTTTTTTCAATAGTCATTTTTTATGATTATTTTATTTTGAAAAGACCGTGATAAAAATCAGTTAAGTATTAAAAAGAGAAATTTCATTAAAACAATGACATTTTAAAGAAACTAAAAAGAAATACCTAACCCATAAAAGCACACTTTCTTCACCCTATTTCTTTAAGCAATGCCACAAATAACAAATTATATTACCTGTTGTTGTACCTCGTATCTATCGCACTTACCTGGTATTTTGGTGCATTATTTAACAAAGGATAATTTCCCTGATTGTCGCCGTTGTGTAACAAGAGATTATCGACAAGATTCCAGCCCCAACTATGGGTATCACTGCCTAAAAGAGAGACGTAACCATGACACTGCATCGCAGCTTCTTTTGTAGCTAAACCAATGACAGCCACTGTGCCCAACGGACCTTCCCACCAAACTTCCCAACAATGGCGACCAGTTCGAAAACCTAACTTGCTTCGGGCCCCATCCGTACTTTGGGCTATTGGGTTTCTGTGTAAAGTAAAACCGTTGTGTTTGACATAGATATTCCGAGAGCAATCATTTGGATTCCATGCGTGGTAGAAGGCACGAAGCTTGGCTTTGTAGGTCGGCACGTTGGATAACACATCCGACTTGAGAGCTTCCTCCGCCAGTTTCCTTACGCAGTGAAATCTCCAAACGTCATTGTCCTCATCGTTGAGAAATTTATACCAACTTTTGCAGACCAGTGAACAATGACGAAGGTCTGCTATGTCCAGATATGAGAACACAACTTCGAGGACAGATGAGGGTAATCTCGCAGCGGCGGCCATCTTACATGAGACGACGGATTTTTCAAAAACCTGGAATGGTATTTAATATGGGAATGGCAGCACCGATCCGGACCAAATATCAATCGCTGTTTTCTCGGTTTTGCTTTTTAAGAACTTCATAAATTTAGTCTCATTTTGTTAGGATAAAGTGTAATTTTTCATTATATCCAAAAGAAAACAGCTTTAATTTTCAAATTTATTCATTGATGTAAAGTCTTTTAAAGGCAAATGAATGTATGAATGAAACAGAAACTGAAAGAAAACAAGTAGACACACACAGTTTCTTTTTTACACATGCACACGTGTATGTATGAGTTGTGTGTGTGTATGATAATTTTGGAAAAAAAAAAATTAACTTGGCATGTTCCGTCAATAATCTGGCGTAATCCATATGCGTGTGTAATTTTTCAGTACAGAAAAAAATATATGAATGTAAAAATTGTAAATAAATCTTTAAAAAACGTAGTGAATAGAAATTTTTAAAATTGCACAAACTAAAGTAAAAAAGTGCATTGCATACAGAATCTTAGCATAAACAATCATCAGAAATTCTATTAAATGAAAAATGTCTCTTTTTCTATAAATATTTATTTTATATAAACTATTTCAGTATTAAATAATATATATTTCGTTTTATAAGTTGTAACTATTTAAAAAATGTTTTTCAACCAAAAAGCTTTCAAAATACATTAAAGAAACACATCTATCCGTTCCACTTTTATGAAAGCCTATCTTCTAAAAAGACATAAAGTAGGGAGCTTAATCATCTTTATTAAATTGGCCTTGTGCCAAACATAACAGAACTCCCCACTATAATCAGAAGTTTGGAAAGAATAAAAATGCTTCATTTGTATAAATAACTGGAAATTTATTTATAGAACAGAATAACACCAATTTGTAGGAAGTGAAATTATTAACTGTGTAAATATTCTAAGATAAATAATAGTAAAAAGTTTCTTTCTTTCTTTTTGCGGCCAGCGAGTAAATGAAGAGTAAAAAAAATGTGATAAAGGAAAATTGTACTTATTGACATTAATTTTAGGAGTCAGTTAAAGTGTCTTGTTGTTGTTGTCTGCTACTTCTTTTAGTTAATGGCGAGTAGGTGAAGACAAAGAAAAAGAGATAAAGGAAAATAGTACGGGGGGGGGGGGGGATAGAAAAGGGAGTGCAAATGCGTATCACTGGGACAGTAGTGTCTGCTCATCAATTTGAAATTTCTCTTTTGCATCTGTTCTCTGCTCCCATCTGACTGATCCAACTTTCTCTGTTTATATCAAAGAACTTTTTGACACTGGCTTGTTACTTTCTCTCAGTTTTGTAAATTGCTCCCTTTTCATTGGTTAGAAAATAATTTACACTGGCTCACAAAATTTGCTTTGGCCTTTTTCCTTCGGTACAGTGTCAATCCTTTTTCCTATTAGTCAAAATTAGATTTCACACTGACTTGTGAATTTGCAAACAGTGAAGAAAAGAGAGTTATTTTTATTTCACATCCATCACAGACACTCAATGGTATAACCATAGAGAAAGTAACCCAGAGCAGTACTATAATCATCACTCACACCATTTGTTTGAGCCTGCAGATGTTCCCCTTACCATGATGACAAGGAGAAACCTGATACAACCAAACCCAAAAATAAATTGACTCAATGATAGTTGATAAGAAAGAACATTCTTTAATTCAACCATTATTCATACACTACCTTTCTTTACTATACCTAAATGAACTCAAAAACTTAACTGATTTTGAAAGTATTTGATACAAAAGAAAGAACTTTAAAGGATTTTAACAGGAAATTTATCTTTATCAAACTTTAAATTCTAAAAATAAAATAATGATTGTAAGTAAATAACTTTTATCATTTGTGATATACTGATATAATTTGTTTTTTTTTTTATTTTTTTATTTTGCCACCCAACCACAAATATCCAAAAGGCCTATTTGTTAAACTTAACAGAGATATATCAAGGACACAAATCCTAGTGGCCGTCTTCAAACTGCTTAGTCAAAATGTGGTAATTTACAATACAAAAATATTTTGTGAATTGATATAAAAATATTTGAAATTCTCTGAAATAAATTTTTCACTGCTTTATATGTCTTTATTATGAACAATGAATAGACTTTGTAGGTATTTTCTTAACTTTGAAGAAATAAAAATTATTCACATTATTAAAAGCTAAAAGAAGATATCATTTATATCATTAAAATCTATATCGGTTCTCACTCTACAAGTGCTAATTATACAGTATAACCTAGTACTACCTGCTACATAATTGGGTTATCAGTGACTAAACTAGTTTCCAAACTATACTTGGAAAAGGTATGAATCTGTGGAGTGAAAAGGGAAATAAACAACAAGACAATCAAACACCAAATGACAAAAATGGCATCTGAGTTAGAGTATTTGCACATCCTTCTGGTTAATAAATTAATCCTTTGAAAATAAGTATTTAACATTTTTCAACCAATGAGTTGTATTCCCACCAACAATAAAAAACATGCTTTGTGATCTCTTTGGAGAGTATATAAGCAAAGTCACTAAACCAGACAAGCCAGTAAGGAAGTAAGAAGATACATGCGACAACAGTTCACCAGAACAGCAGATTAAAAGAGATTCCCTTATTCATTCACCTGTCTTTCTCACCAAGCTACATGACATGTACACTCTTTCTCAACAAACTATGTGACACTTAGACTATTCCTCACCAAGCTACATGACACTTACACTCTTTCCCACCAAGCTATGTGACACACTTTCCTCCTCACTTTCTACCTTGCCTCTTTTTTCTCACACATACACACAAAGAAATCGCATTTTTTTCATCTTAAAAAACAGCTACAAACAAGGCCTGTAAAAACATTAACACTCATATATGCTAAGAAAAATTTAGTTTTAAAAGTATGAAAATAAAAAATATTTTATATTTTTATATATTTAAACATCTTTTTCAACTTTATTTTTTTGTTGTGGGTTGACTTAAATCCACAACAAATCTGCCTCTTCTTCTCCTGCTATTGGTTAATTATTAATAGTTGTATCACTAAACCATTATTCTCTCCAAAAAACAAATTCTTACAATCTAAAAAATAATATATTTTCTGGCTTTAAATAATATGCAATGGATTAATAAGCCATAGAAAACTAATCAATAAACAATTATTATATATTATTACAAAAAAACAGATAAATAATATTTTATATTATCTAAAGATCTGTTAGAAATTATCCATCTTGTTTGATGACCATTTTATGACTTATTCATTGATAAATGCTAAAAATAATTAGTGACAGAAGATTAAAACCAAAATGTTTTCCAAAATCTAAGTCAAGAAAATTGACAAATTCTTTTTTTTTAATAAAAGATAACTGTATAAGATCAAATTCAATAATTTAATTAATTATTAAAATTAGAATAATTATTATTAAAATTAGAATAATTCTGTGGATGTTATATTTAAGAAACCTTTCTATATTATGTGACCACATTAATGCTCTTTCCAAATTAATGCAGAGCAAATATAAAACATATCAACAAATTATCATTTCAATTGTTATTCATTCTATTGAACTTAATTATTTTTGTTGTTACCAGAACATTTCGACTGATCTATTCTAGGGCATATTAAAATAACACATTGTTATAATAAAACTTTTTCAACATTATTCTTTTCAAATGAAGAATTATTGATTTTAGTTACAATAAATTAACATTTCTTTTAATATCACATATTTGTTATGCCATTTCAAGTATTTCCTTTTTTATGATAAAAATATAATGAAAAGAAAAGTGAAAAGTTCCAATTTTTCTAAAAAAAAATAAATTTACTGTTTTTTTTTACACTGCTTGTGAAGTTTGAAATAAATATCTTAGTGTGTGCATATTTGTCATGTTTTTATATTTTTGTAATAACAAAGAAATGTTACATGCATTCAAATTAGTTCAAAATTGATTTTCCAATTTTTACAGTTGATAGTCTTAATGATTATATTTCGATGATTATTAAAGTTTATAAAATAAATATTTAAAAGAAGAAACTTGTTAATGTGAAAGCAAAGACAGGGGGATATAACTGGGTTTATAGCAACTAAGTAACTCTCAGAATTATTACACCGTCTGTACTTGGAATTTTCCGACTTGCGAGAGAAGCACCAATATTTTTGTTAAGGTTAGTCAACAAATTGATTTTGACATCTTGAATAGATGCGAACGTTTCATTTTAACGTAATGTTGAGTTTCTTTTGTTTTATAGACACATGTTTGTTATTTTTTCCTTTATTCTCATATAAATACTTTTCTATTTGGTATACACAATGTGACAATTACAATGTCAAGGTCATCTTTTTTCTTACTTTTTTCAAACTCGTTTTCAGATCATTTTTTTCTTCATATGATTCAGTGATTATTACTTTAAATGCTATACACACTTTGCCGATATAAAATCTTCATAAATTTTCATAAGTTATAAAAAAAATTTCAATGTTTTCATTTAGTTTATATATTTGTTTAATGTTTTATTTAATAATATATTCTTCATTTATAAACGAGTTATTACACGACCTAGGTTTCTACCATGTGGTGTTTTCAGGCGATTTGCAATAACTGATTTTATCGTTTTTCTTTTTCTTTTTTTTAAGAATGCTCACTTAACGGGGATTTTTTTTTTTTGAAAGCGCAATTTTTCTTAACAATCAAAGACCAAAATATTGTTCAAAATTGGCTAACCACGTGTGGAAATTGAAGTTAAAATATAGAAAAAACCCAGGCATAACGTGGAGTATAGTCAGTGAAATCAGTCAATCCTTTACAACGGTGGCAAAAAAAATATACTGTGCCAGGAAGAAAAGTTAGCTATTATGATGTTATTCCCAAACAAAAATAAATTACTGAATGAAAGAAAGAACATAAAATTTATGACTAAGTGTAAATAATAATAATAATAAAAACATACCCTAAAATACATAGGTTCATACAACCATGGATGAATTGAAAACGTTATAATTTTTTCTCATTTTTAAATTATTACGTTTGGGTTTGACAGTATTTTTCTGTTCGGTCTTCCAGTTTTTTAAATCTGCTAAATTAAAAACTTAACTTTTCTTTCATCTTTTCTTTACCCATAGATTTAACACAAATTTTATTGGCAAATCCGGCTTTGCCCCAATTTCAAAATCATATGTAATGATTAATAATCGGATGATAATTATAATATTATTCAATAATTCTTCTTTCTTCATCATGGCTTTAAAAGCCATTGATGGTGAAAGAAGAACGTGTTGATGACTGAACGATGTGTTACGTGGAAACATGATAAAAAATTTAAAAACAATAATTGCTTGAATAAAAAGTTTGCAACTTTAAAATATTTTAACGTCACTTTTAGTTTTTAAAGTGGATGGATTTTTTTCTCGGAAATTCTTAACTTTACGCAAGCCGGTAGCTTTTTAATTTGTCGTTTTTAGAAGTATATAAATGAACTGAAGAAACAGATTTTTAAAAATTGTCAGGAATATCTTGTCAGTAATCTAAATACATTTGAAAATTGTTACATATTTCTTGACAAATTAAAACCAAACAAAAAAAGAAATTAACGCCTAGATTCTTGGAACGAAAAATTTATTTGGTTTCAATTTCAAGGTAAACAGAATACGTGGAAATGCGATTAGTTGCGTTTTGCGACCGTGAATATTAATTCTGATATATTTATTTTATTACTGATGTTGTTAGCACTTAAATGAATTGAAAAATGTATCTGACATGGTCAAATATTTTGATTTTTATGGACATCGCTTTTTAGCTTGATATTGGATAAAAAGTTAATTATCAAGAAGATTTGTAGTGTATGGAACTGGCGAAAATGTAGGTACCTCATAAAAACTCGAAAAAAAAATGATGTCTGAAATTTAAAATTTTATCGTAAAAATCTTTTTTTAGCAGTGATCAATAAAAAAGCATATTTTATCCAAAAAATGTTATTTCATCCATTTTTTTAAAAAATGTTGGAAATTTTGGCTGAAAATATTTCTTTGGCGTCATTCATAGCAAGGACTTAAAATTTGTATGGGAAATAAGGGTGTTTTTGTTTTTTCTTCAAATACATACACAAAAAAAAATATTTTTAAAATAATATGGCTCAAGGATTTTTATTAAACTTTTAAATTTTCGATTAGTAAATATAGGCTTCACTTAATAATTTAATAACCTAACTTCTACAAGTCTTTGAAATATTTAAAAAATATTTTTGAAACTATAAATTTAAATTAATGAAAGCAATCCTTTTAGTTTTAAAATTTCATTATTAATGGAAAAATTGTTTTCTTCAGATTATAATTTTATTAATTTATATTATTTATTAAACCAATTAAAAACTTATCTAATTCATATGTGCGTTGTGGTGCAGTGGATATCAACTCAGAACAAGTCGGGGAGCCGAGTTTGAATTCCAGTTGAATTCCTTGCATTCACTTACACACAAATATCCTTGGGAAAGGTATTAATTCGTCTCTTCCCTCCAGTTATTGATTAAATAATTGGACAGATTGGATTCTATAGCCTTGGTTGGCAACCAGTCTACTGCAGAAAGCAATGGCAACCTACTGCGGGATAATCTTCTGCCCAGTCAGTCATGTTTCTTTCAAGATATGATCGTCCAAAGCGTGTATCACATATGGCATTCAACTGACTAATCCATAGTTTTATTGCATTTTTTTATTTTACTATTGTGAGCAAATTTTCATAAAAAAAAAAGGGGCTGAATTGTTGAAAAATAATTTAAACTGTCAGTTCATAATATGCACCTGATGATTGTGTAATGCCTGAAACTCCAGGTTGTGCCACCAACATAGGATAATGTGTGTGTGTGTATCGCATCGCTCATTCAATAATGAATTAGAGCACTCTGGCTATTGGGTGTGTATAATGATGATATACGCGCTAAAAAGTCTGCCTTCTTCTACCGAGTGCCCATAGCCCAGAGGTAGAATCGCCAACTGACGCCAATTCAGTCAGGTTTCAATCCTGGGTTAAAAGTAATCGGAGTCGAACCGTACTGATGAGCTGTGATACAGCAAAACAGATCTGTCTGCGGATGACTATATATATATATATAATTTAATAGCTCTGTTTATACTACATTAAGCACTGTTTTATGAACACCTGAATAATATTGTTATACATGGTTGTATTCCTGTATGTCTATTTATTCATATAACTATATGCGTGTCTGTGTGCGCACATTATTAACCACTTGTAATGTTTCCTAATTTGTAAAAACTAATGAAATAGTGCAGACTATTTCATATAATATTTATAAATTATTGTGGGCTACACATCATTTTTATGATATGGTAAGTTTTATAAATTTTATTGGAATTTTTAAGTTTCAACTTTTTACCAGCTTACCAGAACTCTAAGCAACATGATTAAATCAAAGTTATAGAAACAATATTAATGTGAAATGTATAATATATATTTATTTTTAGTGTTTTGAAAGTTTTGTTTTTTTTTATTTTTTTTTTTTAGCCCGAATTGGGGGAATGTGTCATCTATAGCATATTAGACAGTTGATTCTCCTACAAAGGAGTATGCAGTTTTGAATACTGGTGTTGTACACATTTTTTCTATTAAGTTTTCTCAAGTCCACACTGTTTAAAATAGAAAATGGAGTGTATAATTAAAACATGAGTATGCGCTAAAATGGAATAATATATCGAATTAAAAATGTTCTTTAATTCTTTATATATCAGTCAGTTAAGTGCTATACATGATACACTCTTGGCTGATCATGTCTCCAAAGAGACATGACTGACTGGACATAAGATTTTCCTGCAATAGACTGGTTGCCAACCAAGACTATGGAATCCAATTTATCCCATAGCTAGAAGAAGAAAAGAGTAATAACTTTCTCAAGGGTATTCGTGCGTAAGTGAGTGCAATGAATTCAACTGGAATTTGAACTCTGCTTTTTGATTTCTTGTTTCGAATCACTATCACTGCACTACAATGCATATATATATATATGTATATATATATATATATATATATATATATATATATGGACTGCTGAAAAGATTTTGGTCTGACTCATTTTCCAAAATCTAACCAAATCAGCAAACTCCAGATTTATTTTTGGGAAGGGCTTCTTGATTGGTTTGCAAACTTTTCAGCATGCCTTTGAATATCAATTATTTTTTTTATTTTTGTATTGTGTTTATTAGTGCTTTTGTTATTGCTTTTGTTTCAGATATAAGAAAAGAATTAAAAAATGCCAGTTGAAGTCAGCGACCAAGAATTGTCTGAATGGTATGAAACAGGAATTCAGTTGGCCAAAGAATGTGGTCACGTGAGTATTATGTCTGTTGAGTCCATGAAAATACATTTCTTTGCCTTTTAAAAGCTTATAAAAAGTTTCTCCTTCATCCTTTACCTTTTTCCCTCACTTTAAGTGTTGTTTTCCTTTTCTTTATGCTGGCCTTTTATATAGTATAGTTTAAACTAATTTTTATATCAATACAAACTAGCATTTATATTTAAAAAAATAGTGTATATTTTTTCTAATTTTATTTTTCTGTAAGTATAAAGCTAATTTTTCTTTTACTAGATGATCAAGGATTGTTTTTACAAAGACAAAAAAGTTACCCAGAAATCTTCCTTTGCTGATTTGGTCACAGAAACAGATCAAGCAGTTGAAAAATACTTTACCAAAGAAATTCAGAAAAAATATCCTGGCCATAAGTAAGTTGTTCATAAAGCTTTAAACTGTTTCTTATGTGAAAGAGTTTGTGGTTGTCTTAATAAAAGAACCTAATAAAGCTAATCACAAAGATAGTCTATAACATTTAGATAATTTGCTGTCTCTATAAAAGATTACGATTCTTAATGAATTAGTACTACTTTTGTAATACTAAAAAGGATTTACTTCAAGTTTCATTTTCCATATTTATTTATTTTTTTTTTTTACAATCATTTGTTTGGATTAGGGAATTCATTATATTGCTTCTGTTGCTGCCACAATATTTTGGCTGACAATATATAGCCTTATTCTGGTATATAATTGATAAAGAAACATAGTAAAATTACTTTTTTTTTTACTAAATTGGCTCATTCCCAGCAACGCAAGCCACACTGGTTATGCCATTCTCAGTAGTAATTTACTAAATCTAGCTTAAATTTGGCATAAGACTGAAAGTATAGAGCATCCAGTGAGGATTAAACTATGTTACAGTGTCCCTATACCATCCCATATAACACAGTTGATTCTAATTTTATGCTTTGGGAATACACTACAATTTTCCTTCCGACTCAGCAAAGAAATCCACACTGACTTACACTACATTCATCACTTTTCTTTTCTTTTCTTTTCTTTTCTTTTCTTTTCTTTTCTTTTCTTTTCTTTCTTTCTTTCTTTCTTTCTTTCTTTCTTTCTTTCTTTCTTTCTTTCTTTCTTTTCTTTCTTTCTACTGATAATTACTACTCTTAGTTAATTAGGATGTTTATTTTGAGTTAATCACATTTAAAATATTAGTTTCCAAAAGGCAATAAAATATTTCAAATTTTTTTTGTAGTTCTGTATTGATATATTTTTAAGTATTTTAAAAAGTGAAAGTTAAATCTTGAAGTACTTTTTGTTTTCAATATAAATATTATTGGGGTCATCTAAATCATATGCTCATGTTGAAAAACTTACTGTAAAATCTTGCTATAATAATTCCGAAATAATTTAATTTTATTTGTATCAGTTTTAGTGTGATAATTTTGTGTAAAATAGAAAAAAAAAAGATTTCTGGGACTTAAAAATTATTTTTATTCTTGAATTTTCAGTGTGCTTTGCCCTTCTTTCAGATACTTTCAAATTGTATATCTTTTATATTTATAACTTTTTGAAGTTAGAATTGGATCTATTTTTAATAAAAGTCAAATAGTTTTTTGTTATTTCGGTATAAAAATCACAATCTAAAGCTCTTAATATGTATACAAAGAAGTATAATTTCATTTCTTTAACCCTATAAGAATTTGGCTTACCGTATATACTTGTGAATAGTGCAACTCATGAATTATCATTTTCAGCCTTTTCAAAAATTACTCATATATAATGCAATTTGCTTTTTTTTCTTTTTTCTTTTTTTCCTATAAAAAAACTGATCATAAAATCTTGCACAATATACTAGTATATACGGTGTTTAACTTTTCAACTTTTATCACAAGAAGTACTTTGAAATGTACTTTTATTTTGTACTTTCAATTTATGATATACTAAAATGTACTGTTTCTCTTGCAGAAAATTCTTGGTTGAAAAAAATCTTAATCTTATCCATTTCATTTTTGCTCCTGTTTAATTGATGTACTAATTTTGAATAGGGTTATTGGAGAAGAAACAGTTGCGGATGGCTACAAAATTAATTTTACTGATGATCCAACCTGGATTATTGATCCCATTGATGGAACATCTAATTTTATTCATCAGTAAGTTCTTTAGTTTATTCTTTAAAACTTAAATATTTTAATCTTTTATCTTTAATCTCAAAATTAAATTCACATCATTAAAAAGGAAAAAAAATAAGAAAATATGTTTGAAATCAATAAATATTACAATTAAATTAATTTTTTATTAAACTTAAAACTAGTAACAAACAAAAGGTAACTTTTTAAAAATACTTAAAATTCATGACAGTGTTTTGAATTTTGTATAAACTAAAGGTCAAAATGATTTTATCTTGTGTGGTCATCCAGAATGCACCATGATAAAACATCTGTCAACAAATTGTAATTTAATTAAAAAATATGTTCTCATTTGCTAAGATTTGCTTAAAATATTTTTTCAGACTTCCATATACGTGCGTTTCTATTGGATTGACTATCAACAGAGAAGTAAGTTGTTTGTATTACATTAAAGTCCACAAATAGTGTCGAAGAAAATGTCAGTAAGAGTGAAAATAACAATTGACATTTCAGATTTTACAAACCTATTAATCCTGATGTATTCTCATGACACCGTCCTGGGTATGATGGTAAACTACATCTGGCAACAAGGCCTCTGATTGGGAGGTTTTGAGATGCATGAGACCCCCTCTTAATTGCTGTTGTTCCCAGGTCCACCTTGGCCCAGGGTGATAGCACCTGTTAGTCTCAACTTTAGATAAATAATTAACCCCCAAACTGGAGTCAAAACACTATGAAAGTATAAAAATGTTTTTATAGTAAAAAAAAAAAAAAAAAAAAAAAAACACCAGCAATACACTTTCATAGTAAAAATAGTTACCAGCAATTTATTTTTGTAAAAGAAATTACTAATGCTCTCAAGAAAACTAAATTTTGGCATTAAATGAAGAATAAGGAGCTGTTATGCTGCTAAACCAATACTCTCCTTTTATCACTTATTTGAGAGTTTAATTTTGGAAGCAGTGGGATTACCAGGTGCTGTCAGCTTAAATGTGTGGGTGGTGTAGTGGATAATGACTTGAAAAGCTGGTTGTAAAGAGAAGTCCTAGAGAAAGATAGAAGTCCTTTTTGAATTAGAATTACAGCTAAAAGTAACAAGTTCTTTGCTACTTGACATGACCAGAAAACAAGGGCTTATGGCCAAATCACGTTGAAACATTGGTTCCCATATAATCACTGAAGTTAAGCAAGGTCAATCCTGGTCAGTACCTAGATGGATGACCACTTGGGAATACCAGCTGCTGTAAGTTTGGATGTGCAGGTGGTGTAACGGATAATGACTTGGAATTGAAAATCAGAGCCGAGTTCCAAATCCAGTTGGGTTCGTTATATTTACTTACACGCAAATACCTTTGGGAAAGGTATGAATCAACCTTTTCCCTCCAACTATAGATTAGTGAGACTATATAACTAAATTATTCTCAGAAATATTTAGATTTTGGCATTAAATGACCCATATAGATGTTGATATGGTGTTAAACAAAAGCATCCAAAACCAGAGAACAAGGATGCAAATCAAAACAATAATTGACCAATCTAGATTACACTGGTATTATATAGATGACAAAGAAATTGATTAATTTGATTTTTGATGGCTTATCAATCCTTTGTAGGTTATTTAATGCTGAAACATATTTCAAATTGTAGGAGGTTGCTTACTGTACCGAGTGTTCCTGAGTGGTCCCCCATCTAAGTACTGGTGGGGTTTGATGCTGCTTAACTTTGATGATCAAATAAAAACTGGTGTTTTCAGTGGATGACAAAGAAAGCAGCAGATACAAAGAAACAGAAGTAATTTTACTCTGATCAATCAGTCATATTTATTAGATTTCCTAAGGAAAGTGAAGAGAAAGTCCTGTCAAAAAATGGATGTGTCGTACTTAAACAGCTTTTAGTACCAGCAAAAATTGCAAAATGTTTTGCTCTAATAGAAATTCAAAATTGTTAAAAAAAAATTATATGAAGTCATATTGTTAGGTACAGATATAGAAAATCAATGAAAAAAGCCTAAACTCACATATCAAGAAAAACAAAAGGTACTTTTGTAATTGTTGTTCTTTTTCTTAAGTTATATTTTAACGTGAAGAAATTAGAAACACAAAGAAATAGTTTACTGCATTATTTTTCTATGGTATTGTCATTATTTAATATCTTCCATTTTTCTATTGCATAGTCTTTGAAGTAATGTTGCTTAATAACTAAAAATGAGGATGCTGAGCAGTTGAACCCAACTAAACAATTTTAGGAACTGATACTATTGAAGGCCTGCTCTCTCTCTCTCTCTCTCTCTCTCTCTCTCTCTCTCTCTCTCTCTCTCTCTCTCTCTCTCTCTCAAATCATACTGAAAAAAATTTTTTACTCTTTTAAAAACAAAAAACATTAGATTGCCTGCGGAAATGGTAAATGATTTAAAGCAGACTGTGTTCCAAAGATTTAAAAAAAAAAATGAAAGGTGATTAGTATCGTTTATCAGTTACGATGAATTTTGTTCCACATTAGCAATTTGTAAACCTTTTTTGGAAAGGACTTTGTATATTTTTGAAAATTGCATTAAAATAATTAAAAAAAAAAATGCTGTAAAAGCTTTTTTTTTTCTCCTGGATTCAAACATTTAGTCTGGTTTAGTCATTTTTAATGACAACCTCTTGCATCTTTCTCTCCCCAGGAAATCATTGGTATTGTTTATAATCCAATAACCAATGAATTTTTTCAAGCAAGGAAGGGACATGGTGCATTTTGTAATGGAGAAAAATTGTCTGTAACTGGACTTGAAGGTGAGACCTTAATTATCTATATCTGTTAGTTGATGCGTTAAAGTAGTGTGTGTGTGTGTGTGTGTGTGTGTGTGTGTGTGTGTGTGATAAATTGTCATCTAAATTATGCAAAAAGAAAAATAACACTGAAATCTCATTTTAACAGACATTTACCAAAATTGCACAAAAATATCTTTAAATACTAAAGAGTAAATTTATTCAATAAAATTGCCATTGGCTTCAACCACAGCATTCGGTTGACTTTTAAAATCTGCATCTCTTCTGGACAGTCTCCTTGTTTAAGTTGGTGAATGCTGCCATAATCCTTGTCTTACAAGGAGTTTTGTTGGTCTCTCACTCAACTGCACCTTGCCCATAATAACCAAGTGTGTTACAGTCTTGGGAGTTAAGTGGCCAGATGTAAGAGATTATGTGGTTACAGAAATTATCTGACTGTGTACTTCTGTTTGTGTGGTATGGCGTAGTGTCCTGTTGTCCAGCATCCACTCTCTTGATTCAGAGCAGCACTACCTCCTCAAGACACTTGATGTAGGTTTTATATTGAGTCTGAGACCCTCCCTAACAAATTTGGAGTTCTTTTTTTCTTATCAGAGTGAGTTTCTGAGCTGCTGTGCCTTCATAATCACCATTAGACTCCTCCAGCTCTTTCTGAAGCCTCTGCACTGTCCTTAGATTTACATTCAAACTCCCTGAAATGTTTGTATTGGAGCTTCCAACATGAATGCCGAAGCATACAGCACGCTATTTCCAAATTTTGGGCAGTGCAAATTGTGTCACTATGCTCTTTTTCTCACAGATGGTGCCCAACTGACACTACTATTCAGTCAACAAAATAAAAAAGAACATGCATATGTGAAATTAAAAATAAGAAAAATGGCGACAATTTATCCATGCACTCTGTGTATATACACAAGGGACTCTCCCTTCGATTTCAATGTATGAGGAACCTGATACTCTCCTATGAGGTTACTCAGTAATAAGAGGCTATTGAGTATTCACAATGACTGAATGAGTAAATTTTTCATATTTTGTGCACATTTTTTTTTTTTTTTTTTTTTTTTTTTTTGGCAAAGCATTGCTACACACAGGTTTGTTAGCTCCTTCACAGTTCAAATTTGGCTCCCTGCAATGTCTGGCTTTTCAGCTTACTGCCTTATCATGTTGGGCCTGGTCAGTACCTAGATCGATGACTGCTTGGGAATACCAGGTGTGGTAAACTTTCATGTATAGGTGATGTAATGAATAATGGCTTGGAATTTGAAATCAGGGAGCCAAGTTATATTCACTTACACACATACCTTTGGGAAGGGTATGAATTTGCCTCCTTCCTTCCTGCTGTGGGTTAATTAGTCAGACTTGTATCAGTAAATCATTATGTCTAAAAATGTTCTTACAATCTAAAAATGTTTTATATTCTTAAATAACCCACAAAAAGTTGATAAGTTGCAAAAACAATGCTAAAATTATTGTAGAAACATTTTTTGTCGACTGTAATGAGAGCACCAAACTATTTAGCCTTATTCTTATTCACAGCAGTAGTGCGCTTGTAACTGTATGGCCTCTCACTAAGATAAATTTCTTTCTTGTTATGGTTGCCATTAACTTTACTGACATCAAATGTGGCTTTTCTATAAGCGTCCACTTGTTTGCACACTTTCTCTTTCTCCACCCCCAAAATTTTGCCACTTTGCTTTCTGTGTATATCTTGTGAGGGCAGCCATTTTGAAAGAGTATTTTGTGAAAGAAAAGGGAAGGTAATTCCACAATTTTTCCTTGAGTTTCTCCATACTGCATGTTTTATAATCTGTTTTTAGCAACCCCTAGAAGTTCTAACTTTTACAATTAAATAAGAAATAGTAGTACATTTTGACTAACCCATGTACATTTATATTACAGGTTGTAATGTAGCAAAAAAGCTAAAAGGGGTAGTGAATACTTTCATAAAGGATTAGGCGGACCTAAAGCAGACTACCACCATGTTTAATTTCATTGTTTTTTTTTTTGTTTTTTTTTTTTATCGCAGTCCTGTCTATTTTTACATACTCATACAAGGTTAAAGTAAATCGATCCTCCATTTTCAATCCACTCGTGTTGGAGTCGCTTTGTTTATGTTAATTTTGTTGTTTTTCTTTTTTTCTTTTTACTTTTTTTCAGCACAGTTCTGTTGAGTGTTACTTAAACTTTCTGATTATCAAAAAAAATTTGAAAATTTACAATATTTAAAAAAAATGGGGTGGGGGGGGGGTCAGTTTCTCATACAACGTTATAGTAAATCGATCCTCCATTTTGAATCCACTATAAGGTTGTATGAGAAACTGCCCCCCCCCCCCCCACAAATCATTTAAATATTTAAAGTTTTGCAAGTTTTTTTTTTTTCATTTGTAAAGTTTAAGGTGTAAAAGATAATATTACACTGAAAAAAGTCCAAAATATTTGATAATTTACAGGTGGCGGTAATGTCATACTGGCAAATGGTTTCAAAATGGAGGCTCGATTTACTATAACATTGTATGAGAAACTGATCCCCCCCCTAGAAAATGTTTAAATATTGAAATTTATCAAAATTTTTTTTTGTCAATCGTAAAGCTAAGTGGGTAATCAATAAGACTGCACTGAAAAAAGTAAAAAATTGAAAAACAACAAAATTAAATGTGGTGGTAGTCTGCTTCAGGTCTGCCAAGGATTGTGTTTACAAATAAAAACTCTTACATTTCTATTTTGTTTGTTTAGATATTGAAAAAGCTATGTTTATCATGGAATTTGGATCCAGTCGTGACTCTGAAAAGATGGCTGTGAAATTTAAGAACCTTTTCACAATGAACAAAATATCTCATGGGTAAATACTATTACCAATGTTTTTAATCTATATACAGTGAATTGCAATGAAGTGGAACACATCAGAATCCTGAATATAGGGCCCTGTAAGCAGCTGTTTGTTTTAAAGATATTGCATTACATGTTTAATTTTGTTTTTCTACAATTGGTCATAAGTGGCTATTGCTTATAAATAATGTTTCATTTAATTGAATTCACCGAAATTATAAAATAGAATTCTTTTTCCATGTATGCCTCATGTTATTTGACAATAAAAAAATAATTTTTCCAGTTTAAAATAAATTTGATTTATTCAAATGACAATGTAAGTGAATGCCTTATAAGTTATTAAGAATCCGTTTTAGTTTAATTTGTCATAGACAACCTCAGAGAACTAAATCTTGATATTCTGAACTGTGAGGTGTATATAATTAAATATACCCCCACTTTTCAATCAAGAAGTTGGAAGTAAAATAAGAGGAAAATAAAATTAAGTTCAAATAGACCCCTGCTAAAATTTGAAAATCCTTATTGTGATATTCTGTTACCCAATATTTCATTTTCATAAATTTACCTCTGCCACTTCTTTGAGTCTTGTCCACTTTCAAGACATTTTGAATTTATTCAGCTTATAAGTTTGAAAAATTCTATCTTTACATAAATTTGTTTCTGTTATTAATGGGTAGTCCAGAAAGTTTATGCTGATTTTTAGTTGTTCATGTTAAACACATCAAATTTATCAACAGATATAATATGCTTATATTTCAGATTAAAGTACACTTGAAACTATTTCTTGAAAAAAAAAGTTTAGAATTACTTTCAAATATACGCACCGTAATGAGGACGCTAGAGGGTGTCGTCAGTGATGTCATCGCGAGGATCACTAGGGAGTTTCGGGTCTTTCAACATCATACCCCACTCACCGCGCCAACCCGGCCAGAGATGATCAATTTCTGGCCCACCCTCGATAAGCGTTTTCAGACACTGGAAAATTACATTTAGGCCCGGTACAAAACCTTGCAAATGGTTCTGATTGGCGACAGTCAGAGCCACTTTCCATTTAGAGGCGAACCGTACATGAGCTCGTCCGAAACATTAATTTAAACGCAGAATTTTGGGGAATTTTAGGTAACAATTTGTTTTGGAATCCAGGCACTCTCTCTTTTGATCCATAACCAATTAGCTGTTCTTTCCGCTGTTTCGGTTATGGACTTGAGTGCTTTCCTTTTTTTTACTCCCACTATCCCAATATCTGTTAAGGCTTGCATAAGGACCTTGCTACAAATTCTCTCGTCCCCACTTCTATAGGAGTGCAGCTAGCCCTCCAGCCTTTAACCCTGCAACTCTCCAACAGTTCGTCATATTTTAACTTCTTCCTTTCATGAGCTTCTTCTGCGTTTTCTTCCCAGGGGACTGTTAGTTCCCACAAGACTTTCTTCTTCAAATTATGTGAGAAGAAAACTATATCTGGGCAAAGTTTTTTGATGGCAATTTGCTCTGGGAATTTCAATCTTGAGCCTATATCGGCCCTTAGTTCCCAGTCTGTTGCAGGAGATAGCAGGTTTGGATTTACCTTTCTATTTCGTGGAATTTTCGCGCCCGCTTTAATAAATTTTATCTGCCTTGTGTCTGGGTTGTAAACATTCTCTTTGATAGCATTTTGAACTATTTTCACGATCTCTTTTAGAATTTCGTCATGGCGCCACCTGTAACGCCCATCAGCTAGTGCAGATTTACAGCTACTCAGGATATGTTTTAAGGTACCTTTGCGCCCACAAAGATGGCAGCTTGGCAACTGGGATTTATACCATAATTATAAGTTGTGGGGCTTGGCAGGTTGTCGTATACTGCCCGAATCAGAAATTTTAATCTGGAGTCACCTTGCCATATTTCGGACCATTTGATTTGGCGTTTCAACATAGAGCTCCATTTGGTCCATGCCCCTTGCTGTCTCATCCCGACTGGTTTCTGATTTCTTCTTGCAAAATATGACTTTTCTTTTTTCTTTGCAGTTTGTCATCTTTTTCTGAGGGAAAAAACCTGAGGCCCGCACGTTCAGTAGCTATAGTCCCTAGTATTGCCTTTTCTCGGATTCTTTCTTTTGCTGTATTCAGTTCTTTCAAGGTGTTCCATTTTCTACCTGTATATACTGATAATCCCACACCGGCTACTTTGGGATCTTTCAAGCACTCATACTGGATTGTGGCTCTCACTTTAGCTACTTTAAATTCTTCGTGTAGGCTTTTAAACGGGAGTTTCAGTGCGTTTGTTTTCCCATATAACGCTGCGCTGCATAGAGATCTTGGCAAACCTAACCACCTACGTAGTCATGATGTTATGCTTTGTTCCATTAGTTCTATCGTGGAGGAAGTGAAATCATAGATAGTTACAGGCCAGAGTATTTTTGGAAGAATGACGTGTTGATAAATCCAAGCTTTATGGCCAGGTAAGCCAGACTTATCAACCCTGATCAACCACCCCTTCTAGATTCTCCTTTGTTAATATTACGGATCTTGAATCTTTTAAGGGTTTCATCGAACTGCTTCCCCAAGCTCTTTACTGGCTTTTGATGTATTGTAGGTATGTCATCTCCAAAGAGCTTAAATCTTTCGTTTTTCGAAAGCTTACCTTTCTTCATTACTAGGGAACGTGATTTGGAAGTGTTAAAACTCATTCTCGCCCAGTCGATGAGTTTTTTGATGCCCTTCAGCAACTGCCTTGCCCCAATGGCGGACATGCTGGTTATGGTAATGTCATCCATATAAGCGCGAATCGGTGGTTGCCTTACATCGGATCTGGAGACTGGTCCTTGACATTCCACTTCAGCCGCTTTTATCAGCATATGCATTGATAATGCGAAGAGAGTCGCTGAAATGGTGCAGCTTGTTATTATCCCTCTTTCAAGATTGTGCCACGCTGAAGTTGAGGTCTTTGTTACTGCCCTCATTCTAAAATCCTTATAGTAGTTTAAAATGATCTTGGTGAAAGCAGTGGGTATATGGTACCGAATTAGAGCTTCTTCTACCAGACGATGAGGGATTGACCCATAAGCATTCTTAAGGTCTAACCAGAGGACTTCAATATCTCCCTTATTTTCCTTGGCATTTTTTAGTAGTTGGGTAATGACCACTGTATGTTCCATGCATCCTGGCATGCCTGGGACTCCTCCTTTTTGAACAGAGTTGTCAATGTAGTTATTTATTATTAGCTATTTTGACAGCCTACTATTTAATAAGCTGAAGAAAATTTTTCTTGGCGTTTTCCTCTTTGGGGATCCATATCCTCTCGGAATACTTCCACTGGTTTGCTATTTTCCCTCTCTTCCAAATGACCTTCAGTAACTTTCATAGGATGCGTTGTAATTTTGGGCATCTTTTGTACACTAAGTACGGTACTCCATTCAGGCCTGGAGCAGAGCTTGACAGAGCTTTTTTTGAGCACTAATTGCAATTCAACCAAGCTAGGTAGTCCTATGTCAAGATCAATTGAAGGAGGATCTGGTGTAAGAAGTAGATGGTTTTCGCCAAGTTGTTGTTGCTGGTAGGGGTCGCTTAAGGAGTCTTTGAGAAAAGCATTTATTTCCTCTGTGCTACTTTGTAGCATTCCACTGCGGGTTTCACCCAGTAATTGTTTGGTAAATCCAAAAGGATTGGATATGAAGGCTTCTCTTTTCCGAGCTCTTTCTCTCCTCCTCCGGCGATGCCATTCGGCTCTTCTTAATGCTTTTAAATCCGATCAGATTGAGTCTCTTAGTTCTCTTAATGCTTCTTTTTCTTCGGGCTTTGCATTCTTATATTGTTTTTTTAGTGATTTTAATTCTGCTCTGTGTTTTTTTAATTCGATTTTCTCTTCGATTCATGGTGCTATTCGCCACTTTTTTTTCTTTGCTGTTTCCAAATCGTTCTGCTCCAAAGCTCACGATTATTTTGCTCATAATTTCTAGTCGTTTATCAACGGAGCCTTTCAAAATCAATGTCAGGATCTCGCTGACATCCAAATCAATAGCTTGCCAAGAGTTAGTATCTGTTGCTGCAGGCCATTTGATCTTTTTCTGAAAATTACTTGATGTTATGTTGCTGGACATATTGACCCCTACTTGGAAGGACTGGGTACTGTGGTGTGCATCCTGGCCCTGCTCTTCCTGCATCTCACCAGGAGAGCATCCTGTACATTGCAGATTGTCAATACGTGCCATGCATTTCATTTTCGTCTGATGTATCTTCAGGCCACGTATATTTTTACATTTCCTGCCACAGGGGCAATCAACTTTGATTGATGTGGTAAGCCATGGTTCGTAACCGGTAAATCTGTCCAATTAGGGATCTCATCCCCCCCCTCTCGGGATCCCTTGGGGGTGTCTACTTGTAATTGTGTCTGTAGCACATTTATTTTGACATGCTGGGTTGCTAGCCCAAGCATGTAACCTTTGTAGTCTCTCCTACCATCAATTGTCTTTCCAATTTGTCTTTCAGACTATTCCTGAATTGTCATTCGGTCTTTCCCGAAAGTCACTGCTTAACAGGAAAATGATTTCAAACATATGCACAGTAATATGGGCGCTAGAGGGTGTCGTCAGTGATGTCATCACGAGAATCACTAGGGGGTTTCGGGTCTTTCAACATCATACCCCACTCACCGTGCCGACTCGACCAGAGATGATCAGTTTCTGGCCCACCCTCGATAAGCGCTTTCAGACACTGGAAAATTACATTTAGGCCTGGTACGAAACCGTGTGTCAATTTTGCATCTCTATGAAAATATAAAATCATAAGGTGCATTTTAGACACTTAATACTTTGTTATTACTGTAAAAGCAAAAATGCCTCACAAACAACAAAAAAATTATGTGCTGTGTATGGTGAAGATGCTTTAATTGACAGAACTGTGCGGAAGTGATTCGCTAAGTTCAAAGTTGGCGTTTGTAGGCTTATTGATGAAGGGCACTCGGGTAGACCCTCCCCTACTACAGATGATGACTAAATCAAGACATTGATTAAGAATAACCTGTATTACACAACACTGGAATTTATAAAAACACTAAATTTATCAAAATCCACTATCCAGGAGCATTTAGTGAAGCTTGGGTACACAAAAAGCTACAATGTTTGGGTATCACATAATATGAGTGAAGAGTCTTTTGGATCACCTTTCTATACATGATTTGCAATGAAAATGCACTCTTTTTTAATCAAATTGTGACAAGAAATGGATCATTTACACTAATAAAGATCCCAGAGCAAGTGACACTTAGCCACCCAAAAGCAAGTCTTCATCAGGCTGTGCATCTGGTGGGATTGGAAAGGAATCCTGTACTATGAACTTCTGCCAAGTAATCTGTCAACTGATTCTGAAAAGTACTGCTCACAACTGGACAACTTAAAGGCAGCTATTCAAGAAAAATGCCTGGAATTAATGAACAGAAAGGGGTGTTGTTTTCCATCAGGATAATACCAGACCTCACATTTTTTTTGTTGTAACTCAGCAAAAATTGTTTTAGTTTGTCTGGGATGTGTTACCCCGCCTACCATATTCACCAAACATTACTCCTTCAGATTTCCATTTGTTCAGTTCCTTGCAAAATAATCTCAATGGTAAAAATTTTAATTCTTTGGATAGCATAGAAAAAATATTTTAATGTGGTCATTGCCAAGAAACCATCAAAATTTTGGGAAGACTGAATCTTTAAGTTGAAGGAAAAATGGAGAAAGTTTGTGCACCAAAATGGTTCATATTTAGTTGAATAAGTATTTAATGGTATAATTTTGTTTTGTGTTTTAATTACCCTTAAAAATCAGCATGAACTTTCTGGATAACCCAATATGAATAAATGGCAAAATCTGTCATACATTCCGGATCTGCGTCATAAATACTTGTTTGCTTGTTTCAGAATTCGGGCTTATGGATCAGCAGCATTGAACATGTGTGCTATTGCACAAGGGCGTGGTGATGCCTATGTAGAGCATGGTATCCATTGTTGGGATGTTGTTGCTGGTGCTGTTATTGTAAGAGAGGCTGGAGGAGTTGTTCTTGACCCATCAGGTAACTGATCCAATTGTTTTTTCAAAATGTTTATAATTACACCCTTTTTTAAATAATGACAAATAGCCATAAGACCTATTGCTGTTCACCTGTTGGTGAAAGCTTTGTAAATGTTTAATCAAACGTTGTGAAAGAAAGTCTAGAGAATGTGCCACTGGCACAATAGCTGAAGGAATTTATTATTATGCTCATTTTAGCTTGAAGTTCTGTTTATAATATTCCAAGGAAAATACTGGAACAAAAGATTAGTGAAGAAACTGTTAATCACATGGATTAATAATACAATAATAGCGAATATTGTAGTTATTGTGGTGACACATACAACCCACTTTGTAACTCATGATCTTATAAAGAGACATTTCTCTCATATCAAATGGACAGGTCTATATTCAGCAATTAGTATAGTGAAGGTCAGTCGTCGTTCTAGACAACACCCAGGGAAAGTTTTTAGCCTATTTGACCAATTTTATCAAATTGTGTCCTGCGCTTAAAGGAGGCCCCATGTCAGCAGCAACAGGGTTACTGTTTGAAGTCTTTTTATTCTAAGAGAAATCACTTCTGAAAATGTGAAATGACAAATGAGAACTTCTTATTCCTCACATTATTAATTTATTATGCATACTATATTAACAGAAAATCAGCATCATGTCACTTCTCATCACCTTTCAACAAAAAGATAGTTTGTGTTTAGGTTACTCTATGATTAAAACACATTTTCTCTCACTCGTCAGGATGGCCGAGCGGTCTAAGGTGCTGTGTTCAGGTCGCAGTCAGGTCTTCTTGGCATGAGTTCGAATCCCACTCCTGACAGAATCTTGTTGTGGATGTGCGTTGTGGTGCAGTGGATATCGGCTCGGAACGAGAAATCTGGGAGTCGAGTTCGAATTCCAGTTGAATTCATTGCATTCACTTACATGCAAATACTCTTAGGAAAGGTATTAATCCATCTCTTCCTTCCAGTTATGGGTTAAATAACAGGACAGATTGGGTTCTATAGCCTTGGCTGGCAACTAGTCTACCGCAGAAAGCAATGGCAACCTACTGTGGGATAATCTTCTGCCCAGTCAGTCATGTCTCTTTCGAGACATGATCATCCAAGTGTGTTTCACGTATGGCACTTAACTGACTGATATTGTGTGAAGACTCTTTTCTTTACATGAGTATCATTGCTTTTTGAATGTATCATGATTTGTTATGTATTTAAGGATATATTGTGCTGTTACAACATAATAAAACAATAGTGATGGCAAGGTAGTTACTGAAAAAACTAGACGTTGATGGCTATTTGTTGGCTGAAGGACTTGAAGCTCTAAAAACTTTTCTTCCTTGCACTATCATTAAATTAAAACCTTATGCACTGTTTGAATACCTGGTAGTAAACAATCGATTTAAAGCATTTCCTTATGTTTTTTTATTGCTTTCAGGATTTACTTAATACCTGTAACAGTTGCATCAGGTAAAATAAGTTTTTTAAAACTAACCCTGATTAAAATGTGATTATGGTCAATAATTTCACAAGGGAGACTAAACAATTTGGCAATGCTATCTATTGAAAATGACATTAGTAAAACCATCGACCTTGAAAATATTTTGAGAGACTTTGCAAATAAACAAAAGCCAGAAAAGTCTTTTTCTAGCAGATCTATCTGTAATTGCCTTACTTAGTATTAAGAAAATAAAACTTTCATATTGTCTTTCAAAATAATTTTAGCATATCAAGCATTTAATGTTTGTTTGTGTGTGTGTATATATATATATATATATATATATATATATATATATATATATATATATATTTTGAAGACCAGCATATTACACGAAATATAAAAATATATAAATTTTTATTTTTATAGAGTAGTGTCCCCCACCATGAGTTTTCTAATTGGGCTTCGCAATTTCTAGCATCGGCCCTGAAAACACCTCTTTTTTTTTAAGATATGCAGTCTTTTTTGAATACATATTTCTTTCCTTTGGGGTTCACTTTCCTTGGATTTTTTTTCTTTTACTAACATGGTGTTTTCAAGTAGTTGGCAAGTCAAAAGTGCTATACAGCACTTTCATAGATAAATTTCTTTGTTTGATTTTTATTTCTTTAGCATATCTTGATTTTAATTGGTTTGAATGTCTTTCATATCACAAATTTCAACTTTGGCACAATGATGTATATGATACAATGTGAGTTACTATTTACAATCTTCCCAACTTTTGTTTCCTGCCTTTTAAATCCTAAAGAAAACTGTATCTCCAGATTTAAAAGATTTTATAGTTAATTTTGTACTATGCCAACTTTTAATTTTTCTTCCAGGTAGAAATAATGATTTAATTTCTCTGATGAGTTACACTGGTGACAACTTCAATGCAGTATTAGGGTTAGGGGTCAGCCTATAAATTCTTAAAAACCATTGGAGCATTCTTCCGTTTCCTACATGTTTGGTTTTTAAAAACACCCTTTTGAATCTATCAACAAAACATTCAGCCTGACCATTTGATCTTGGTTGGTATGGTAGCATTGTTATATGTTCAACTGCATAATATATTCAAAAAATTTGAAACTCACTCAAAGTAAATTGTGTGACATTATCAGGAACTATAGTATCTGAAACTCCAACTTTCGAAAATAGTTTATAAAGAAAATTTACAGTAAACTGTTGATGACAGTCAAGTAATACACTATTCAAATGTCCCACATAAACAGTATGCAACCTAGACCAAGGTTTATCAGTGTTAGGCCAAGGTTCATACTTTACAGGTGGTAATTTTACCCTAAAACACAACCTCTGTATGACTTAACTAAATTTTTAAAATCCTGGTCATTTTAGGCCAATATATGTAATTTCTTATAAGGGATTTCATTCTTGAAATTCAAGAATGTCTTACATAAACAGCTTTAATTTTTTTTTGCAAGGAAACAGAAATTACTACTCATTCAGTGTGCATCAGCATTTCATCAAAGACTTATTTTCATTAACACCTGGTTAATATTTTTCTTTCCATCTCATTTTTACATAATTCAGCATTTTCAAAATGTCATTTTTGGGGGGGATTGTATTTTAATTTTGTCCAAAGTCACAAGTAGTTTCATTATTGTGTTACACAAAACACTTTTTATCTCATATTGAGAAATTAAAGAAGCAATCACGGTCTTCTCAAAAGTTCCTCAAATTTGAGGATTAATCTAGACAAAACCATCTGCATATCCCAATTTCTTTGAAATCATAGTTCAGTGAAATCTTTCCCCAATGATACGACCTGTTGGGAGTATGTGTTGGAATACCTTTTTTAGAACCAAAAATAGTCAATAATGGTTGGTGATCTGTTCACAAAATTAATTTCTCCCATGCATTCTGAAATTTTTTCAGCACTCAAATAATAGCTAGTGCTTCTTTGATTTGACTATAATTTTTTTATAGCTATAGTGTTCTAGATGCATGGGTAACTTCTTTTATTTTACCGTCCTTGAATTATGACAAAATAATTACTCCATCTGATGCTACAATTATTTCTAAATTGGGATTGAAATTCATTAATGTTAGTTCAGATATTAACATGCTCTTTGTCTTCAAGAAATTTTTAACATTCATCAGACAAATTCCACACTACACCTTTTTTACAATAATTTAATTAAAGGAATTCTCAATTTATGCATGTTTGGTACATAGATTGCAATAGCTTGCGAGGACCAGAAATGATTATAAAGTAGCAACATTTGTTGGGGAAGGCATATTTTTAATATTATTCCAAGGAAAATATGTTGTTAGTGTGGCAATATGTACAACCAACTTTGCAACTCATGGTCTTATGAGTGGACATTCCTCTCATAGTGAACAGAAGCATTTATGTTCAACAATTTAGTGTAGCAAAAGTTGGTCATCTTTCTACACAACAGAATTATTAAATTCTGTTACCATCAGAGACGGATATTCTGCCATCGAACTAAAAAAAACTACTTCCTGTTCCTTTTAAGTATTTATATAATTATCATAAATATTAAAATAATATAATGCTAGTATTTTTTTATAATATAAAAATATCCTTCAACTTGGCTGCTTTAAACATATTTTAATAGCAGGATTTCACTTCTGTTTTGACAATATCTGTTCCCTTCTCAAATTAGTTATGCTTCTTTTAAATAAAACTGTTTCAAATTAATACCTTCTTACATAAACCTGTTACTTCGGTATAAGAAATATCTATTTTTATTCTGCTTGTTTCTCTATAAAGATCGTCTTGGTTTTAACTTCAGAATTGTCCTTCGCTGAGAGCAGTTGGTCTGCTATTTTTCCTATAACTGAATGAAAAAAAGAGATAGTCATGCTTTCTACACGTGGATTAGTGCAAACTAAACAGAATAGTTTAGGCTGGAATTTGGCATACTATTTCCATATTCTGTGCTGATAACCATTATGATACCTAAACACCTGTTAATATAGCCAATGTCCAGGATTTTAAGACAATATATAAAAATAATGAGCTTACAATTTCTTGAATTACAAGAATTTATATTTTCATTTGATTTAAACAAATGCAAAACTTTTTTTAATTTATTGCTAATTTCTGTAAATATGCATGTTGTTTTTTTTTTTTTTTTTTTTTTTTTTAATCTAAAAATCTAATGAAAATATATTATGCTTTCTGGTATGTTTATCATCTCAAAGGTATCTATTTTAAACATCGTATATGTAAATTTAATTATCGTTGTACAATTTTTTATTTATGTTGAAGTGGTAGGGAGATGGTTGAATGTTTATTAAATTGGCCTTGTGTCAAACATGACAGAACTCCTCACAACTTAAGATTATCAGGAAGTGGAAGGTTGAAATGTGGAATAAAATATTTCATTTGTATGTTTAAAGTAGAATTTTATTAACAGAACAGAATAACATCAATTGTAGGCGTTAAATGTTCAAAGAGAAAATGTACGTAGTTAATCAATTTGTAAGCGTTAAATGTTCAATGAGAAAATGTACGTAGTTAATCAATTTGTAAGAGTTAAATGTTCAAGGAGAAAATGTACGTAGTTAATCAATTTGTAAGAGTTAAATGTTCAAGGAGAAAATGTACGTAGTTAATCAATTTGTAAGAGTTAAATGTTCAAATAGAAAATGTACGTAGTTAATCAATTTGTAAGAGTTAAATGTTCAAATAGAAAATGTACGTAGTTAATCAATTTGTAAGAGTTAAATGTTCAAATAGAAAATGTACGTAGCTAATCAATTTGTAAGAGTTAAATGTTCAAATAGAAAATGTACGTAGTTAATCAATTTGTAAGAGTTAAATGTTCAAATAGAAAATGTACGTAGCTAATCAATTTGTAAGAGTTAAATGTTCAAGGAGAAAATGTATGTAGTTAATCAATTTGTAAGAGTTAAATGTTCAAATAGAAAATGTGCGTAGTTAATCAATTTGTAAGAGTTAAATGTTCAAATAGAAAATGTACGTAGTTAATCAATTTGTAAGAGTTAAATGTTCAAATAGAAAATGTACGTAGTTAATCAATTTGCCAAGAGTTAAATGTTCAAATAGAAAATGTACGTAGCTAATCAATTTGTAAGAGTTAAATGTTCAAATAGAAAATGTACGTAGTTAATCAATTTGTAAGAGTTAAATGTTCAAATAGAAAATGTACGTAGCTAATCAATTTGTAAGAGTTAAATGTTCAAATAGAAAATGTACGTAGTTAATCAATTTGTAAGAGTTAAATGTTCAAATAGAAAATGTACGTAGTTAATCAATTTGTAAGAGTTAAATGTTCAAATAGAAAATGTACGTAGTTAATCAATTTGTAAGAGTTAAATGTTCAAATAAAATGTCGTAGCTAATCAATTTGTAAGAGTTAAATGTTCAAATAGAAAATGTACGTAGTTAATCAATTTGTAAGAGTTAAATGTTCAAATAGAAAATGTACGTAGTTAATCAATTTGTAAGAGTTAAATGTTCAAATAGAAAATGTACGTAGTTAATCAATTTGTAAGAGTTAAATGTTCAAATAGAAAATGTACGTAGCTAATCAATTTGTAAGAGTTAAATGTTCAAGGAGAAAATGTATGTAGTTAATCAATTTGTAAGAGTTAAATGTTCAATGAAAAATGTATGTAGTTAATCAATTTGTAAGAGTTAAATGTTCAATGAGAAAATGTATGTAGTTAATCAATTTGTAAGAGTTAAATGTTCAATGAGAAAATGTATGTAGTTAATCAATTTGTAAGAGTTAAATGTTCAATGAGAAAATGTATATGTAGTTTATCAATTTGTAAGAGTTAAATGTTCAATGAGAAAATGTATGTAGTTAATCAATTTAGCAAGTTAAATGTTCAATGAGAAAATGTATGTAGTTAATCAATTTGTAAAGTTAAATGTTCAATGAGAAAATGTATGTAGTTAATCAATTTGTAAGAGTTAAATGTTCAATGAGAAAATGTATGTAGTTAATCAATTTGTAAGAGTTAAATGTTCAATGAGAAAATGTATGTAGTTAATCAATTTGTAAGAGTTAAATGTTCAATGAGAAAATGTATGTAGTTAATCAATTTGTAAGAGTTAAATGTTCAATGAGAAAATGTATGTAGTTAATCAATTTGTAAGAGTTAAATGTTCAATGAGAAGGAAAATGTATGTAGTTTATCAATTTGTAAGAGTTAAATGTTCAAATAGAAAATGTATGTAGTTAATCAATTTGTAAGGATTAAATGTTCAATGAGAAAATGTGGTTATCAATTTGTAAGAGTTAAATGTTCAATGAGAAAATGTATGTAGTTAATCAATTTGTAAGAGTTAAATGTTCAATGAGAAAATGTATGTAGTTAATCAATTTGTAAGGTTAAATGTTCAATGAGAAAATGTACGTAGTTAATCAATTTGTAAGAGTTAAATGTTCAATGAGAAAATGTACGTAGTTAATCAATTTGTAAAGAGTTAAATGTTCAAATAGAAAATGTATGTAGTTAATCAATTTGTAAGAGTTAAATGTTCAATGAGAAAATGTATGTAGTTAATCAATTTGTAAGAGTTAAATGTTCAATGAGAAAATGTATGTAGTTAATCAATTTGTAAGAGTTAAATGTTCAAATAGAAAATGTATGTAGTTAATCAATTTGTAAGAGTTAAATGTTCAAATAGAAAATGTATGTAGTTAATCAATTTGTAAGAGTTAAATGTTCAAAGAGAAAATGTATGTAGTTTATCAATTTGTAAGAGTTAAATGTTCAATGAGAAAATGTATGTAGTTAATCAATTTGTAAGAGTTAAATGTTCAATGAGAAAATGTATGTAGTTAATCAATTTGTAAGAGTTAAATGTTCAATGAGAAAATGTATGTGGTTATCAATTTGTAAGAGTTAAATGTTCAATGAGAAATAATAGTAAAGAGTTAAGTGAACCAAAATTTCTAGCTGTAAGTAGCAGAATATGTATATGTAGAAAGATTAAAAGGTGACAAATAAAGTCTGTGTTCCTTTCCTTTTTGATGGCTGATGAGAAAGTGAAAAGGAAGGTAAAGCAATAAAAGAAAATTGTACTTATTGGACATTAATTTTAGGAGTCAGTTGAAGTATCTTGTTGTTGTTGTCCTCCTTATCTTCTTTGTTGACTGCAAGAATGTTGAGGATGGAGAAGAAGAGGTAAAAGGAAAATAGTACATGAGAAATAGGAGAACGAATGTGTGAAATGACCTTATATGTCCAGGTCAGGCTTGATTTCTTTAGTTACATTTTAGCATATCATCTCTCTGTTCTCATCTGACTGACTGCTTCGACTTTCTTTCTGTTTTTATAGCCAGACAATTTTAACATAAGCTTAACTTTTCTCTCAGTTTTGCAAATCGCTTACTTTCATTGGTTAGAAAATTAATTTAACATTGGATCGCGAAATATGACTTCATCTTTTCCTTTCAGTATGTGGTCAATGCATATTGGAATCCAACAGGATGATAAAATAAAGAACAAATGAAACATATATCAATCTGACATGTTTTACCTTATTAAAGCTTTTTCAGAGACCGAGAGAAAAATCTGATGAAGCTTTCATAAAAGTGAAACCTAAACATGTTAGATTGATGTTTTCTATTTGTTATTTATCACACATACAATATTACATGAAAAGTTCATATAATTTGCTGTTAAATTAAATAAAATTGACTGATGTAAACTTGAATAAATCTTAGCCTGCACCAAACCAGTTCAAAGTGCTTTCAGTCAGGTTGACAGTATTTAAAATTTTTTTTTTATTATAAATTTGATTGCTACAGAATTTAGAAATCAGTGTGAATTTTTAATATATTTCTCTTAATTTTTTTTTTTTTTTTTTTTTTTTGTGTAATGTGTATACATTACACAAATGTTTTATACATATTTCATGGTTTTTAATGAGAAGCTGTCTAAACATTTAGGACACAAACATAGCTTACTGAAAGAAAGGGAAAATTTGATAGAAATAAGGTTCATTATTTCTTGGTGGTGTGATTTTGGGGATATGGAATATGTCCAGTAAGTCAGAGGAAACGCAGGTAAAGAATTAACCACCTTAGTTCAAATTTTTAAAAACATTTACAAAAGATTTTGCAGAGTTTTTTTTTCCTACAACTTATACTATAATGCTTTTTAATTTTTTTTTATATGCCTTTAATTCCTGCTTTTATGTTTTGTAGAAACTTTTTTTACTTTTTTATTTTTTTCTTCTTTGAAAACAACTTGTATTTTCTAGGACAAAAATTTGATCTCATGAGTCGCTGTTGTCTTGCTGCTGCAAGCTTGCCACTGGGTATGAAGATAACACCTTTGATTGAAGATCCAGGGTTTGAGAGAGACTAGATAAGCAATATGATGGTAAGATAGGTTACAAAGACAAGTACCGTTTTCTGTTTACAAGTACCGTTTTTCTGAGATGTGGTATCATAACTATTTACATTGTTTGGGCTATTGTCCTCATCTTCATTGTCATATTCCCAACACTTCAGCCGTTATACCCTCCGGCCTTCTTTAGGTGATGCACATTGAAATTTTGAACTGAATCCTTTATTTCCTCCCCTATAAAAGCATTGGTTGAAGTAATCAAGTGACTTGACCCAAAGAGTTGTGAGTTCAATACCTGACCACAGCAGAGGGGAATAAAAGCTTGGAGAGTTGAGTTACTAAAAGGGAAATAACTGAAACTGAGATATCCAGAAAAAGCATGGCACATGGAACTAGAACAATGTAACCCTGTGGACTAGATAAAGGGTTCAAAGTTACAGCATATACCATTTGATGAAGGCCAGAGTGTATAATGGCCAAAACATTGTGACAATAAAGATGTGGACAACAATGTAAATAGTGTAAAAAGTATTATTTTCCTTCCCCCCACCCTCTTTATCAAAGAGAAAACTTTTCTATTTTATCTTATCCTAATTCTTAACAAATCATCATAAAAGTAGATTTTCAACACTTTTCAGCTGAAAGTGAACATAGTTTTTTGCCATGGATTATCAAACATCTTCATTGCTATGCATATTTACTATTTTAGAGTGCAGAAGTCCATCTCTCCGTCCATCTATTTTCCTATCATAGAATTGAGTCACACAATGTTGTTACAATGAGAGATCATAAACCAGTTTTCCACCATAGATTATTTACAGAATGCTAACAATCTAAATAAAAGATTGTCTTTGTGCAAATCTTTATAGATTATTTATTCACAATTTTTCTCTTCAGGTGAGCATTACCACCAGAATGAATGCTTCACTTGCAGATAAATTTAAAAGAACACCTCTACAAAATGGACAAATTTATCTTTTAATAATTATAAACAACTAGACCACCCATATACTTGTTGGGTTTGTTTTAAAACCAGTTCATGATGCAAAATGATGAAATAACAATATTATAATTTTTTTTATTAATTTAATTAACACATTTTAATTTGTATTTAAAGACTGTAAAATGCCACTGAGCTTCATAGTTAACAAATTGCATGAAAATTTGGAGTAATAGCTTAAAACAGGTGTAACCTTTTTAAAATTAAGTATATTTTTTATTATTAATTAACATTTTTCAGAAATGCCTAAATGTAAATATACTCTTCTTCATACTTTAAAGTATGAAAATATTATTTTACGATATCAATAGATATACATTTTACTTCTTTACATGAAAAGAGAAATTTCTTCCATAAGATGTACTTTGAACACATCATTAATACTAAAGACAGTTTAAAGTCTAGTGGAACTAAAGGTTTATTGTTCCACTAGACTTCATAGTTAACACATTGCGTGAAAATTTAGTAATAGTTTAAAACAGGTAGATTTTTTTTTTTTCCAAATAAGAAAAATATTTTTTATTATATGTACTTGTTTCTTCTTCACATTTATTTCAAAATACATAATGGCATCAAATTAGCGTGCATTTATTTATTTACCATGAACGCATGTAACACACATTAGCCTCTTCATCTTTCAAGTAGTTGTTTATAAAAATGATTTAGTGTAGTGAATTGTATAAATATATGTTGTATTATGTATATTTAAATTCACTTAGTAATGCTGTTGTAATTTATTATTTTTCAAACAAATAATAGTTGAGATTTAATATGCAAGTGTTTGTTTGTATGTGTGGATTTGATATAAGAATGTGTATCAAAAACAAATACTGAATTTCGTATTATAAATACTGTAATAACAGAAAAACTGCCTTAGCTAAAGAACCCCTTGTGTCATTTTAATGAAATTTGGCACTGCACTCAGCAGGGGTCAAGGTACAATATGCTCCTAAATTACTTGTTTGAGCTGTATCTTGAAATACATACATACATAAAAGATTATAGCTTTAACATTATTTAGATATTTAACATTAAGTTTGTCAAACTTTTAAAAGAAAATAATTTTTCTTTACTTATTAATGCATCAATGCTATTGGCTATAAAAAGTGTCATTGTTATGCTTGTTTTCAACAAGTATTGCATTTTAACTGTTATCTCTTTTTTTTTTTTTTTCTTAAC
Organism: Ascarosepion bandense; assembly: GCA_037127315.1. Lineage (NCBI taxonomy): Eukaryota > Metazoa > Mollusca > Cephalopoda > Sepiida > Sepiidae > Ascarosepion > Ascarosepion bandense. Next base: position 1,224,198 of record JBBBDQ010000140.1, on the reverse strand, counting down.
TTTGACATATGTTCAGTGACTTTTTTTACATTCCAATTTTCTTTTAAAGATATCTTTACATTCTACAGTGATTCCCTGTTGAGAGAATCTGGTTCATCATTAAATATTTTTCAGCTTTTTATAACAGCAGAAGATTAATGTATGGCAATAGAATACATTGATTTTCTGTTTTTCAATGTTTTAAACTTTTAGTCACATGTTTTTGAAATGTGTGTGAAAAAAGAAAATCTGATGAAGAACTTCTTAGATTCATCACATGCTTTTTGAAACATCATTTTGTTATATTCAACAATAATAAAGTTATTTAAGTTTTGTTATATTCAACAATAATAAAGTTATTTAAGTTTTGTTTAGAAAAATTAAAATGCATATAAAAAGTACACATGATGATAATGTCATTTATTTATTGCACTTATATATTATTATCTTTTGTAAGTGAAATGTATTCATATATGTCTATGCAAACCTGTTTTATTATTGACAGGTTTAATCTCTTGTAGCTATGGCCAGAAGATTCAACATCCAAACTAAAGGAAATACATTGTTGCTCTCCTGAACTGTGTAAAAGAAATGACAAAAAGAAACTTGATACAGATGATAAAAATAAATCAGGAGAAAAAAAAATAAACCAACTAATCTTTACTAGATGCCTACACTTGTTAACTTGATTTACTAAGCTAAAATTAATAAATCCATATTTGACTCCAAAATCTGTCTGCAGGTGTAAAATAAAGAGATAGATAGGGATGAGAGAGAAGGAATCATTATTGCAGATTCTTTATATGTACATACAAGTCTTGTAACTGGTTAGAATCTTAGGGGTGTCACATATACTGTTGCCCCAGGAGCAATGGTGTTTCCTGGACAAGCTAGACTGACACAGCCCAACCCTCTCCAGTTTTTCTTCTCTTAGGCTGTTTACCAACCACAGCTATAGGACCTACTCTCTCCTGCTATTTACCCATAGCTGGGGAAAAAGATAGATCCATACCTTTCTCAAGTATATTAGCATGTAAAGGAATATAATAAACTTGACTGGAATCCAGACCTGGCTCTTTGATTCTTCAATTCAAGCTATTTATTACTCCACCATGCTTCTATCAGGTAATGGAATTAGATATGGTAACACTCAATATTTAGAGTAAGATGTAAAAACAACAGTTGTAGTGTAATTTTACTTACCTCAATAAAACTTTCTGAAAATATTTTGCTATTTGCAAAATTTAATCATTGTTCCTTTTCCACATTCAGCAGATCCAAATGTACAAAACTATATCAACAGTCTTAACCATTTATTTAGTAGGCTTAGTTAAGGAAATGGGGTGGAAAAGGTGGTGAGTCCCATTATTTTTCAGTATAATCTAAAGTGCAGTGGATACACTTAATTAATACAATATGATTTCCCAGAGTAATTTTTTTATAAAATAAAAAGTCAGTTGGGCCTGTTTGATAACTAACCTATTTCTTACTAACATAACTAATTTGAGTTCAAGTAAAAGCTGTGATTTTACATGCTGATTTTCTAGGCATACTGCCCCTTCCTGTGTAGAAAATTAGCACGTTATGATTTTCTTTGCTGTAAATTTTAAAATAGCTCAGTTTTCAAGATATGTGACACTCTAAGACAGATAAAATGTTTAGCCAAAAGTTGTCTTACATTCAGAGATCATATTGCTTTCTTGGCATTAATAAACATAGTAATTTATTTACTTAATTTATTATTAATGTCATTTAAATTCTGCCAATAATGGTCTATTTTTCCTTATTTGTAAAATTGCAAAAATTTTACAAAAATGAAATAAATTTCATATAGTAACATTTTAATGTTTTTATTATGCATAATGTCAAATTTTATCAATTTGTTCAAAATATGAAACTGTTTCTAAGAGGAAACATTAGTTTATGTCTGCAATAATTTGCATTGAGCTGCTTTTATTTTTTTTATTTTTTTCAGATTACAAAATGATGTAAAGAAAATAATTATGACATGAAAGTTTTGAAACCTGGTTTGGATTAGTAAAATATTTGATGTGAAAAGTTTTATAGTGTTTTATAAATTATGACAGGAATTAAATTTCCAGCAGACAGAAATTTCACTGGAAACAAAAATTAAAATGAATGTATATGATACAAATTTTAAATAACATTTTCCTCTGAATTTAAAAAAAAAACAAAAAAAAAAACTTTTTCAATAACTACTCAGCAATTAAAATCAATCACCAGAACAATGCATTTTATTGCAAACACTCTTATTTGATATATGGAAAAAATAATGACTGTCAAAAATTATTTTCCCATTATATTTCTGGATATTAAAATATTTATTTTGTCACTTCCTGAAATGCTGCAGTTCAAATAGATGATACTACTTGCATTAAAACTAATTCAAGAACATTACAAATTAGTTTATTTTTAAAGAATCATTTTACATTAAATAGGCTGGATATATACATTTTTAATCGTTCATATTACATTTGTGCATGCATTTATTTTAATCTAAATCAGTTTCCAATTTAACAAATATGAAATAAAGAAAGGATAAAATAAAAACTAAACTTTTCAATTACTTTTTGTGACTTATTTGTTTACAGCAAATAAATTGAATATTTTATCACTAACATCAGGGTGTATGATGTTAAACTGATTCTCCAGGTCAATGTCTCTCATTACGTCATCTTAATTTGGGCTAAATATGAAAATGTAATCTACTTGATTGATATTCCCCTTCTCACTCTATTTGAAATAACATCAAATAAAGAAGTATTATCATTCATTTTTAAGTGAAAATCTTTTGAGTGTTTCCAGAGCCAACAAATAACCGTTTTCTATGTCTGCCTGTCTCAATGTCAAAGGTCAACTTTTACCATCTACTATGGCTGATTTGGTAAGTCTGAAATATAACAATGTTCTTGACTTCATACATTTTATTATATTGTTCTTTGTAGGTAGTAAAAGCATTTTTTTCAATGTAAATATCTTAATTTAAAAATGAACAGTGGATTTACCCATGCCAAGAAGAGTAATGAAGAATGATAATAACAAGGAAACACAGGTAATTTTAACAAAGATAAGGAATTTATTTATGAATTTACATGCTTAAAGTTGTGTCAGTAGCTTGTTTCAGAAAATAAATAAGAAATTTTTAAACTCCATAGTTTTAATGAATTCTCATGAAGAGGAAATGTTCATTCAACAGATTAAATCATCTGACACAAAATAATATTCAAACATGTTCAAGAAAAATTTCAGAGAATTTGTTATTCACAGAAGAATTGTATAGTTTGCATATGTTCAAAAGTAGATGAAGCGAGATAGTTTGAAAATCTTGGCTTTTTTGATTGTTGAAATAAAGTTCTAAGGCTGGTAATATATAACTGGCAAGTAATTTAACACTGAACACATGAACAGAAATGAAACCTTTCACATGAATTCAGACACTTTTCTCAAGTTAATTTTTTTCCTTATTTTATAGAAAAAGGATTTTGTATATGCTTGCCTTTTTTTTTTTCTTTTTCTTTTTTCTTTTTTTTTTCTTCTCCAAGATTCAATGACTAATTTCTGAGAAGACAGTTTTGATTGGTCCAAATAAAATTTCACATAGGATCGCAAATCTGTTTTCGTTTTTTTCTGAGCTCACCTGGATTTGAATGTAGTGGGTAAAGGGAGTTATTGTTTCATACTTACTGCAAAAATCTCACTTTTGGATCTCAAAAATTTTCCTTATTTAAATTCATGCTAATTAATTCTCCTTTAAATAAAAGGTTTCATAGGAATGCTGTACTTGCAAATAGTAGAAGAAACACACACACATTACTTATTACTATAATTATTATTTTAATGGGTATTATTTTAGTGGGTATATATGTTTGAATTGACATCTGTGTACTCACAAAAAATGCTTTATAATAATTTGAAATAATTTTGGATACAAAATCCATTTTAAAAAATTATGCACACACAAATACAGCGTGCAATGGATAATTTGTTTAAACTATACAAAAATGAAAATATCACTGACATCTCATTTTAACAAATATATTTACCAAAGTATCTTGAAATACTAAAGAGTAAATTTAGTCAATAAAATCGCCATTGGCTTCAACAACAACATTCAGACTTCAGAATTTCTTGCAGCTCTTCTGGATGTTGGTCTCTCACTCAAGTGTGTCACACACAATAATCAAGGGGTTGTAGTCTGGGGAGTTAGGTGGTCAAATGTAAGAAGTGATGTGGTTGCTGAAATTGTCTGAGCGCCATAACTGGCATGGTACAGTGTCCTGTTGCCAGATATAGAATCTTCCTGCATCCAACCTCTTGACCCAGGACAGCTCCACTTCCTCAAGACACTTGATGTAGATACCCCCATGTTGAGTCTGAGGCCCTCCCCAACAAATTTGTGAGTTCTTTTCTTATCAGAGTGAATTTTCCCAGCTGCCATACCTTCATAATTACTATTAGACTCTAACTCTTTCCAAATACTTTGCATTGTCCTTTAGATGGATTCCCAAACTCTCTGAAATGTTTGTATTTGAGCTTCTAGCACAAATGCCAACGTATACAGTATGCTGTTTTCAAATTTCAGGTGGTGTCAGTTGCATCATGACGCTCTTTTTTTTCAAAGACGGTGCCCAACTGATCTTACTATACTGTTTAGTTGATAAAGACAATGTGCATGAACAAAATTAAAAAGTATTAAATGATGACATTGCAGCCTATATATCCACTGTATATCCCTTTTTTTAACAAAACAGAACATATACATATATATATATATATGTAAATTCAGATAAAACTTAGTGGGGAAATAGCCATTTTCAACATGTCATTTTAAGACATGCATTCTTCGGCTCCTCATAAACAGAGAATGAGGAAAAATTATAAGCCCAGAGATTAGCTTAGGTAAAGGAAGATGTTGGGATGTATTGGTTTTCATTGGGTTGGGTTGGGAGAAGGAATTTAGTAGTAATTTCTCCTTGATAGTGGGAGTTATGTGGCCTGACCCTGGGGCTAGTAGTGGTGGGGAAGTAACTGCTTGGCCAAACTTTAAAAAAAATTTTTTTTAAAATTGGGACTAATTAGGGAAATAGGATAATTATTGTAATTTATACTTATTTCTATGATGACACATACTTATGATCTCCTTTCATTTGTTTAGGAGTATGTTATGGTGTTGAAATTTCAAAATTTTAATTTTTTTCTGTCAAACATTCAGTCAGTTAAGTGCCATATGTGATACACGCTTGGGCGATCATGTCTCAAAAGAGACATGACTGACTGGGCAGAAAATTACCCCGCAGTAGGTTGCCATTGCTTTCTGCGGTAGACTGGTTGCCGACCAAAGCTATAGAATCCAATCTGTCCTGCTATTTAGCCCATAACTGGAAGGAATAGACGGATTAATACCTTTCCCAAGGGTATTTGCGTGTAAGTGAATACAATGGATTCAACTGGAATTCGAACTCGGCTCCCCGGCTTCTCGTTCTGTGCCAATATCCACTGTACCACAACACACGTCAAACATTATTATCTCCAAAACATTCTTACAATCCAAAAATATTTTTTTTGGCTTAAAATAATCTGCAAAAGGTTGATAAATCGTAAAAAAAAAACAACTTTAAATTACATCAACTTATTTTGCTGTTTTTGTAGTAGTTTAAATATAAAATTGTCATCTGTATATTAATATCATGGTACTTACATGTGTCACTTTTGCCAAGAAGTATAACTCATTCATTTCCCTTTTTTACTTACTGCCCTTCAAATAAAATTCAATGAATGTTGATTAAGTAAATAATATTATTTAGTTTGTACTCATATGGTTAATAAAATATTATTATATTTATAAGAAGAGAAGGAGGAGAAGAATAAAGAGGAATAGAAGACAACAAATGAGAAGGAGAGGCAGAGGAGATGATGAAAAAGGAGGAGGAAAAGAAGTAAAATTCACATCATCATATAAAAATATAACAGCAAAAGAATTTGTTAAAATGGCGAAATATAGGAATCTGGAAATAGAATTTGCATGAATATCACATTTAAACGAAACCACTATTCAAATAATAATAGAAGCACTAGGAGTGATGAAAAGAATATTGATACACATTCACAACAATATTATCTACTTAACACCCACTGCAATTATTTTGAAATTGTGAAAATAATATTACAAGATCCATGAATTTTTTATGGGTTCAGCTAGTTATTATACTATTAACCCATATATACACTGATTTCATTTACTCTGAAATAATTAAAGTTTTCTACAACATTTTGTTAGGGGATTTATGGGTAATCTAAAGGAACCTCCAAATATTAACATGGTTCCCTTTAAACCTAGCAATTTAATTTTTAGAAAATAATACCTTTCCCAACATATTTTACTTAACCTTATTTTCTTATGCAAACTTAAATTTAGAATAGTACAACCAACGTTATTTATTTATTTATTTATTTATTTTTTTTTTTAATCATTTCACCCCAAATAAGGCAGGACCACCACTAGCGCACCGTAAAAGAAAAGATGGGGTACAGAGTGTATTGAAAAAAGGATAAAAGATTAACAATTTCAAGAAGATTGGAGGTGGCAATTGATTTTGCATTTCAATCTTTGGAGATTGTAGCTATCAGGGAAGCAAGTAAATGGATGGGAGTTCCACAAATGGGAAGTGCGAGAAAAGAATCTGTTCAAGTAGAAGTGGTGGTTACATTTAATTATTTCAATGGTAATTGTCTATAAACTCTTAACTTATGTCACAATTTCATTGTAATGTAATATTTGTAACTATAGCAAAGCAATGCTTATCTCGCAAACTATTCACTGTGAGTTCAGTACCCATTGAATTCAAAATTAATATTAATTGGGAGGCTCATTTAGATAAATCCCATGTACAGGGTAGAAGATTTCAACATATAATAATTTTAAAAAATTAAATAAATTCAACACATTAATGAACTAACAGTATATAAGAATGATAATTTTATCAATGGTCAAAACAAATATTTAAAATATAAAACCAACAAAATGAATTAGTGTCATTTAAAGTTCAAACAGGAAAAGTTTTGAATTAATTGTTTTGTTCAAATTAACTGTGTGTATATGCGAGTCTCTAGAACTTGCAACTTTTTTGCAACTTGCAACAATTGTTAAATAGGATACACACTTGGGCAATCATGACTCTTTTGATCCATGACTGACAAGGCAAAAGATTATCCCGTAGTAGGCTGCCATTTCTTTCTGTGATAGACTAGTTGACAGCAAATGCAATAGAACATAATCTGTCCTGCTAATCAACCTATAGCTGGAGGAAGAAGAGGTGGATTAATACTATTTTCAAGGATATTTGCGCATAAATGAATTCAACTGGAATTTGAACTCAGCTCTCCAATTTCTCAATCTGAGGTAATATTCATTGCACATCTACTCGTTTCAACTAATCACTGATTAAGGAAATGAATATTTCAGCCCACCCCCATAAGATATATTTATATTTAAAAATAGATATGGATCTCTGTGTGTCGCCATTCTAACAAACCCTACTTAGTCTGATTTCAACCAAAATTAGGTCACATGACAATCATCACATGAACCTTTGATAGATGCAAAAATCTTTTGGATCAGTTTCCCGTATACGGCAGAAATCACCAAAATGCTTAGAATTTACGAACTCTTCTCCAAGACACCTTTTGTGAATTCTACCAAAATCAGATATCTTGTAGATCAAGGTCTGAACCTTTGATGTACACAAAAATCTTTTCAAATCAATGTACAGGGTTTGTCAAAAATCAATCAAAAACATAATTTCGAGTAGTCTTTTGCACACTTATGAATTTCTCCAAGATGCTTTGCTCAAACTCAACCAAACACAAGTCACTGGTAGATCAAGTCTGATGCCTTGATATGCAAACAAAAATTTCAATTGACACAGTGTGCAGCAAAAATTAATGGAAAATATTGCTTTTTGCGATCATTTATATCTCCGAAACGCTTTGTTGTATTCCAACAAAAGTTAGGGATTTTTTTTATAACATCTACCTTATCATAACAATTTCATGTTTTCTACAAGGTGCCAATTCTTTTGATCTTGCAGGTACAATGCATCCACTTCTCTGCATCACATCACATTACAGGCTTCCGTAATGCCTACTCCTGTTCTTCTAATTGTACATACATCATTCTCGTTTATTGGCAAAATTGAGCACACAGGAATCCCATTTTACAAATACAACAAAAACCAATACTTACTTCACATTTTTAAAACTTGCGTGTCATGGCAACTTGATACTAGAGCTTTTTGAAATTCACCAGGTATATTAATCTTATAAATATAAGTTAATCCTGAAAATGTTACAAGCAGGTAATGTTGCAGAGAAGGTGATGGCCTTAGTTTTTTGAATGCAAAAGGCATTGTGTTGATTGACTATCTTCAAAAGGGCACACTATTAATGCCAATTCACTGAGGCAGTTACAAAAGGATATCAAGACTAAATACTCAGGAAAACTGATGAAAATAGTCTTGTTTCATCAGACCAATGCTCTAACACATAAGTCCTTGGTTCCAATGGCTGTTGTGTGTGATTGTAGCTTTTTTTTTATTTTCCTGATTTGACTATCATCTGTTCTCTAACATGGAAAACACTTGGTTAGGAACCAGTATCACAGTGAGGAAAACATGATATCTGCTGTTGATGACTTTTTATTCAACATGATGAACTGTCTTTGAACAATCAGTTTATTTGGAAAGAAACAATGCATTTATATATAAGAAGAGTTGAAATTAAGGCTTTCAAGATTTCTAGCATTACATCTTCATAGTCAGCCTGTGAACTTTTCAGTCTCCCATCATACTTTTGAAGAGTTCTTTGAACTGTCACATGTTAGTTTATTTGGAATTAGACAATGCATTATTAATAAGAAGAGTTGAAATTAAAGCTTTCAAGATTTCACAGCTCTAGCATTGCTCCTTCATTGTCAGCCTATAGACATTGCAGCCCACCCTCATACATTTGAAGTCTTCTTTAAAAAGTCAGATGTCAGTTTACCTGGAAAGAAACAATGCATTTTTATAAAAGAAGAGTTGAAATTAAAGCTTTCAAGGTTTCACGGCTCTAGCATTGCTCCTTCATAGTCAGCCTATAGACATTGCAGCCCACCCTCATTTTTTTTTTTTTTAATCATATCACCCCAAGCAAGATGATAACGCCACTGATGTGCAGAGGGCTTCGTAAGAGTAAAAAGATTGGAAAAGAGAAAACTGGAAACCGCATCCTAAACAGGAAACAAGGGATGAGCCTCTTCACCTGTTCAATAGACATGGGTGGAGTGTGAACGGGGCGATAGTTTAGTCTATCTACTCCAATTGGAAAAAAAGAAAAGAGTGAAAAGATTGGAAAAGAGATAACCAGAAACTCCTTCCTAAACAGGAAACAAGGGATGAGCCTCTTCACCTGTTCAATAGATGTGGGTGGAGTGTGATATATATATATATATATATATATATATAAAAATCTAAAGCGAGCCAAAACCTACTGCGGTTTCACACTACGGATCGTCAGGGCTTTTTTGCCCTGACGATCCGTAAAAACTTTTTTGCCCTGACGATCCGTAGTGTGAAACCACGGTAGGTTTTGGCTCGTTTTAGATTTTTGTGTGTCTTTGCTCTACTTTTGTATATCTTTTTTTGTACTTTGTATCGAGCACTTTTTCTTGTGGTTGGGGTTTTTTTTTCTTTGCTGCGGAGTATTGAATGTTTTGTTCTTGTTCCGTGGATTTCTTTTTTTCTCCCCATTTATCCGATGCCTCAGTGCACCGGATTGTAACGGAATTAGGTTCTGTTTGTTAGTGGTTTTTTTTAAGATTTATTTTAGTATAAATTTACGGCCTACTTACTTACAGAGTCTATTTAGTTATTATTTTGATTTTTATATATATATATATATATATATATATATATATATATATACACACACAGTTTGTAACCTCTTTAAAGAATACAATATATATATGTGTGTGTGCATATTTTATATATACATATATACAGAATTAATGAGTAAAAGTTGGTAACTTCAAATGACAAACTCGAGAGTTTCATAAATGGACCTGTTCGTCTACTCTTCAGGTCATCATTGTGTGCATCTGTTATATATACATATTTTCTCTGTTATAAACGTTTTCCAATTGTTATATATATATACATATATAATGATAAATTAACAAAATGTTTATAAACCGAAAAATATAAAACAGGCTTTAAATTTGATTTAAAAAATGCCACACTAATAACTAATAGAAAGATCTTATTACAAAGAAAATATCTAGATGGAATATTAATTTGTATACATCTATCAATAAACACATGCCAAGAGCATTTTTTCATGTCACTAGCATTCATAAAACATATACTTAAAGAATGTAAGATCCTGATACCTAAACTGATATATATAATAACAATAGAAACATCAATAATAGAAGAAAATCAATATATTCACATACCCATTATTTTTCCTGAACAAACGTTATAATAAAAATAATAACAACAACAATAGAATCAAACCAAAACACACGTCTCTATATCCTCAAATTTCTCGATGCACAAGATTTTTTTTCTCAACAATTTACTCATACATTAATAAAGTACATCTAACTCCTGCAAGACCAACTAGAAATCTGATATGCACACATACATACACACTTTTCTCATTTCCTCCCATTAACATCAACAATTAGACATATGGACACTGCCAGACACACAGATGTCCAGGAGAAGTCAGACATAACAGACCAACAAGACAAAAATTTAGCAAAACAAACACTACACAAAATACTGGAACATTCTCTTCCATAATTCATTTCAGTAACATTTCTGATGAAGCTTAAATAAAAGTGAAACATTAAATTTATAAATGTTTGCTATTTATTCTATATTTTATCATTAGATTTAATCCATATTTGATTCCAAATCATATACATATGTGTGTGTGTGTGTGTGTGGACACAAATACACGCTTGAAGGTGTGTAAGAAATATTCTAAGAAACATTTCCACATTTCAAAATATGAACAAATGTCATATTTTTTGATAGGGTAGATTAAGGTTGGAGAGGTAAGGGCTTCATGTTTGAACTAAGAACTTTTCGGCACATGTGTGAGTGTGTGTGCGTGCATGCGTGTGATCTTTACTTTCTTATTGACTGTGACATATGCAGGCCTGAAACTTCATAACTGAGCCACTAGGCCACTCACATATACGATTTAATTGTAGTGGTGAAAGCCTATGTAGAACCAGCCACACTTTTAAGAACTGCTACTACGGATAACTAGTGCAGTCTGTAAACAGCACTCCTAAATTCAGAGGTGTCCTTCTCCTAGTCTGGTTGCCAAACAAGACTAGAAAGCCTAGTTTGAACTGCTATTTAACCTATAAGACGAGACATTAATTCATACCTTTCCAAAGTGTATTTGTATGAGAGTAAATGTCACAAACTCATATATATATATATATATATATATATATATATATATATATATATATAAAACCTCAGGGGAATACTTTGACATTGCTATGGGTTCACTAGATTCGGCTGAAGCCTCTGATCTTGTGGGATTATTCATTCTCTATAATTTAACAGCTTACGAGGGTATAAATACGGATAGTATAGGTTTATATAGAGATGATGGTTTAATGATTGTTAGAGATTCCACTAAAATTAAGGTAGATCGTATTAGGAAGATAATACATAGAGAATTAAAGAGTTTAGGGCTTAAAGTAGAAATCACAACTAACGTTAAACAAGTAGACTTTTTAGATATTACTCTGGACCTTAATAATAATTCTTTCCAACCTTACATGAAGGCTAACTCTAATCCTATATACATTAATCCTCATTCCAACCATCCCCCATCAGTCATTAAACATATACCTTCTTCTATCGAATCTAGACTGAGCAACAACTCTTCTAGTAAAGTAATTTTTGATAGACATAGTAAATTTTACAATTCTGCACTCAGAAACAGCAGTTATAAGGCCGCTGATTTTAAATACAAAAACCCTACTAACTATAATATTAGCAAGAAAAGATCTAGAAAAATAATATGGTTTACCCCTCCCTACAATTTGTTGGTTAAAACTAAAGTAGGAAATAAATTCTTAAAATTAATTAACAAACACTTTCCAAAAACTAATCCTCTTAGTAAAATATTTAACAACAATACTCTCAAGTTAAGCTACAGTTGCACGGATAATCTAGAAAAAATTATTAAAAAACATAACAACAAAGTCCTCAAAAAGTATTATGATACTAAAAGCATTGTAAATCACAATTCTCAAAGTGATCGTACCAGAGACAAAGGTACTAATACCAGCAATTGTAATTGTAGAAATCCTAAAGATTGCCCTTTACATAATAACTGTCTAGTTAGCTCCATAGTTTATATTTGTACCGTATCCACAATTGAAAATCCTAGTAATATAAAATTTTATATCGGTTCGACTAAGAACTCGTTTAAAACTCGCTGGTATCAACATACATTATTTTTCAGTAATAATTCCTATAAACACAGCACATCATTATCTAAATACTATTGGTCCTTAAAGGAAAAAAACAAAACACCCACTGTTAAATGGAAAATCCTTACAAAGGCCCGAATTTGTAACTCTCTCCGTGCACCTTGCTACCTCTGTCTCAACGAAAAATTAGAAATTATCAAATTTAGGGATAAGGTTAAACTGTTAAACCAGAGGAATGAGCTCACAGTTCATTGTAAGCATAGTTCAGCATTTACATTAAATACGGGCTGTAATTTTCAAGTAATTAAGAAAAATATCCTCAACTGTCTTTTTGATGGGTGTTTCTATTCGGGTTGGACGTTCTGGTTAACTCTGCTGGGTACTTTGTTCGTCATATACTATACTATTTTTGCCAGCCATTAGACCTAATATTGTTAGGCGGGTTGTGTGACTGTGTGGTGCTCTGCTCGACATTGGTTTTTGCAGGGCAGGGAATTTATAAATAGTTAAGAAATTATGTGAGATGTTGGCCTCGAGTATGATGGTTATTATTTGTTGGTCTGTCAGTCGTTACTATAGTGAAACGTGTTACACTCCGGCCGAATGACTTATATTGGTATAGTTTCTGCCATGTTTTGACGCAATGATCGATGTCGGACTGAGTGCCTCATGGCTATTTGGGTTGGCGTTCGGTATTGGATTCTTTGCTTGTAAGTTTTTGTTGTGTTGATATGTGCTTGATTGTGTATCTGGGGAGGTTATTATTGGGGCGTCTAGGTCGGGTGGAGGTACCCATCGGATATAGGCAAATTAATATTTAAATATTAGTTTATGTATCTATGTATATATATATATTTTTATGTATGTACGTGTTTGTATGTGTTTGTATATGCATGTATGTATATGTATGTATGTATGTATGTGTATGTATGTATGTGTATGTATGTGTATAAGTACATGTGTATGTGTGTGCGTATGTATATATATGTATGTATATATTTTTGTGCGTATGTATGTATAAGTGTACATTTGTCCTTTTGTGCTTGTAGACATATTGAGATTTGCTTTAATTACTGATTTGTATATATATATATATATATATATATATTTTTGTAGATATTTGTACTCATCTGTATATGTGTGTAGGCTTTACATGTTTGTATATTTTTGTATATGTATATGTGTGTATGGGAAGGAATTTTTTTAAAAAAATTCGAATTTGAAAATGTATATATATATATATATATATATATATATATATATTTGTGTGTGTGTGTGTGTATGTATATGTGTACGTGTGTATATATGTGTATATGTGTGTATGTATATATACATATTTTATTATTGTTTTATATTTCTGACCGCCCTCGGTCCTTCATCAGAAACAAGTGATTTCCAAATATGAATTAAAAACGTATTATACGATCATATATGTATATATATATATGTGTGTGTATATATGTGTGTGTGTATATGTGTACATGCAGGTGTTTGTGTATGTCTGTATATTTGTGTATATGTCTGTACATGTATATATGTTTGTTAAAGTGTCCATGTTTCTATATATGTTTGTTTGCGTATGTGTGTGTGTATGTATGTGTTTATATATACATATATATATATATGTAATACGTATATATTTGTATGTGTGTGTGTGTATATGTATATGCATATATATATATATATATATATATATTTGTGTATGTATTTATATTTATGTATATTTCTGTATATATTTGTAAGTGTGTATATATATTTATATCTGTACGTATGTATGGACAGACAGACAGACAGACAGATAGATAGATAGATAGATAGATAGATAGATAGATAGATTTCTTAAGTTTCATGCTTTTTTGATCGTCTAACTAACTGTTTTAATTTTATTTCAAAATACTGGATGTATACGGAGATACGTATATTGATGAACTTTTGTTGGAGGTGGAATTGACTTTGGTGGGAATATGTATTTTTGTCATGACGCCTCTTACGCATACACAGACATAATTTTACAATATACAACCATTGACATGCGCAGAGACACACGCACACGCGAGCTAAACAACCGAGGCTTACAGTCATAACTTCATATGAACAGTATTGAACTCTCTCTCTATATATATATATATATATGTATGACGTTTTGCACATGCATACGCATTTAAGTTTGTTTTATGTTTTTGCGTAGGTATATATTTATTCCCGCTTATGTGTTCATGCATTGAAATATGATTATGTCTATCCTGACCCCATTCATATGAGGCCAGTGATTTTATGAATCCGCCGTGACTGTATCCAATATGTAGCAATTTAGTCTGCCTAAAAGTTAACAGACAAATTGACATCTCGATAAAGACTAAATTTTGAAATTTGTGTATGTATATATACATGGGTGTATTACTATGTATATGTTTTTTCTCACTAATGTTTGTGAATATTTCTCCATATGTGAATGTTTGTAAGTTTATTCATGTATGCGTTCTTTTTCTCTCCTCCGTCTAAAATATGAATAATTTTCTAAATGTACAAAATTGTTAAAATATATATATATATATAGTTTTTTTTTTTTTTTTTTTAGCAACAAAAATATAGTAGATATAATAGTTAATCAATAATGCTGATCTTAATTTTATAAAATTTTAATACCAATGCCCACCAAGATTAATTTTAAGTCTTCCCACATATTCTCCAAAGTAAAAGTTGCTTTACTCTGATTGGTCCACATTGTACATACAATAATGCCTCCCTGATGAAAGAGGTCTTGCTTGTTCTTAACCTTTTAAAGCCATTCATTTCGAAATAACAACATCACTTGAAAAGACACAAAAAGTGTCGAAACAAAATAGCTACTTTTGTAGTGATATTATAACATATCAATGTTATAATTTATTAATAAATATTATTATTATTATTATATATATATATATATATATATATATATACACACAACTCATGCACAACCTACTGTATGACGGTTCTCAGAAAGTGAAAAACCCATGTTGAGATACAAGGATAAACAAGCAAAATTCTGTTGACATCCCTTTGTTGTCATTTAAGTGGAGGGGTGTGTAGATGAAAGTCATAACTTTTCAGAGGTCACACATTGAACTGTCATGAGTTGCAAGACAAAACACTGAATACCACTAACATTCCTGAACCCTTCACAAAGGGTTCTTTCCCTGGTCCTATATGTGGAATGTTAATCTTAAAAATTATTGACAACAGAAACATAAGTAAGGGCATAACATGGTGCTGAACCCTAATATATTGAAAACACTGGGAGGTTCCAGTGTGTGTGTGTGTGTGTAAGTTGTGATAGATTTGGGAGCCAAAATTGTTGCTTTTTTCAGTAGTTTTACTGATAAAAGGCACTTTGGCAAGCAAATTGTTTTATCACAAAGTGTTCAATATAATGGTGGAGATAGAGTGTTGACAGTTTTATTTTTTTTGCACTAAAACTATATATATATATAGGAAAAACTGCTAAAAAGTTTTAAGTTAAAAATGTATTTTTTTTTACAGTATATATATATATATATATATATATATATATATATATATATATAGTAAAGTTTTGTAATTTGCTTGAAGCATTGCGCAAAATAGTTGTATGTGTTATGTCTTGAAGGCCGTCACAATGCGTTGAATGAAACAAAGGAAGGTCGGGAGGTGCTTGCATGACCCGCCCATCATGACACTCTGAGACTACAACCTCATCATCAGAATGGCAGAGAAAACCTCAGAACAACCGTGCTTCCAGCTGTCCATCCACGAATGGCTGGCTCCATCCACTGCTGCTGTACGTGTGTGCGCGAGCGTGCACCCATGCGTGTTCCAGATGCTTTTTTTACATTTGAAGTCTTCTTTAAAAAGTCAGATGTCAGTTTACCTGGAAAGAAACAATGCATTTATATATAAGAAGAGTTGAAATTAAAGCTTTCAAGGTTTCACGGCTCTAGCATTGCTCCTTCATAGCCTATAGACATTTCAGCCCACCCTCATACATTTGAAGTCTTCTTTGAAAAGTCAGTTTACCTGGAAAGAAACAATGCATTAAGAAAAGTTGATATTAAGGCATTCCAGATTTCACAACTCTAGCATTACTACTTTATAGTCAGCCTATGAACGTTTCAGTTCATCTTTGTACTTTGTGGTAATTAATCGCTTATGTACATCCTTTTCTGTCTTGACCTTTCATGGGAAGATGCAGTTAGAGAATGTGTCTATTTCTGTGAAAGCACAATGCGATCTGAAATGGCTTCATAAATTAATACTATGAAACTTCTGCACCATTTGTAGTAAAAAGGTACAGCTTTTTGGAGTATCAGTTTTATTCTGTCTTTTTTTTTTAATCAGAATAGAAATAGAATACTCGACTCGACTTGACTCAACCTCAATTGCAGCATTTGGATTGGCCATGTTTTCTTCTAAGTATCTTGCTTTGCAAGATACATGTGAGTGCATTTTGTTCCAGGAGGTAAGTTGTTTTCTCTTCTGCAGAAACATGAAAAAATCTCTTACTAACCAGCAAGAAAAGTCTTTGGTAAATAAAGCCTATGCTACAGCAACTGAATTAACATTAGTGCTAGATTGGATTTCTATTTGGATTGTTGTGAACATTATCACTTGGTATGATGTTTTGTTTTACATTAACAAAATGAAGAAATTGTTGCAGTTTTTTGATGTTATAGTCAACATAATGGTTTGTTTTTTTTTATCATCTCACCCCAAGCAAGGCCACTATTGCGCATGGGGCTACATAGGGGAAGGTAAAGAGAAGGAGTGGTTAGACATAGGGAATGTCAGGAGGAAGGTGACAGATGAGTAAGGATAGCGAGGATGAGGGTTAGGCAGATGGGAAGAGTGCTTGATAGAATGGGAGCAGGTTAGTGTGTTAGGAGGTGTCTATTGACCTTACATTTAAACTCCTGGAGATTGTAGCCGTCGGGGAAGCAATCGTTTGGAAGAGAATTCCACAGTCGGGAAGTGCGAGGAAAGAAACTGTTGGAGTAGAAGTTACGACTGCATTTTATCGGTTTCACTGTAAAAGGGTGGGATCTAGTTGCTAATCTAGTATCTCATGCAAATTCGTATTTAGGGGGCACCAGTGATCTAAGTTCATCGGAGCAGAAGCCGTGAAAGTATTTATAGAAGAGACACAGGGAAGCCACGTCGCGCCGGTGAGAGAGAGACTGCAGGTGGTCTGCCAAGTCGGTATCTATCACATTACAGACCCTCCTCTGAACCTTATCGAGAAGCCCGAGGAGAACAGCAGGGGCACCCAACCAGATATGGCAGCAGTATTCAATGCACGGGCGGATGGTAGATTTGTAAATGTGCAGGATAGATTCAGACGGAAAAAACTTCCGGGCCCTACACAGAGAACCGACTTTCATAGCAACGGATTTAGCAATGGATTCGATATAGTCATTCCATTTGAGGTCCGCTGAAAGTGTGAGACCAAGGAGGCGCAGTGTTTTACTCTCTGGGAGGCAAGCCTGGTCCATGCTAATGGGAGGTAGGTGAGATAGTCGATGATGGTTAATTGACAGTAGCTTCGTTTTAGAAGCATTAAAATTTACTAACCATTTCTTACCCCGGTCCAATATGGATTGGAGGTCTTTTTCAATCTCGGCTGCGAGGTTAGCTTTGACGCCTACACCAGATTTTTGTAGGAGGCGAGAGTAAACTGTGGTGTCATCGGCGTACAAACCTATTTGGGCTCTTATGGAATCAGGGAGATCATTAATATATATCAGGAAGAGTGTAGGACCTAAGATGGAGCCTTGGGGGACACCTGCGTTTGTATGGTAGTTCTGAGAGGCATGTCCGTTTAATACCACCTTCATTGTGCGGTTAGAGAGGAATGACTGGATTAGTTCAAACAAATGTCCAGTTATACCATAGCTCCGCAGTTTACATAGAAGGCCAGCATGCCAAACTCTGTCGAACGCCTTAGATATATCCAATGCAACGGTTCGGGCTTCGCCATTCCTGTCGAGTGCCTGGTATATGTACTCGGTGATGGTCGTTAGCATATCAGCAGTAGACCTGGTGAAGAGGAAACCATATTGCTTGTCCGAGAGGAGCCTGTGTGCTGTGAGATGCTGAACCACCTCGGCGTTGATAATGGCTTCGAACACTTTGCCAAAGATCGGAAGAAGGCTGATAGGGCGGTAATTTGCAGGGTCAGAGGGTTCTCCAGTGTTTTTAAATATAGAAACTACAGAGGAAGATTTCCAACAGGCAGGAAAGCAGGAAGCAGATAGGCAGAGGTTGTAGAGCTTAGAAAGGACAGCGGAGAGTTCAGGGGCACATTTTTTTAAGACTATGGTTGGGATTCCGTCACCACCGCTCGCTTTGTGGGGGTCAAGTTTTGAGATTATCTTAGAGACAAGCGAAGGTGTAATGTGGACGCCATCCAGTTGAGCCTCGGTTCTAGGTTACTGAGATTTACACAACTTTTAGTTTTCTTCAAGACTATAACGAAAATGGTTACGCCATTGCTATGCTGGTAGTTTAGGGAGTGTCAGCTATGCTTGCGAAATGGCTTTGTGAAGAAAAAGATTGTGCTGTGTACAATTGTAGTAGGTGAAATGAGGTGAAATGAAAACGCATGTTGTCTAGATTTGACGTCTAGTCAAACGACTTGTAGCTCCCTGTGACGTTCTTTCTTTTTTGTCAATATTTGAGAAAAAAAATCAATGAATGCAGCCCAAAAGAGAAGGTGAAATAGTAAGAAAATGCAGGTCACTCAGACCTGACAACCTGTGGCCCTCTGCTGAGAAAGGCAAAAATCACTCGTATTTATACATTTGTGGAAAACTGAATTGGATCAACTTTTAAGATGTTTTTCTAACACCTAATTGGTTAATAAATGAGAGATTGTATCCATTTTGTTTTCAACAATGTTCACACATGGTAAAATTTGGTGAACCAACTATGTTATGAAAAAAGCTTTTTTGTTAGTGAATGAATAAATATATATTCTTTTTTTTATTGGCTTATGGAAATGTATAGGTGTGTGTAAGCTTGCATTTTCTGTGCAATTAAATCTTACAATAGTGTGAGAAATTGCTAGAGAAAATGACATAGCAGCAAACAAAACAAACTTTATTTGATTATAAGTCCTGTGATGAAGTTCAAACACCCAAAAAACATTTACCCCAGAATCTCTTTATATCTCTTTTCAACCAGGGCTTGTGGCTTGTCTTCAATGGACTCATTCAAAATTAAGAATATCTTTTGAATGTAGAATGTAACAAAGAGTGGGAATATGATTGAACAGTCCAAACAAGTTTATGAAAAAAATGGTTGATGTTGAACTAGAAGGAGTGCACCTCAGAATAAAAAATAATCACCTCGATTCTGTAATTGTTATAGATTATATGAGCTGGTGAACAATTTCCTGAAGAAGTGTATTTTTATGGAACAATAAAAATATGCAAACTGCTAGCAAAAGAAAAAAAGACATTGTTTTGATAAATATTTGATTGTTGTCAAAATTAGGAATGCGGGCAAAATTCTCCATGTCAGGAAAATATTTGATTGTTTTGAAAACTGTATAGCCAAGGTTAGAAGCAAATGTAATTTACATTAAATTACTTTGGGTGATTTTATTTATTTTTTTTTTTAATCATTTCACCCCAAGCAAGGCAGTACCACCACTGCCTGTATCAACTTGCATGTTAAATATTTGACTATTTATTATTTTTCTCTACCTCTTGTGTATTCTTTGTAAATATTTCAGCTTCTTCAGAGGTGGTTTGAATAGTTCTTACTTTTTCTATTTGTTTTTCGTAGTTGCATACTTTCTGAAAATGATCTGCTTTTTTCTGTAATTTGAGCATATTTTTCCTTGAGCTGGACATTTGTACTTGTCTCTCTCAGGACTTTTTCCACAATATCTACATTTAATTGTGGATTTGGTCGTGGAATTATTCTTTTGGTTGATTAAACTATCTAATAAACTCTAATCGTTGCAAACAAACAAAAAAAAATTGATGCTAGCTCATTCTGATACTTTGTAAACATTCTAGTATTTTCGTTTGTGGTTTTGATCTTGCAAGCATTCAATTAATCTAAAAAGAATCAATTTATCTTCTATGGTCATTTTCTGTGTTCTCAATGTTTGAAGTTCACAATACTTGGCTCGTTCTTTCATTGTATGTAAGTATTGTATAATGGACTCATTTGGTGTATGTCTTCTTGTTTCTAAAACCTTGAGTCTTTCAGCGATTACCAATCTTTTTTTTTTTTTTTACAATTTTACCAATTTCTTCAAATATCATTTCTTCTAATTCGCTCGGAACACATTGTCCGAACTTTTTTCACAGCTTCGTACCCAGTTGTAGCAAGAAATAAATTGCTTATCTCTTTTTCTCCTCCGTCGGTCTTTGCGTCTACTTAATTTTTTATTCTTGTATAAATAGCAGCAAAAGTTTTTATCCATGTGTTCTGGATCGTCCAGCAAAAAGGATCCTATTGGTGACGCCATTGTTATGTTTTTTTTTTTTTTTTAGCCTTTACTTTGTGCGTAGCATAGCTCTCTGTGTCATTTGTGACAACATGATGATTTTTTTTTTTCCTTCATATTTTTCCAGTTATTCTCTATTTATACTTGTCTACTAATTTGCATACGATAACAGTAAATAGTGCAAATACTTTTCTCCACTGTGGTAATATTTTTTAAACCAACTTATTCTGATATAGTCATAATGTTATAGTGATAACTATTAGGTTTCGGTAACGTTTGCACTTTATATATATATATATATATATATATATATAAAAAAAGCTTCTTTATGAAAACTGAATGAGGGTGCGGGCACTGATTGAAAGGGTTAAAGACTTAAAACTAAAACTTATGAACTGATTTGGTAAGGGGGAATCAATGAAAAACGAAAAGTGAAATGCAAAACGCAAGTTATTGCCCTTGGTGCTAAAGTCCAAACACGTGATAATCATAAGACATTTATAAACGGAATGTAGAAAACTTGCCGGATTTTCATTATCACTTCTTGAAATAGTTGCAACATGGAAAACGCTACAAGATTTTGTTGTATTCTGGTGACATTTCTAATTTTATATTCTCTCGTATGTAAAGCTTTTATTCCTCGAATAATTCATGGTCGACCGAAAGGTGGTATGTTGAGGGGTCCTTTGCAGAAAAATGTTTTTAACAATTATACTTCAGAAGATTTATGGTTTATTCAAAAACTCGACCACTTCACACCTTCCGATACTCGTTCATGGAAACAGGTGATATTTTTGTTTTATTTCTCTTTCTTTTTCTTTTTTTTTTTTTTAATTAATTTTTAAAAAATCAAAGAACTTGTAACTAGAAGGGGGGGGACTGAAAGTAAAAAAAAAGCAAATTTCAAACTTTTTTTAAAAACGTTCAAATTTTGACTGCTAACAAAAAATCTCTCGATATTTTTTTTTTTAAATAAAACTACCATCTACCGAATTGAAAACTGGTTTTTCTAAAAGAACGAAAAATGTATTTTTCCTCATTCTGGGTGTAAGTGATCAAGACTGCAAATCGAAACAAAAAGGATAGTTCGGAATATGAATATTGGTGAAATAGGGAGATAAGTCAGTATTTGAAAATCGTGAAATAATAAAAAAAAGTATAAATCTTTTTTGTGACACAATATGAGGTTGAAGTGTTGTTAAATCAAAAGACAATTTAGAAATCAAAAAAGAAAAATAACACCCAAAATTTATTTAATTTGAGGAATGCTGAAAAATTCTCAGCCAGTGGAAAGTCCTTCTTCCCTTGTTTGGCCACATTTTGGGAACTGGATAGATCCGAAACAAATTTCTTACTAGTATCCCTTAAAAATTACCGTGGGTAAAAAATTCCAGGTTGTAAAATACGATGACATGTTCTTGGAATAATATTTTTTCTGTGCAGAATTTTTAAAATCCAAAAAGGAGACAATTATTTTTAGTAGTTTTATAAACTACAAATTCCACATCGTATTATTGACCATAAAATGTTTGATTATATTTCATTTTTAATGTATTTATGAAGTGGAAAAAAATATTTGATTAGTCGTGATATAATTCAGCATTTTCACATGACGACTGACTTTAATTTTCCTGCTGCAATAATTATAGTGCTTTTCTTTTTTCTTCTTGTGAATTGATTTGTTTTTTCATTTAAGTCATTCAATACTCACAATCACATTATTAATTTCGTTTGTACAATGTTACAAGAATTGAGCCCCCGAATGAAAATCAAACTAATATTTTGTTAGACTCCTATGCTTGCCCCTTAAAGAGTAAGTAAATTTTTGATTTATTCCCCGAAGGCCTTTACCCCTTCAAATCTTTCCAAAACATCCTTATTTCAGTGCGAATGTATATGCTGAACTCAAATCGATAATTGTTTATTGAAGAAACCTACCTTATTCATGTTAACGACCAGAAAAAAAAATCGAACTTCTAGCTGTTTATCTCACCCCCTCAACCACCATTGAAATCTGTTATTCAATGCAGAATGACTTTATGCATAGTAAGCTAATTTTCGGCCTATTTACGTCCTTTTTGCAGTTACTACGTGATTTGTTTTGTTTCGGAACCCATTTTCCACTGAAATTTGCGTGTTTTTTTTTCTCTTTTTTTGGGGCTGTAGAATTTTTTTTTAAGATTGTTTAAGTTAACTTTCAAATAGATATTTCTTTAAGAAAGTTAACTTTCAAATATATGAAAATATATTTGCGTGTTTTTTTTTCCTTTTTTTTTTATGAAAATAAGTGATAATTGTAGTTTTAATTTTTTCTGAAGAAAGTAAACTTTCAAATATATGAAAATAAGTGACGAGTGTAGTTTAATTAACCTTCAAATATATAAATAACACAAAAAAAAGGGGAAAAAAAGTACACGCGATAACCCAACCCCTAACCCTAACCTAATTATCACTTATATTTGAAAGTTAACTTTCTTCTCAAATTAAGTACACACAACTTTCTTAAATTCATTACCAAGAAAAACATAGGAAGAAAAATACATGTAATAACCCTAATCCTAAATTTCTATTTGAAAGTTAACTTTCTTTAAAAAAAAAATTCTACACCCCCAACCACCAAGGAGAAAAAAACAATGCAAATACATGCAACTTTCAGCGGAAATTGAGTTCCGAAACAAATCGTGTAGTAATTGCAAAAAGGAAGTAAATAGGCCGAAAATTAGCTTACTATGCATAAAGTCATTCTGCATTGAATAACAGATTTCAATGGTGGTTGAGGGGGTGAGATAAACAGCTAGAAGAGAAGGTTCGATTTTTTTCTTGTCGTTAACATCAATAAAAGGTAGGTTTCTTCAATAAACAATTATCGATTTAAGTTCAGCATATTCATTTGCACTGAAATAAGGATGTTTTGGAAAAATTTGAAGGGGTAAAGGCCTTCGGGGAATAAATAAAAAATTTGCCAATATTGTTCTAAAAAGATGTTTTTAGGGGGAAAAATAAGTTATAAAGTGTTTTTTGTTTATTACAAAAACAAAGTGAAATAATGAAATTAAAAACTAGAAAATTAAAAGGATATAAATGGCAAACCCAGTGTGAACTTGAAAAACGATTCATTCTATTTCCCTACTCCAACCTTATGATTCTTACTCATGTTTTCTCTGCCCAAATTTCTTATAATCAAATGAAAACTTAAGTTTAAAACTGACAAAATCTAAAA